>CM065596.1:17910025-18105025 GCA_033119425.1 Bufotes viridis | reverse complement strand
CCAAAAGTTACGGAAGGGTGATAGAGGAAGCCCAGTATCACATCAGGAGGCCCACTTTGATCTTTGTTTTATGGTTCTATGATGGACTAAGTAGAGCATAGGGGCCTAGGATAGGTGATAAGTGCCTGATAAGTGGGGGGCTGACCACTGGGGACACCACCAGTCACTAGAAAAGGGGCATGTGACTCCCTTTCGAACAGGGTCGTGGACATGCATGCTCCATTCAGCTCCATGGGACTGCTGGAGATAGCCTTGTACTTGTGATAAGGGATAAGTTGTTGTCATGGGACAAACCCTTTAAGGCACAACCGCAGGATTTGACATAAATGTCTCACTGGAGCAAGTCCCACCTCTGGGACCCAGACTTTTCTACAGAATGGGAGGTTGGGGACCCCCATCTTGATCAGCGAAGCAGCTGAGTAATTGTGCTTAGTAGCTTCTGCGACACCCAAAGAAGTAAGTGGAGGGGGCCGCACACAAATGTGTCTACCTCTCCATTCACTCTACGCCTGGATATAGCAGCCAGAGGCTCCTTCACCATACAGGATCGGGGTTGGGGACTACTGTTCTGGAGAGAGGTGTAGGAGCAGCATCTCTTACCCACTTACAATATCTCATGCCGATATGCCATGTCCAAGATGGGAATATCCCTTTGGGAATGACTGGCTTAACTACCCTTTTAGAGAATAATGAGTTAACAGAGGTTTCCTGCAGTCAAGACCGGTAAAAAAACATTACATGGATTTTCAATATACAAGGTGTAATGCCTAACTTAACCAGTGGCGGCGTTGTAGGGAAACTGAATACTTGATGATAGATTCACCCACTGATATCAACTGATTGTTGGGAATTCTAGCCATGGGGCTAAAAAGAGATCATCCAGGGGATGCAAGATTCGACCCTCCAGTTGACCTTCAGGGTAGGTTCATATAGAATTTTTGGAGGGGGTTTCAAGGCAAATTTTTATTTTGGAAAGAATGGGAAATATTAAGGAAGAACTTACACTTCTTCTTGCTGGATCCACTTCTGGCTTTGGCCGAAAAACCAGAAGGAAAATCTGCCCCAAAACTTCCTCCAAAAATGTTGTGTAAATCTACCCTAAATGTTGTATTGAAGAATGGATCTCACAAACATAGGGTGCACTGGACCTAAGTCATAGATTTCTTCATTATCTACATTCTCCCCAAGAATTTTAACGAGAAGAAACCCCCCAAAAATACCAACTCTTAATCCATAGGGCATACAACATCTGCAAATGTATGTAACCGAGGCAGACTTTCCTACATTGACTGGTCTTCAGAAGCACTGTTATACCAGGCAGTCCCTGTGTAGTTTTAGCCCTTGTTTTTCGTAATGTGGAGCCCACGGATCACAAAAGCCTTTTTTATAGTCTTGTAATTAACTTTTCTCATAAGTCTACTGTTAGGAAAGCATTACAGTGAATTACTACACAGGATGAAAACCTAGTAGGCACCATCTATCTATGCCCAGGAAACATCCTGGAAGCATTATCAGGTGTGCCCAGTTATATTAACTCAGCAAGACTTGTCAGGCCAAAGTAAAAAATCTCTTTTATTTTCTTAAAGGAGTTATACCACCGCAGAGCGGATCTCTTCTTCTATCTGTGCAGTCAGACGGCGCATGCATCATTACATTGGCGCAGATCAAGTGTTCCTCACTGCAGGAGCACCCCAACATGCCTCTCAAGTGACCAGTATTAATAGAGTTGTGGGGGTGCCGATTCAGGAGTGGAAGAGGCAGTGAAGGTTGGTAGGTGTGCACTTAGTGTGCCTCAACAGTGTCTCAGATCTGAGGACTTAAAGATGCGAATATGGACAGTCCTTTTACTGTAGTTCTCCCCTATATTAGAAAGGTAAGACAATAAGCTGATCCCAAAGTGTCCCCCCCGCCGCCAGGATCTCCAGCAATCAACTGTAATCTATGAGTAAACCTGGAAGTAAGTAATCAATTTACCTGCAGCGCCACCACAGGGGAAATTGAGCATTACACCATCCTCCTTCAATCAACAGGTTACATAGTTGATAGGGTTCAAAAAAACCATAAGTCCATCAAGTTCAACCAATGGATCGGTGGGGACGCGAATCCCAGAAGGAAATGACACTCAGATTTCTGCACGTTTCCATAAGCATTAATGTTCGTCCCTTTTAAGAATTCATCTAAACCCTTTTTAAAACTGTCCACTGTTCCTGCTGTGACCACGTCCAGAGGTCGTCTATTCCACAGATTCACAGTTCTTACAGTAAAGGAGTTTTCATGCTTCTGGAGACTGAACTTTTTCTTCTCCAGTCGGAGGCAGCGCCCCCTTGTCTTTTGAGGGCATTTTACATGGAACAGTTTTTAACCGCACTTTTTGTATGGCCCATTTATATATTTGTATAGGTTAATCATGTCCCCCCTTAGGGTCTTCTCAAGACTAAATAAATTCAGTTCTTTTAAATTTTCCTCATAACTAAGACGCTCCATGTCCCTTATCAGTTTAGTCGCTCTCCTCTGTACTTTTTCCAGCTGCAATGCACCCTTTCTATGGACTGGTGCCCAGAACTGAACTGCATATTCCAGAGGTTTGTAACCTCTCTCCGCTCTGGACAAGAGATGAGGATTCCGAACAGAGGACACCCACCTCTATTAACTCAGAATTCCCTTATGGATTAATGAAAAAACTGTCATTTTAAAGAGACTGAAGGAAATAAGGGTCTGTTTTCTTTTCTCAAGGAACAGTGCCACTCTAGCTCTGAGGCTGTATCTGGTATTGCTACTCTGCCTTCTTCTGATGAATTAGGCTTGAGTTGCAATAAGCCCGTGAACCAGAGTGCTGTGGTTTCTGGAGCACACCCTACCAACCCTTAAAGGGAGTGAGTCACCAGGAAATTGACTGTTACTCCAGACACCATTCCTTGCAGGGCTAGCTCAGCTGAATGTAATGATACCTTTCATTTAGTGATCCATTGCTTCATTCTGGAGAAAAAATGCTTATAATCAGTAT
This sequence comes from Bufotes viridis, assembly GCA_033119425.1. Classification (NCBI taxonomy): domain Eukaryota; kingdom Metazoa; phylum Chordata; class Amphibia; order Anura; family Bufonidae; genus Bufotes; species Bufotes viridis. The sequence goes on along the minus strand of CM065596.1, from coordinate 18,102,021 downwards.
GCAAATGAGCAGTTAAGTGCACCGAGGGTGGGCCCAAATCATTTTGCTCCTCCCACATCCTCTGCCATTCCTTCTCTCTCCTTTTTGATTGACAAAGTTAGGTTCCTGCGTAGTCATTTTGCTTGGTCCTGTCAATTAGGAAGCAGAGGAAAGAGCTGGTAGAAGAAGCAGGAGGAGCAAGGGCACACAGATTGGCTTGGGCCCACACTCGGTACACTTAACTACTCTTGTGCACATGGATAAATAGTACTTTTTCTCCAGATTGAACAAAAAATCGATAAGTGAAAGGTATCATTACATTCAGCTGAGATTGCCCTACAAGACATTGTGCCTGGTGTATCAGTGACTTTCCTGGTGACAGGTAAAAGCTCATTTGCTTTCCTTTCTTCCCAGAAATCCAGAGGAGCATGTATGGCTTTTAAGTCTCCTCACGCCGATTAAGACGCTTTCTCCCCAAGGAGAGATAGTACCCCCCAAATCCTGACTTAAGCCTTGCACTCAGTTAAGCCAGTACTCTCTGCTCTGATGAGGGGAAGTGACCCCGAAACAGCTGTCTGCAGATGAGACGCTGGCTTAGTTATTATTAGAGTCATGTCTCAAGGCCTATTTAAAGGGTTGAACATTGAACAAGGAGAGATAGTACCCCTCCAAAGGCTCACTCTAAGAAATGCATCAGCTTATCATAGTGCATATTATGATTCCTGACACAGCATCGTGTCGCGCTGCTCGTATACTATATGTATATATACTAATGAACACTGATCCGACCAGCAACATTGTGGTCTCCGCTGTGTACAAACAATGTCTACACTTTAGAAGACTTGTCAGGAGGGGCTGGCAGATGTTTTCACGACTTTCAGACTGGGAAAAAAATGAAAATAATTTGTGTGATATCAGCCTCGGGATATAAAACAACATAAAACAAGACAAACTCAGCAGTGAGCTCCAAAGTCTTTTAATGAAACTTGTTAAAACCGGCAGATGAGTATTTTACTTTACAATAAAGTCTTTCATTGGGAAGTATATTGTGCCTTCTTGTAAGAAAGACGTTATGTAAATATCTATCATTCACTGCTTATCAGCTATATTATTTCCAAGACAGAAATGATACGTCCATAGGCATAACTACCATAGTGGCAGACCATGTGACTGCTATGGGGCCCAGGGCAAGAGGGGACCCAGTTGGGATTATCTCCTCTTCTACTGAAGGTGAAAACTTGGTCAGGACTCTACCCTCTAAAGGAACAACTTTTAGCAAATGAGGCAGTGTAAAAAAAAGACCAAGGGTCACTGAAAGGGGTTTAGGTGGAAACCCTTCTGTCCTGTGTGGGGGGCCTGGTTTGATCCTTGCTATGGGGCCCTTACGTCTCTATGTACGCCACTGGATATGTCGGCAATTTTCGTGCCGCTTTCTTGAAGTATTTTGCATAAGGACCTTTTACAATCCCTGCAACTTCTAAGCGAGATAGCTGTAGAGGGTGCAGAGGTCCCCAAATCCACATAAAAATACACCAGTATTATAAATGGCACTTGGTAGTTGGGGTGTCCAGTTACAAATGTTGCATTGGAGCCCTGAAGCTTCAACCTGTATCTCTGGGCAGCCTTCAGCACCACTTTTCTGCTATGGACCTAGAGGGCCTGACATCCCTTTATAGGAAAAAAGAGGCATCAATACACTTGGTTTGGTTCTTCCTACTCTTCTTTGCCATTGTAAGCTGCTATGAAAAAAAAATGTTAACAGGGTAGTTCACCCATGGGGATCTTTCTGCAGACCCCCCCAAGCATGGCCTGACCTGCAGGGGTAATCATGCTTACCTGATCCCCGCAGCTCTTGGCTCTCTCCGCCTCACCATCCGGTTTTATGAGGGTTACGTGGCCACTGCAGTCAATGACTGGCCAGAGCGGTGATGTGTCACTCATACATCACATGACCGCGTGACATGATGCATGGATGACACATTACCGCTATTGCCATCATTGGCTGCAGCGGCCGTGGCAAACAGGATGTTGATGAGAGAAGACCAAGGAGCTGCGTTGGAGGCAGAGGGAGAGAAGGAGCTGGAAACCAACAGCGGCGACCAGGTAAGTATGATTTCCACTGCAAGTCTGGCCCCACTGGGGTGACTGCAGAAAAGCTGCTATGGGGTGAAAAATCCCTTTAAGCAGGATGTACACATCAGATCTATGGACCAAATGCTGATTTGGCTGGGAGCTATCTCTCCCAATTCCCCCATATACTTCAATGTTTGGCTTAGCCAACCATGCATGGGTTAGGAAATGGAAAGGGGACCAAGGCACTGCCACACACCTCTGGTGGGTAGCTTATCTCCCTGAGAACAAAGGATTTGACATGTTGAAATCAGCATATCCGATTGATATCTGCCATCGGGGGAGAGAAGGGAGCGTCCCATAGACCTTAGATGGTAGGCAGATCCTACTGAAATTGGAGGGTTTGGCCAACATACATCTAGTACATATGGCTAGCTTTACATTGGTCCAGGAAAGTGGGGTGTTTCCAACCTGAAATAAGTTGGATTCCTTCCTTATAGGTTCGGTAGAAGCCAAAAGGGCTATGCACAGTATTTCAGCCTGCAATACTAGACAATCTGGTACATTGTGGTTTCATTTATTTTAAACGTCATCATTCTATACGTCTATGGTACCGTTTATGGATAAACTGGGGGCCAAAGGTACCAACAATGACTATACAAAGCTCTTAAGAAGCCGATTTAGTGGTTTATTCCTAGGGACATTTCGGAATGCCAGCAATGTATCTTGTAGATCTTGTGAGTTATTACATAGCTGGGACCAATGCTCTGAACTGGCAGAGCACGTAAAATGACAATTTAAGGGGCTTTCTAACCTTGTGCTCACTTACCACAAATTAGTCTCAAAAGTGCACTCCGATGGAATTAATTTCAACTTTCACATTAGCATTCTATATCACTGTGTAGTATCTCATCTCACAGAACAGATTATTATCTGTAGTGCGGCCGGGGAACTGGCACTTTCAAAGCTTTTCTATTTTTCATCAGAATTTTTTTAACATATTTTCTTTTCTATTTTTGTAATAAGCAAATCTCCGACTTCTCTGTTCATTTACGGCACGGCTCAGCCTTCGACGTGACTAGCTAAAGAACATCTATCTAGTAGCTTTTATACAGATCTGCCCCATCGATGAACTGATCTCTATAGTAAATGGCCAACACGTCTGCTCAGCTACATAAGGTAGACTCAAAGGTTCTTATATCTCCACCATCAGAACTTATCCGAAGCTACAGATCAGCAAAAACCTCAAATATGGACCTTAAAGTGGTTGACTCTAGAAGACTACTCCCTTTCATAAATTTGGCCATACACATTTGATGTATATTGTGTTATTTTGGTGGGATGGGCCAACCATCTAATGTGTATGGAGGCCTCAACTCTTCACATATAAAGGGGAAGAGAAGAATTGGGCAGCTGGACCTTAACATGCCCTTTTTGGTCCCTTGGGAATAAACTGTCTGTTTGAGGTGTCTGGCACTGGTTTTCTCCCAACTCCCATTCCATGTATAGGGGTATTAGGAGAGAGAACTGTAGCCAAACGAACATTCACCAAACAGTTATCTCATAGGTATGGCTGGCTTAAGCCCAATTAGGTTATATCCCATGAGCCCCCCCCCCCCCCCATGAGTCAGGACGGAGAGCTGCTCTGTAACAGTTGCTCCAATATTGTCAAATCAGCCCCATCCATGCCATTCATTTGAAGGACATACGTGAAAAACCCAGTGAAAAAACATATATTTTTGGACCATTTCCATATACAGATCGGACAGGAATGAAATTAGTAATTTTGAAGAACTTGATTCTTTATTGGCATGCTGCTACATGTTTCAATCTTGGACTAGGGTCTTCATCAGGCACCAAGAATGGCCATTGTCCTTCAGGGGAAACTTCTGATCAGGACTGGCTTTACCCATTGATAAGAGTTAGGTTAAAAGAAACTGGACCAGCAGAAAATATCAGATCTGCGGGCCGGCCTCTATTTAGAAATGAATTCATGGGACTACCCCTTTAATCTAGCCATAGACATGAATGTTGTGTTGGGTTATTCCCTCAAGATCTTATTTCAGTGGTGAGCAAAAGACTACCCTGGTCTATGCATGCAATAGAAACATGGATAGATTTGGTTGGATTTCAATGCATCTGAGATTGATGGCCTTCCAACACACAAACCACATGCCCATTCGACCAACCTAAATGGGTGTTTTATGGAGGAATTGTGAGACAGTTGGCCAATAGCTATTGTATGTCAAAGGTCACCTACACATTAAAAATGTCTTGATTAATTCATTCATTATGAGGACAACCCTCATATTCAGTGTCGGACTGGGGTGCCTAGGGCCCACCAGTACAATTTTTTTCGGAGGCCCACGGTACGGATACATTCAAATATTACCTGCTGAACTTTGAGAAGGTAGGTCCTGGGGAGAAGAGGACACTGGTGGATTTTCTCTACACCTAGAAGTCATCTCAGCTCTGATCGTGTCTATATTAATAAACTGGGGAGTTCCTTTAATAAAATCTATTACGTTTTTTATATGAACATAGACTGGATGAGGTGCTGTACTCTGAATATCTGTATGTAGTGCAGTAAGTCTACTGTGTTATGTGCCACTTACTGTACAGGGGTTGGGAGACTAGGGGCCCACCGGGGATTCCCCTGTACTGAGCCTGCTCATAATGCCCTAATAGTATACTTGAAAATGGGCTCTTTCTAATCCGAGCGACCCTTTTAAACTACACCCAAAAACATAACGTAACGGAAATCGTAAGTGATTAAAATGCGTTAACAGTATAAGCTCACATATCTCTCGGATTAGTCGTGAAGGGGGTCGATCCGCTTGTTAAAAATACGCATAAATAGTTACCCGGAACCGAGCGCAGAACATGGCGATAAATACATTGTGGCTCCTCGAAAGGCAGAATTCGCAGCATAGCAAATTACTAAATTGTTACAGGAAATGGCACACCGCCTACTAAATCCATACAAAGGCGATACAAAGAGACATTTAGCATTCTCACTAGATCCTATACAAGGCATATTGCTCACGCAAGCCTGAAGCTTAATGACACAAGTTAATTGACTCTGATTAACCACGGGTTGATTGTTTTCTATATGACATCCACCTATAGATCGGCTTGTTTTTCGTAGACATTTGAGAAGGTAACAAATACCTAATTATACCTGTACCTTTCAGTTCATATCGTTATAATAGCAATATGACTGTTTTGATTTATACTAGTGTATAATTAATGTCAAGTAATGTATTATTTTGCCTCTTACACTATGCTTTTAACCAAAGTGCTTTTAAAAAAAAATGCATAATACTTTGGTGTAAGGATCTATTAACGAGAAAAATATAGATATCTTTTTGGATAACAGAAATGATTTAACCCACGCTAGACCGATGCGACAAGCAGCCCTATCTATCAATGACTGTAATAGCCATGCCAGGCCTATCCTAAAAGCTAAGTCACACTGGGGTGGCCTGATGGGGTTTTTTAGTGTTGCGGCATTATGCCATGTATAGGGGAGGGCCATTCTATTGCCTATGCAGGTAGGGATGCCCTTGTATAAATTGACTGTTTCATTTAATAGAACATGAAATCTACTGAAAAAGTGTTGGTATCTAAAACTTAGTAAAAATTCTGTTAAATTTTTCATTTTTTTCTTTCCCCTCCTCTACCCTGAGAGGCATATTACCAATAAAGGCAGACTTTCTAGCTACAATTTGGCCCAGTACCTCAGGGGAGTGAACATTGAAAAGCTGCCACGCCCCTGCTTATTTAAACTACAAAGCTCCTCCCTTCACATAGGATTTACAGGGATCTGTCCTGGCCAGATGTGTGTGTTACTGCAAGACTAGGGAAAAAAAATTAAATATCGAGTTGAAATAGTCATAAATCTCGAAAAAACAGGATGCCCTTGTGCCTTAGAAAAGATCAGACTGGACATTAGGAGCCACTGGATGTTCATGGATGATCATTGACACCTTTACAGCAAAATGTCTAAGACTGATGTTATAATTCAGGGTCTTCTCATCTATGCTGGCCCCATGGGCATAGCTATAGGGGGTGCAGAGGTAGCAGTCGCTACCGGGCCCAGGAGCCTGAGGGGGCCCAAAGACCCTTGTTCCGCATAAGAAGACACACAAAGCACTGAGGGAAGGGGGGGCCCAAGCTGAACTCTTGCACCAGGGCCCATGAGCCAGTAGCTACGCCCCTGGCTGGCCCCCTGCCTTCTACCATAGATCTCCATTCTCAAAGGTGCAAGAAGAGCATATGTAAACAACACTGCTCATGGGCGGCGACTAAAACCTGATTGGATGATTACAATAATTTAAATCTAGAGTGTTGTAGGGTGTGAAGAAGTGAATAAATCTAACCAGGAAGCCCAACAAGTCAATTCAAACAAGTCAAACGGTAACCAACTTACTCATATATGTGACCAAAGGGCCAAGATCTGGCCACTGGGTATTCGGGACCACAATTAAATTTATTTCATTTGTTTTTATTTATTCATGTTTTATTTTTTCATTTTTTTCTTTTAAATTTAACCCAATGCTTCAAATTTCCATCTGGCTTGAACTTTATCATGTCGACTGTGGTGGAATCCAACCCAACGTTCTCACCCGTCCTTCCGGCCAGCTACCCAACTGAGTTGGCCTGACAACAGAATTCACTTGACAACCGCATAATGGACGCTCGAGTCCAGTTTCATCCTCTCTTCCCCAGCTGATGCCCAACAAAGAGGCTCTCCACGTAGACAATGGTAGCTGGGAAGCGTTAGAGGAACATTAGCGCAGCCTACAAAGTCCAAGCATCAAACAGTCACCAGCTCCTGCACAAAGCGGGCGGACGAGAGCGCCTGAAAAGGCTGTGTGAATACAAGTGGAAAATTAAAGCTGAAGTAGCTGGGGAAGGGACTTAATTTACTGGCATGTACAGTATGCAAATGAGATTATTCTCCGCTTAACAGCATCATTTATGTCCATAATAATAGCATCATCATTACAGAGCTCAAATTAAATTACACCGTAATTAGCATATCAAAGTGATTGGTTAAAGTTTTAAACAAATACCCAATTTTGTTAATGAACAGCTGTAATTGTCATGTACACTCCAGCGAAAACTCCCTAAACAAATATATGTTTTAGGACAGGGAAGGGGAGAAAAAAAAACGCCAAATCCAAACACAGGCGGCGGATAGTGAAGGCCTTGCCTTTGCTCACAGGTTTCTCAATGGCGGCTACGTTAAGGGTCTGTGTGAACTTTTGACTGCGTCACACGGCTGACCCAACATGCTCAAGAACACACCATTAAATAAACTCTCTGTGCTTACATAAAAGACTTTCCAAGGAGGAATGTGTCACGTGCGCCCTCTGATCTTGTCCTTTACTTAACCCTGTCAGGGCTCAAGATCTAACAATAATGGCCTCTACATCCAACAGCTCCCGGCTCCTCGCTACAACCTCATCTATAGGCTTTATACATACAAGATGGCTTTGGTTTTTTTCTGCTACAGTTTCATGGATTTGTGTTTTTTATTAAAATGTTACATGTTTTATGACTTTGTACCGAGCAGGATATCAAGAGCATATGAAAATAAGGGGACATCCATTATACATAGAGGTGGTGTACACCGCAAGGCTTATGGATTCTATGGAAATATCAATGTTATTTTGCTACTGATGGGGTCATTCGAATTAGATAGATAAATAGAAAGATGGATGGATAGATAGATAGTAGATGAAAGATAGATAGATAGATAGATAGATATGAGATAGATAGATAGATAGATAGATAACAGTTAGATAGATAGATAGATAGATAGATAGATAGATAGATATAGATAATAGATAGATAGATAGATAGATAGATAGATAGATAGATAGATATTAGATGATTGATAGATAGATAGATAGATAGATAGATAGATGATAGATAGATAGATATTAGATAGATAGATAGATAGATAGATAGATAATAGATAGATAGATAGATAGATAGATAGATAGATAATTGATAGATAGATAGATAGATAGATAATTGATAGATAGATAGATAGATAATTGATAGATAGATAGATAGATAGATAATTTATAGATGATAGATAGATAGATAGATAGATAGCTGTAGATAGATAGACAGATAGATAGATAGATAGATAGATAGATAGATAGATAGATAGATAGATAGATAGATAGATAGATAGATAGATAGATAGATAGGTAGATAATTGATAGATAGATAGATAGATAGATAGATAGATAGATAACTAGATAGATAGATCCCAGTCTCAACCCAATTATTTCCTTAGCAATGCTAATACGTATTTACTCCTGCCAAATTTGATGATGGATAGATAGATAGATAGATAGATAGGAGATGGATCATACATTGATAGACACAGGGACGAACTGGGAACTTAAAGTGGCCCTGGAAAAAAATAAAATAAAATTGGCCCCATGTGATAGGCAGGTCCAAATTAATAGAAGGCGGGGCAGCACAAAATACCGCCCCAGCGGAACCAAATAGCATAGTGCAGCAGAAAATATTGCCATCTTTACCAGAGTATTAGGCCCCATTCACATGTCCGCATTTTAGTCCGCATCTATTCCACAATTCTGCGGAATAGATTTGGACCCATTCATTGTGAATGGGGCCGGCGGTGATGCAGAGAGCACACTATGTGCTCTCCACTTCCGCATTTGCGGAGCCGCGGCCCCGAACTTCCAGGTTTCGGCCCCGAAACATCCGACCGCGGCTCTGCAAAGATAGAGCATGTCCTATTCTTGTCCGCAGCCTGCAGAAAAGAATAGGCATCTTTATGGGGAGTGCCGGCATGGTGTGTTGCAGATTTGCGGTCCGCAACACACCGCGGACGTGTGAATGGGGCCTAATACTGTATCACTTTCTGAGGACGGCTATACAGTTGAGTCCAGGAGGGCTCCTGCAGCCGTTGGCCAGGTACATAACTCTCTGATGCTCGTAGAATTAATGAACACTTAGCGCATCAGCTTGTTAAGTACCCAGCCGGAAGAAGGGCTCGGCGCCCCCTGTAGAGTCTATAACCAGTCCACCCCTGGACAGACAGACAGATAGAGAGACAGATAAATATTATTTTTTTCTATGGTTATCCAGATTTCTTACTACGGAGTGCTTCCATGGGGTTTCTCTCCGTGCCTCCTCACTGCAAAAAAAAGGAACATGTTCTATATTTTTGCGATGGGGACAGATCACGGATCCATTCAATTTAAATTGGTCTGGATCCGTCCCAGCAGCCGCACGGAGAGTGCTCGTGCATTGGGGACCACAAATTGCGGTCCCCAATGCACGGAACGGCTGCGTGCGTGAGGCCTAAGGCTACTTTCACATCTGCACTTTTACATTTCCGTTCCGTTATAGGAGCAGGTCCGTTCAGGCGAAGGTTTTTGTGACAGAGACAAAAGTGTGCATGCTTATGTGCAACCTTCTCCTAAATAGAACCTAACGGATCCCATTATAGTCAATGGGGTCCGAAGGCTCCGTTCTTTTCAGCCAAGTGCCGAACCCGGCACTTCCGCTATTTTCGTTCTTTTGCTCCTGTAACGGAGCAGAAGAACGGAAATGTAAAAGCGCAGATGTGAAAGTAGCCTAACCTGTATTTGAAGGATAAGTATGGAAAACTTTTTCGCAACAATGTGTCTCTTCATCATTCGCGGTCTGTTTGCTTTTGATACAATGTTTCTATTTTGTGTCTGTTGATGTCTTGTTACCTTGGAATTATTACACACACAATATCATGTATCTTTCATCATCGAATCAATTGTCCCAAAGAAAAATAAATTATTAGGGGGTGAAGAAAAAAAAAAAGAATGTTAAAAAATTTAGAGATAGCGGCTTTTTATTTTATGCATGGAGGAATCCATTAAAGGATAGGCTCTGAAGTAGTATGTAAATCACACGCCTTTCAAGGTAGCACTAGGGCAAATTCACTCCGTCAACTAATGATGAAGCTCATTATATGCAGGGAGTATTGGTAATGAGGAAACAGTCACCCGGCATTCCATGTTCCAACATAAATCCGTCTAATATGTGAATATATCCACGTCTAATTAAAGACTACAGATTCCATATCCCCCCTTTATTAGCCAACAAAAAAGGAGATGTTCAAAGGACTCTGAAGCGCTAGGAAGGTAAATTTAAAGGGGCAAACCCTTCCTTGATTTGCTTGGGCTAAAATTAATATTAATTTTTTTATTCTATCACTTTTTATTTTTAATTCATCATTACAGGAGTAGAATCCCCAAAACAGGAAGGAACAGCAGGGGCATAGAGGACAGTGAGAAACTCGTATATTCATGTGCGCTGACTCCATGATGGTGGTGGGTGGGAGCAGTGGCGTAACTAGAAATGACTGGGCCCCACAGCAAATTTAATTTCATTGTGTAATACTGTTGAGGGGCCCTGACAAAATCTTTTAATCCTCCTCCTCTTGGATGGGCCCCTTCTGGGTCAGGGCTCCAAAGCAGCCGCTTCCCCTATAGTTACGCCCCTGGGTGGGAGGTCTCATTCATGAAGACCCACTTGATAAAGTGGTCCGCTCTGAACCCGGACACACCTATTCACCCATGCTGACTTGAGCATCGGAGCCGTTCATGCTCCGATGCTCTCCTCTGCCCTGCGCTAAATCGCGCAGGACAAAGGCATTTTCCAGAGTCCCGGTGACGAACTGGGCTTTCTATGGGGCCGCCAGGAAACCCGGTGATGTCACCGGCACAGAGGGGCGGGCTTTAGCGCTGCCTTAGCCTGTAAAACGGCTAGGACAGCGCTAAAGCATGCCCATCAGAGCCGGTGACATCACCGAACACACTGCCGGAAGCTTCCGCCCGGCAGTGTGTTATTGTAAACAAAAGAGCCCTTGCCCTACGTGATTCAGCGCAGGGCAAGGGAGCGCATCGGAGCATAAGATGTTCCGATGCTAACATCAGGGGGGCTGCCTGGGTGAAGTTATGGGTATGTCTGAACCCGGACAACCCCTTTAAGGTCTAGGGGTCCTATTAAAGCAAGTGCTGGGGTCAGTGCTGTCTTCCAAGGTAAGCAAGGGACTGATGATTGGCCTGGTGCAGTGATGGATAACCTCCGGCACTCCAGCTGTTGTGAGACTACGACTCCCAGCATATTCCATTCATTTCTGTGGAGTTCTGAGAACAGCCAAGCAACTGTGCATCTTGGGAGTTGTAGTTTTACCACAGCTGGTGTGCCGGAGGCTAGCCATCACGGGTCTAGGAAGTCCAGTCTATATCCTGGTGGTCTCCAACCTGTGACTCTTGGGCTCTTTACTAAGCTACAACTAGCAGCATGCAGATAGGATGGGAGTTGTTGTGTTACAATACTGCCTTTACAGGGGTAGTCCCACGAAAAATATTCAACAATTTTCAGATCAGTACCTGGATCTGATTACTTTTGTAATTGTATGTAATTAAACATCTTGTATGGCTACTGAGTTATTCAATAAAATGTATCTGTATAGCGCCACCTGCTGTTTATTTTCTACTTATTTTTTTGTACTACTTTAGATGGCCGCACATGTTCAATTTCGTCCTTCAACTGCCTCCTGAGCTGTGATATGGAGGGAGCTGCAGCAGAATGGACACGCCCCCCTGAGCTGCAGCAGAATGGACACGCCCCCTGAGCTGCTGCAGAAAAAACACTCCCCTTGAGCTGGCAGCTTGATATAAATCTAGAAGAGCAATGAATGGGAAGATCTCTGGACCCATGTGAGGTACAGGGCTGGTTCTAGCTTTATTAGAGAGAGATTGTCATGTACTACGCGATGCCTGATATTGATTTTTTACATTACTCATAGGATAACCCCTTTAAGAAGACCGCAAAATGTATGTCCTATGAGCATGCGGCAGTGGTCATTCCCATCTTCCATGGTAAGAAATGGTCTGGTATTTGGCCTCAGATACACAGCCTACACCCTTCATCACTAATTCCCAACCTCTGGCTTTTCAGAGTGTTGCGAAACTACAACTCCCAGCATGCACTGACTGCATGTCACAAAGGTAAGTGCTGCTTCCAAGCCAAGCAATGGTCTAGTAACTGGCATCAGGTGCCCAATTCATACCCAACATCAGTGGACTCCATCCTTTAACTCTATAGATATTGAAAAAGCACAACTCCACGCAAGACCTGGCTGCCTGCCGTGAGAGTCAAGCCTTTCTTCCAAGGCAAGCAAGGGCCTAGTAACTGGCCTCAGCTGTCCAGAACAAAGTGAGTGCAGCTCTGGAGCATAATACAGGATGTAACTCAGGATCAGTACAGGATAAGTAATGTAATGTATGTACACAGTGACTCCACCAGCAGAATAGTGAGTGCAGCTCTGGAGTATAATACAGGATGTAACTCAGGATCAGTACAGGATTAGTAATGATATGTATGTACACAGTGACTCCACCAGCAGAATAGTGAGTGCAGCTCTGGAGTATAATACAGGATGTAACTCAGGATCAGTACAGGATTAGTAATGATATGTATGTACACAGTGACTGCACCAGCAGAATAGTGAGTGCAGCTCTGGAGCATAATACAGGATATAACTCAGGATCAGTACAGGATAAGTAATGTTATGTATGTACACAGTGACTGCACCAGCAGAATAGTGAGTTCAGCTCTGGAGTATAATACAGGATGTAACTCAGGATCAGTACAGGATTAGTAATGATATGTATGTACACAGTGACTGCACCAGCAGAATAGTGAGTGCAGCTCTGGAGCATAATACAGGATATAACTCAGGATCAGTACAGGATAAGTAATGTTATGTATGTACACAGTGACTCCAGCAGCAGAATAGTGAGTGCAGCTCTGGAATATAATACAGGATGTAACTCAGGATCAGTACAGGATAAGTAATGTATGTACACAGTGACTCCACCAGCAGAATAGTGAGTGCAGCTCTGGAGTATAATACAGGATGTAACTCAGGATCAGTACAGGATAAGTAATGTGATATATGTACACAGTGACTCCACCAGCAGAATAGTTAGTGCAGCTCTGGAGTATAATACAGGATGTAACTCAGGATCAGTACAGGATAAGTAATGTATGTACACAGTGACGGCACCAGCAGAATAGTGAGTACAGCTCTGGAGTATAATACAGGATGTAACTCAGGATCAGTACAGGATAAGTAATGTATGTACACAGTGACTCCACCAGCAGAATAGTGAGTGCAGCTCTGGAGTATAATACAGGATGTAACTCAGGATCAGTACAGGATAAGTAATGTGATATATGTACACAGTGACTCCACCAGCAGAATAGTGAGTGCAGCTCTGGAGTATAATACAGAATGTAGCTCAGGATCAGTACAGGATAAGTAATGTATGTACACAGTGACTCCACCAGCAGAATTGTGAGTGCAGCTCTGGAGTATAATACAGGATGTAACTCAGGATCAGTACAGGATAAGTAATGTATGCACACAGTGACTGCGCTAGCAGAATTGTGAGTGCAGCTCTGGAGTATAATACAGGATGTAACTCAGGATCAGTACAGGATAAGTAATGTATGCACACAGTGACTGCACCAGCAGAATAGTGAGTGCAGCTCTGGAGTATAATACAGGATGTAACTCAGGATCAGTACAGGATAACAAGTAATATAATTGCTCAAAGGTGAAGTGTATTCTGAGGTGGGCAGTATAATGGTCACACCATCAGCTATGTGCAGTGATCTCTGCTATAGACTGTCACAGGCCTCCACCATTATCTGTACTGTTACTTCAACCCTCCTTGGTCTGTCATGATCCTATCTTACAACTGAAACCTCAATATTATTTTCTGTTTTCATTTTAGTTTCCTTCAAGGCCACAAGCTCCGCACTGAAGATATAATCAAATGCAAAATGACTGCAATGAGTTTCTTGAGATTCGTAAATAATGGGGATCAGGGGAGGGGGCTTATATAAAATGTTTGCTTCGGGGGCCTGCGATCACGTTGTAAACCACTGGTAGAGCTGCAGGGGACTTCTACATAAGGCGTACTTGCCAACAGTCATGCCTCCAAAAGGGGAGGGGTTTATGCAAATGTCCATAAAAGGGGCGTTCCCTTTGAAATATGAATATGGCGGCACATAGGAGTGCCTACAGGCCAGTAATACTCCGTGTGCTTTGTGTCGTTTAAAGAGGTTATCCCATTATTAATGTAAAAACTGAAAACCAGACATCATATAGTGCATGACAGTCTCTTTCTAACAAATCCAGAACCAGCCCTGTACCTCACATGGATCCAGAGATCTCTCTGTTCACTGCGCCGATTGCTCTGCTACATTTATTTCAGACTAGAAACTCAGGGGTGTGTCCTTTCTCAGGGAGCATATCCTGTCTGCTGTTGCTCTCTCTCCCTATCACAGTTCAGGGGGGTGTTACCTTTCTTCTGCAGCTATCGCAACTCAGGAGATGTGTCCTTTATGCTGCACCTGTCTATACCAGAACTCAGGGACTGTGTCCTTTTTGCTACTGCTCTCTCCCTATCACAGCTCAGGTGGTGAGTCCTTTCTGCTGCAGTTCTTTCTCTATCATAGCTCAGGTTTTTATTTCTTCTGCAGCTCTCTCCCTATCACAGCCCAGAGTGTGTGTGCATCTTTCTTTGTATCACAGCTCAGGGACTGTCCTTTCTGCTGCTGCAATCTCCCTATCACAGCTCAGGAGGGACTGTCCTTTCTGCTGCTGCCATCTCCCTATCACAGCTCAGAGGGGCCTGTCCTTTCTGCTGCAGCTCTCTCATTCTAACTGTCACAGGCTCTAACAGTAGATCTTCTGGTAGCAGCTAAACAAAGTAACTGAGCATGTGCGACCGTGTTGGCCATGTTATTGAGGTGGACAGAGAAATAAGGAACAGAACAGACAGCAGGTGGCGCCGTACAGATAGATCCTATTGGATAACTCATTGACTATCCTGAATTTTAAATTAAAGGCAATTACTTAAGTATTCAGATCCGGGGACTGGCTTGAAAAATATGGAATATTTTTGGTCGGACAGTGACTGAAGGCTGGGGTACCTTTTTAAAAATGATGAAGACCCCTACCCTACATTCCTTTTATCCGGCATCTAGAAATCCAGAATATTCCATCTTCCAGCACAGACTTACAATATCATGTGGAATTTCACAAGGTAACGCAGAACGAATGGAAGAGATTAGTGAGGGTCCGTCCAATAATCCAGAATATCTGATAATCCGGCACCTTTCAGACCCATTGCCTGTACACCTGGGCATCAAGTGACACATTTGCCCTGAATCCTAAAAATCATAGGCTAGCTATAGGGGGTGCCAAGGTAGCAGTGGCATCTGGGCCCAAGTGCCTGAGGGGGGGGGGGGTCCTTTACCATACAAAGAGTTTGCGGGCCACCTTGTAGATGGCACACGGCAGGTGGAGGGCCACATTACAGATCCTGCACTGGGGCCCAAGAGATTATATGACATCTACCCAGCATGCAATGCAACCGCCGTTCTCCGTGCTGCTTGCACTAAGTCTCCGGTGCGAGCGCGAGTCTTTCGTCAGCAGGGAGAGCACTGCCCAGGTAAGTGAACTCCAGAGCGTGACTGATGAACGGTCAAGTGCACTCGTCACCCTGGGAGGGGACAAATCCAATAGAACACTGAAGCCGCCGCCGTACGATTAAACGCTTCTGGAATGTTCACGTGTTAGCAGACGTAGCAGAGCTGGATTTGTCATCTGCCGTAACTCTGTATCAACAATGCATCTAGGTGAAATTCGGCTCTGCTACATTCTGTTTAGTTGCAATCCTTCCAAGCGCCACAAAGCTGCAGGAAGACAACCCTCCGGAACCATTCAGTCCCTCCTCCCCCTTCACTACCGACACTTAGATCACACACTACACCCACCTACCTTCGCCTTTGATTCAGTTTTTGCTTCTTTTTCTTTTCACTTCAGTCCTTGGACTCCGAACAGCAGTTCTAAAACTTGAGTCGGTTTGGAGAACATACAGAAAAGAAGGGGGTCAAGCAAAACCGGAGCAGACCGGGCGCCCAGTGCAGCCAGACATGCCTGCTAACAAAGGGTATAAGCGAGTATTTACAGTATTGTTTACACTAGAATAAGTATCCCTCCCAATGATCAGCATACACAAGTGCAAGGGGGGGAGGACCAGGGTGACACTCACAGGCGGTGTGCAGCACGTTATCTCAGCAAAGCCCAAAGCACAATTCTTCCCTGGACTCCAGCAAAAATGTAAAAAAAAAAAAAGTTAAAAAATGACAATTGCAAACTCAGCTCTGCTACACCTGTTTCTAAATCTAGATAGTGATTAGCCACAATAATAATAATAATAATAATAATAATAAAAATATTTGCTTGCCATCCAGTCGTAGGCTTTTGGCAGTACCTTGTACAATATGATAATGTGGTGTGCCAATGGACTAACTCAGCTCTACTACATCTCTGACTATAAGGCCTCATGCACACGACAGGGTTCCGTTGTTCTGTGATCTGTGTCAGTTTTTGCTTCCGTTGTGTTTCCGTTTTTTTTAGCGGACATGAGCCAAAAGATTTTACCAAAAGACAGGCTGACAATTTTTGCCAATTGCCTGCCAAGGGATCTGCAAAAAAAACGGTCGCGGAACACGGATGACACATGGATGCCCATCCGCATTTTTTCACGGTCCCATTGACTTGAATGGGTCCGTGAACCGTTTTTCACGGACAAGAATAGGATAGGTTATATTTTTTTGACGGACTGGAATCACGGACGCGGAGGACAAACGGTGCATTTGCCGAGTTTTCCACGGACCCATTAAAAACCAATGGGTGCGCAGAAAATCACGAAAAACGACACAACGGACACAGAATCAAACAACGGTCGTGTGCATGAGGCCTAAATCTAGGGGCTCATTCACACGACTGTATGAATGGTTCCGCATCCGTTCTGCAATTAAAGAAAAAATGTCCACAATCGCGGACAAGAATGGGCATCTCTATAATGGGTCGCCCGTTCCGCAAATTGCAGAACCACACGGATGGCATCCGTTTTGCCAATCCGCAATTTGCGGACTGCAAAACATGGAGCGGTCTTCTAAATGTGCCCTAAATCCGAGAGTTTTTTTTTTTTTTGCGGCCAGTATGCGTAACCGTTCACTTCAATGGGCTGCCAAAAATAATGGAATTGAGTCCATGTACATTCCGTGTCCGTATGTCCATTGCGCAAAAAAAAATTGTCCGCATTATGGACAAGGATTGGACTTTTTTATTAAGGGCTTGCCATTCTGCAAAATGCGCAATGAACGTGGCCGGTATCCGTGTTTTGCGGATCCGTTATTTGTGGACCGCAAAACAGCAATGGCCATGTGCATGAGCCCATAATAAAAGGTTTAAGGTTTCGTTCACATTTCCGTTCTGAGATTCAGGCACAGAGCAGCGTTCCCGGATCCTTTACTTCACCGCCGGATCCCCATTGACTAATGAGATCCGGCGGTGATCCGGTTAATATCCGGAATAAATGCCGGGTTTTGTACAGACAAAAATCGTTGGATGCAACATTTTTTTGTCCAGCTGACAGCCGTTCACATCTCTGTTTAGGCATACCTATGGTCTGTTTTGGCAGAGGAACAACCTATCGGGGTTACCAGACACCGCCGCACCGCGCCAGACTATAATAGGATCCGGCAGGGATCGGCGGTTTTCCAGCATAAATGCCATCTGTCTACCGGACAAATACCGCTGCATGCTGCCATTTTCTGCTGAAAAATGGGGATCCGGCAGTATGCAGCAGAGTCCGGCTGTGCCGGATATGGTAATTTCGGTAGAACGCTCCTCTCCAGGAATGCCTTAACAGAGATGTGAACGTAGCCTAACGCTTTATAATATGATACGGTGTGCCAAATAGCAAACTCAGCCCCACTACATCGATTTCTAAAGCGAGATACCTCCATCATTTGCCATAATAAAAAGTTTCCTTGCAACAACGCAGTGTGCCAAATGAGAAACTCAGCTCTGCTACCTCTTTCTCTCGCCCTAAATCTCCATACAGTCATCATTTGTGATTAGTTTACTTGCGGATGGGGGCAAAACATTTTTAATGTTGCAATGTGGTATGTCAGCCCTGCTACATCCCGATAGCTACATATGCTTGGCACAATAGAAGGTAGTAGTAGGAGGTTAAGGTACAGTCAGGGTAAAGCACATTGTAATATGGCTCTTTAATAGGCGGTGTATCAAGTGACAAACTTAGCTCTGCTACCTCTCTGTAAAAATAAGTTTGACATTTACAATACTGAAAGGTTTACTTGCCTGGGTGTAAAAAGCTTCAATATAACAATATGGTGTGCCAAATGACAAACTCAATCTGCTTCATCTCTCTTCATATAAACCCACAGTTGTCACTATAGGGGATAATGTTTTGAACAATGCACTGCAACATGACAATGAGGTGTGCCAGACAGAAAACTCCACACTACTACATCACTGCAAATCTTGAAGTCCTCATTTACATTACTAAAAGGTTTAGTCACACTCAGGCCGTAAAATGCTTGATAGCGCATTTTAATGTGACAAAGAGGTGTGCCAAATGACAAGTTCGGCTCTGCTACATCTCTGCCTAAATCTAGTTACCGTTGTCATTGGAAGTAAGTAATGACAGGTTAATATTAAAGTTTACTTCAGGTCGGAGTAAAAGTTAAAAGGACTACGTGGCGTACAAAGTCAGCTCTGCTGCATCTAAATTCTGCAGAAACGGGCGGAATGCGGTACCTCATGGCCCTGGGCGTGCTGCTGCGTCCTGTGACACGCGCAAATGTATGTCTGCACCCTTTTGTATGACAATACATTCCTGGAAGTTTCTTCCTTATGGGCTGAGAAGCAGTTCCGAGGCCGGATCCCAGAGGGGGCCCCTAAGTCCCAGGGACTGTGGCTCTGACAGGGATGTAACCATATTAGGATGTGTATGAGAATATCAACAATAACATAACAGAGAGGGAACTTTTTTTTTCTTTTTTTTAGCGGCTCTTGGTGTCAGCGGCGGCGATTTCTCCACCAGTTATATTTGTTTAAACATAACCCCCCCCCCCAAAGAAAAAAAAAATCAGACCTCCTAAAACAGGCAAAAAAGCAAAATGCACACAGTCAAATAAACAACAGCAGCTTAAAACTGAGCGTAAAGTACATTGTATTCCCCGGCCGATACAAGCACCGCTATATTTAACCACGTAACTCCCAGGGGAGGCTGCCATGTCCCATTACAACTGGTATCCCCCCAGGTCCTGTGCACCTGTAAAGGATTTAAAGGAGAAGTCTCCATTTCTGAATTAAAGTGCACCTGCCACCTGTAAGGTCAGAGAAACAATGGCAATGAGGGACCCCACTTATCAGAGGACCTTAAAGGGGTTCTCTGCTTCGGACAATTCCTACATGTTAGAAGGGTCTCTTGACAATAGGCTAATCGCAACGTGTCCATTTGCCGAAACCCTCAGCGATCAGCCTGGTGGTAAGTACTCGATTTTCCTGCAGCGCCACCACATGGACCCCACTTATTCTAAGAGAGCAGGGGAACTTGAAGGGGTTCTCTGCTTTTGACAATTCCTACATGTTAGAAGGGTCCCTTGACAATAGGCTAATCGCAACGTGTCCATTTGCCGAAACCCTCAGCGCTCAGCCTGGTGGTAAGTGCTAAATTTTCCTGCAGCGCTACCACAAGGACCCCACTCATTCCAAGAGAGCAGGGGAACTTAAAGGTGTTCTCTGCTTCAGACAATTCTTACATGTTAGAAGGGTCTCTTGACAATAGGCTAATCGCAACATGTCCATTTGCCGAAACCCTCAGCGATCAGCCTGGTGGTAAGTGCTAAATTTTCCTGCAGCGCCACCACAGCATTGCAGGACAGGTCCTTCAGAGCAGCTCATCGCTCCACTCTAACCAAGAGATGAGGGTACTGATTAGAGGACACCCCTATTAATTCAGAATATTCTTAACAGGGTATACAATATAGGTTTGCAAAAGCAGACAACCCCTTTAAAGGGGGCCACATAAAGTACTCTAAAGTTTTTTGTAATTGCCTGTAATTAAAAATGTACTACAGTCACTGAGCGATTCAATAAAATGTATCTGTATAGCGCCACCTGCTGTTTATTGGTTTCCTTATTTCTTGTCCAACTCACTGAGGTGGTCGCACGTGCTCAGTTTAAATATTCAACGGTCAACAGTCATATCTTCTGTTAGAAGCTGTGATAGTTACAGGGGGAGAGTTACAACAGGAAGGACATGCCCCCCTAAGCTGCCAGCCTGAAATAAATCTAGCAGAGCAATTGAAGCAATGAATGGGGAGATTTCTGGATTCATGTGCGATACAGGGCTGGTTCTAGGTTTGTTAGAAAGAGATTTTCATTCTTTACATCAATCATGGGAGAAACCCTTTAAGGTGCAAGACAGTCAGTAGCTAGAGGAGACCCTTAACCCCACCCAGGCTATTAATTGACTATGTTGACATCAAACGTGAAGGGGAAGTGTCACAAGACCAAGACAAGAACAGGACCTCTCTGTATGAAGGAATCTGTATAAGTTATATCAAAGAAGGATTTTGTTGCAGTTTTACCTCCCTAGCTCCCCAAAGACCAATCTGGGGTCCACCCAGATCTGCAGGGGAACGTCAAGTAGCTCCTGTGGGCTGTGCTGAATGGCTGATTCACACAGGGGTCGCATACCCAGTAAATTATTTCTAGAGCCTCTAGATTATTACTTTAAGGGAGCTATATCCAGCACAATTACACCCACGTGCTTTAAGTTACTAAGACAACTTATAGATGCCCTAATGTAAATGATTGGACTTATTAGTATTGTAGGTTCACTTTAATTTAGTGTGTCCTTGTAATATTAATATTATTCAGTGGGTTGAGATACTATGTAATGTGGGATTGTCAAAGTTTTCATAGGTACTAGTCAAAGACAACTATCCCCATACTGCAAAATTAGCAATGCATAGCTGGAGTACCCTAAACTAAGCCACAGGTAATAACTTCGGTATAACAAAAATGACGCAACCGAAAGTTAGCAAGGGAAGTAAAACTAATGTAACCATAGAAGAGCGCCACCTAGCATAGAAGAGTGTTATATAGTGTAGAAGAGCGCCACCTAGTGTAGAAGAGTGCCACCTAGAGTGGAAGAGCGCCACCTAGCATAGAAGAGTGTTATATAGCGTAGAAGAGCGCCACCTAGTGTAGAAGAGTGCCACCTAGCATAGAAGAGTGTCACCTAGCGTAGAAGAGCGCCATCTAGAGTGGAAGAGCGCCACCTAGCATAGAAGAGTGTCATCTAGCGTAGAAGAACGTCACGTAGCATAGAAGAGCACCACCTAGCATAGAAGAGTGTCACCTAGTGTAAAAGAGCACCACCTAGCATAGAAGAGTGTCACCTAGAATAGGAGAGTGTCACCTAGCATAGAAGAGTGTCAACAAGTATAAAAGAGCGCCACCTAGGATAGAAGAGCACCACCTAGCATAGAAGAGTGTCGCCTAGTATAGAAGAGCACCACCTAGCATAGAAGAGTACCACCTAGCATAGAAGAATGTCATCTAGCATAGAAGAGCACCACCTAGCATAAAAAAGTGTCACTTAGCGTAGAAGAGAGCCATCTAGCGTAGAAGAGCACCACCTAGGATAGAAGAGCACTACCTAGCATAGAAGAATGTCACCTAGCATAGAAGAGCGCCACCTAGCGTAAAAGAGCGCCACCTAGCATAGAAGAGTGTCATCTAGCGTAGAAGAGCACCACCTATCATAAAAGAGTGTCACCTAGCATAGAAGAGAGCCATCTAGCGTACAAGAGCGCCACCTAGCATAGAAGAGTGTAATTTAGCGTAAAAGAGCGTCACCTAGCATATAAGAACGCAACCTAGTGTAAAAGAGGGTCTCCTAGCATAGAAGAATGTCATCTAGAGTAGAAGAGCATCACCTAGCATAGAAGAGTGTCACCTAGCATAGAAGAACGCAATCTAGTGTAAAAGAGGGTCTCCTAGCATAGAAGAATGTCATCTAGAGTAGAAGAGCCTCACCTAGCATAGAAGAGTGTCACCTAGCATAGAAGAGTGTCATCTAACACAAAAGAGTGTCACCTAGCATAGAAGATTGCCACCTAACACAGAAGAGCGCCATCTACCATAGAAGAGCGCCACCTAGCATAGAAGAGCACCACCTAGCATAGAAGAGTGTCACCTAGCATGGAAGAGTGTCACCTAGCGCAGAAGAGCGCCACCTAGAGTAGAAGAGTGTCACGTAGCACAGGAGAGTGCCATCTAGCGTGGAAGAGCGTCACCTAGCATAGAAGAGCGCCACCTAGCATAGAAGAGCGCCACCTAGCATAGAAGAGAGTCATCTAGTGTAGAAGAGCACCACCTAGCATAAAAGAGTGTCACCTAGCGTATAAGAGAGCCATCTAGTGTAGAAGAGCGTCACCTAGCATATAAGAACGCAACCTAGCGTAAAAGAGTGTCATCTAGAGTAGAAGAGCATCACCTACAGTAGAAGAGCGTCACCTAGCATAGAAAAGTGTCATCTAACACAGAAGAGTGTCAACTAGCATAGAAGATTGCCACCTAGCACCGAAGAGCGCTATCTACCGTAGAAGAGCACCACCTAGCATAGAAGAGCACCACCTAGCATAGAAGAGTGTCACCTAGCATGGAAGAGTGTCACCTAGCGCAGAAGAGCGCCACCTACAGTAGAAGAGTGTCACGTAGCACAGGAGAGTGTCATCTAGCATAGAAGAGCGTCACCTAGCATGGAAGAGTGTCACCTAGCGCAGAAGAGCGCCACCTACAGTAGAAGAGTGTCACGTAGCACAGGAGAGTGCCATCTAGCATAGAAGAGGGTCACCTAGCATAGACGAGTGTCAACTAGCATATAAGAGCGCCACCTAGCATAGAAGAGCCCCATGTAGCACTTCGGCTATTAGGAAAACTATAACCCTCAGCATGATCAGGTAGCCTGCTGCTGTCAGGGAAAGTAGGAAGTTACAGGATTAGATTTAACCAAGACAACAGTCCCCAACTTTGCAGCTAGATTGACAATTGGGACCTCTTAGTCAATTACAACTGTGTAATACTTTATTTCACCAGTGGAGGTGCTGTAGGTAAATAGAACACTTGCTAGCAGGTTCTACCACAGATCAAGATTATCGCTGGAGGTCTTCTTTGCTTAGCTTATTGTCAGGGGACTTTTCCAACAAAAAGTGGTCAAACTCTAACGCTCTTCTCAGGTACTCCAGTCTGCTCTAAAATTGCTTCTGTCTGCTCTAAAATATACATTCCCCAAGCACTCTGGTCTCTGGAAGACCTGGCAAGTCCATGTATCACATGCATCACATGGACAACAGATTTCAATGGAAACTGTGTAATACTTTATTTCACCAGTGGAGGTGCTGCAGGTAAATAAAACACTTGCTAGAAGGTTCTACTACAGACCACAGATGATCGCTGGAAGTCTTCTTTGTTCAGCGTATCGTCAGAGGACTCTTCCAACAAAAAGTGGTCCATCCCTAACGCCCTTCTCAGGTACTCCAGTCCACTCTAAAATTGCTATACATTCCCCAAGCACAGGGCGAAATTCACGCTCTTCCTTAACATTGAAAAACAATGAAGACGTCCCTCTGATCTATTTATGAGCAAAGGCTCGGTACAAAATAAAAGTAGGACTTAACAGACATATCAAAATCAATAAATCAGACAAACAAGCCGCAGTTCAAAAGTTCAAAGACGCGATGTCCAGTCCAACTCGTCTTACCACTCAACCAATAATAACGCGAGTCCATCACTCCTCATTGAAGAGACACTTTCATGGGTTCATTTTCATTAGTCCGTCTCGTGGATAGCGGCTCGCTCTTTATGTATACGCTAAAATAAATTAGCCGTTTCACCAAGCGGTGGGATTCTTATATAAGGCATTAGCACAATGCTCCGTTTTCCAGTAGGAGTAAATAAATAAATCAATAAATTCAATCCAGAGTGATTTCGTTATTGCGCGGCTTCGGTGCGCCTCCCGTATAAGTGTTTTATTGGGTTTATTTGTTTCAATAAACGCCGCGGCGGGGCAGATATCTGGACTGAAAACAATCCATTGAGGAGACTTTTTGAATAAACTTAAATGTTGGAAGCAAAACGCCTGAAAATTGATCTGCAGGGTCGGTTAACTGTAAGGGAAGGCATTACTTTACATTTACTTTATATTTTTTTAATTATAGTCTATTTACATGAATAGGAGGGCAGGCGCCTTCTGTAAATCAGCTTTAAAGGTGTATTGTCATCATGTTAAGTGAAGGTATATAGCTACTTTCCTGTCCTCTGACCTAAAAAGAGCATGCCCACTAGACTCTCCCACAGAAACAATATTCTGACTTAAAAAAAGAAGCTAACAATATTAGTCGTCTCATCGTCATAGGTAGGATTACAGTGAAATGAATCACTTCTATTATAAAGCTGGAGGCACATAATTGAAGATCTACCATGGAAGCTCCGCTCCTTCCCTTCCCAGACCTCTGCTCCTGCGACAGAGCATGCTCACTAAACTCTCCCATAGAAATAATTTTTCAACCTTAAAATAAAGCTAAAGATAATAGTCATCTCATCATCACAGGTAGGATTACAGTGAAAGGTAACACCTCTATTAAAAAGCTGGAGGCACATAACTTGGGATGCAGCATGGCAAATAGATTTTGGGCACAGCTCAGCTCATTCCCTGACCATTGCTTCTGCAAAAGAGCATGCTCACTAAACTCTCCCGCAGAAGTAATTTCCGGACTCATGTGATGTATCACTAGCCTCGGTCACCACTTTATGTGGGGATATGACCTCTCATATCCAGTCATATCTCTCTCTTGGTGGTCATAAAGTGATGGCATGTTTTAGGGACACACCATCACTTCACAAGATGAGAAAAGCCCTCTACGTCTAGAAAATTATTTCTATGGAACAGTGTAGTGGGCATGCTCTGTTGCAGGAGCAGAGGGAAGGCAAGGACCTGAGAGGTCATATCCCACTAATCGTAAAGTGGTGACCCAGGCCAGTGATCCACCATATGAATCTGAAAATGATTTCTATGGAACAGTGTAGTGGGCATGCTCTGTTGTAGGAGCAGAGGGAAGGCAAGGACTTAAGACGTCATATCCCACTGATCATAAAGTGGTGACCCAGGCCAGTGATCCACCATATGAGTCTGAAAATGATTTCTATGGAACAGTGTAGTGGGCATGCTCTGTTGCAGGAGCAGAGGGAAGGCAAGGACCTGAGACGTCATATCCCACTGATCATAAAGTGGGGACCCAGGCCAGTGATCCACCATATGAGTCTGTAAATTATTTTTATGGAGCAGTGTAGTGGGCATGCTCTGTTGCAGGAGCAGAGGGAAGGTAAGGACCTGAGAGGTCATATCCCACTAATCGTAAAGTGGGGACCCAGGCCAGTGATCCACCATATGAGTCTGAAAATTATTTCTATGGAGCAGTGTAGTGGGCATGCTCTGTTGCAGGAGCAGAGGGAAGGCAAGGACCTCAGACGTCATATCCCACTGATCATAAAGTAGTGACCCAGGCCAGTGATCCACCATATGAGTCAGAAAATTATTTCTATGGAGCAGTGTAGTGGGCATGCTCTGTTGCAGGAGAAGAGGGAAGGCAAGGACCTGAGACGTCATATCCCACTGATCATAAGGTGGTGACTCAGGCCAGTGATCCACCATATGAGTCTGAAAATTATTTCTATGGAGCAGTGTAGTGGGCATGCTCTGTTGTAGGAGCAGAGGGAAGGCAAGGACCTGAGACGTCATATCCCACTGATCGTAAAGTAGGGACCCAGGCCAGTGATCCACCATATGAGTCGAAAATTATTTCTATGGAACAGTGTAGTGGGCATGCTCTGTTGCAGGAGCAGAGGGAAGGCAAGGACCTGAGACGTCATATCCCACTGATCGTAAAGTGGTGACCCAGGCCAGTGATCCACCATATGAGTAGAGTGCAGTGAGCATGCTCTGTTGCAGGAGAAGCGGTCAGGGACGGAGCTGAGCTGTGCCCAAAATCTATTTGATATGGTGAATCCTGAGTTATGTGTCTCCACTTTACAACAGACGAAATACCTTTCACTGTAATCCTACCTGTGAGGATGAGATGACTGTTTCCCTTTTCTTAGTATAGTTTTTTTTTTTAGATTAAAGTTCTATGTTGACGCACATCATTTTCTTTAATATATGGGGCGGCCATCCTGCCTGAGTTGATGCAATAGCTGTGGCAAAAATTTGCTTTACAGCAGGCACCTGGACATAAGAAGAGACAGTAAGAAGAAAAAAATTCATTGACTTTTATGGAAGAGTGTAGTGGGCATGCTCTGTGCTATGTAGAGAGGTAACAGTGCAGTGGAGGGGGGGGAGCTGGGCCGCTCTCATCGCCTTATGTTACCGTATGACCCTGTAATCAGCCGTAGAATTGATTTACAGCAGGCACATGGACAAAAGTCACAAAACGACTAATTGACTTCTATGAAAGGGTGTAGTGAGCATGTTCTGTGTCACACGCAGTAGTAACCGTGTTTAGGGCTCATTCAGACGGCTGTATATATATTTTTTCAGTCCGCAAAAATGCAGAACCATATTTTTGCCGTCAGTTCAGCATGTCCCCAAAGAAAAAAAAACGGATTGCATTCCGCATTTTTACAGACCCATAGACTTCAATGGGGCCACGTCCCGACGAATCTAAAATATTTATATGCCGGATCTGTATACACATCTGCTGTGTTCAGGAGTAAACGGATGTATACATGGATCTGCGAAAGGAAAGAAAAAAGAGTGCACGACGGGTGATATGTGGCAGGTGAATGGCAGCGTCTGAAGGTTGTCAATTTAAAGCGCTTAACCTTTCTAATAGAAAATTCTAGTAATAGCTAAAGTGAGGACATGAAATGCTTGGATGCTCCAGTCATAGGGGCTGAATAGGTGAAGAAGAGGTTATTCCAGGTTCAGCTCTGAACCCAGACAACCCCTTTAAGGCTAGGAGTATGCAACTGGCCAGTGGTTACAGGTGCCCTACTAAACTCAACTGTATCACCGTCCTCAGGGCATTGATACCATTGAACACTGTAATGAGGGCAGCTGTGTTTTGTGCTGCACTGTGGTATTTGGTTCTGCTGGGGCAGCTGTGTTTTGTGCTGCACTGTGGTCTTTGGTTCTGCTGGGGCGGTATTTTGTGCTGCACTGTGGTCTTTGGTTCTGCTGGGGCGGTATTTTGTGCTGCACTGTGGTCTTTGGCTCTGCTGGGGCGGTGTTTTGTGCTGCACTGTGGTATTTGGTTCTGCTGGGGCGGTGTTTTGTGCTGCACTGTGGTCTTTGGTTCTGCTGGGGCGGTATTATGTGCTGCACTGTGGTCTTTGGTTCTGCTGGGGCGGTATTTTGTGCTGCACTGTGGTATTTGGTTCTGCTGAGGCAGTATTTTGTGCTGCACTGTGGTATTTGGTTCTGCTGGGGCGGTGTTTTGTGCTGCACTGTGGTCTTTGGTTCTGCTGGGGCGGTATTTTGTGCTGCACTGTGTTATTTGGTTCTGCTGGGGCGGTATTTTGTGCTGCACTGTGGTCTTTGGTTCTGCTGGGGCGGTATTTTGTACTGCACTGTGGTCTTTGGTTCTGCTGGGGCGGTATTTTGTGCTGCACTGTGGTCTTTGGTTCTGCTGCGGGCAGTATTTTGTACTGCACTGTTGTATTGTAGACCCCACCTACTTCTATTGTCCCTGCCTATCAGTGTTGGCCCTGCTGTCTATCAATTTGGATCCGCCTACAACATGGGGCCACTTTCTCAATACGCCTATCTATCTATGTATCTATCCATTTATCTCTGTTTATCTGTGACTATCTATCTATCCATTTATTGCTACTTTCACACTAGCGTTAATATTTTCCGGCATTGAGATCCGTCATGGGGTCTCAATACTGGGAAAAAATACGCTTCCGCTTTGTCCCCATTTATTGTCAATAGGGACAAAACGTAACTGAACAGAACGGAACGCTCCGGAATGCATTCGATTCTGTTCTCATACAGGAGAGAAAAACGCAGCATGCTACAGTTTGCTTTCCGTCTTAGGATGCGGACCGTCATGACCAACAATGAAAGTCAATGGGGACGGATCCGTTTTCTGTGACATAATCTGACACAATAGAAAACGGATCCATCCTCCATTGACTTTCAATGGAGTTCATGACGGATCTGTCTTGTCTATGTTAAAATAATACAACCGGATCATTCATAACGGATGCAGACAGTTGTTATTATCAGTAACGGAAGCGTTTTTGCTGAACCATGACGGATCCAGCAAAAACGCTAGTGTGAAAGTAGCCTATCTCTGATTATCTGTGACTGTCTACCATATCTATCTATCTATCAATCTATCTATCTATCTATCTATCTATCTATCTATCTAATATAATCTATCTATCCCATATCTATCTATCTATCTATCTATTTATCTATCTCATATAATCTATCTATCTATCTATCTCATATAATCTATCTATCTATCTGGCTATCTATCTCATATAATCTATCTATCTATCTATCTATCTATCTATCTATCTACCATATCTATCTATCTATCTACCATATCTATCTATCTATCTATCTATCTATCTACCATATCTATCTATCTATCTATCTATCTATCTATCTATCTCATATAATCTATCTATCCATATCTATCTATCTATGTATCTATCTATCTCATATAATCTATCTATCCATATCTATCTATCTTAAAAAATATAATAATAGAGAACACATCAGCACTCCAGGCCTGATGCAATGAAATAAATCCCATTCATAAGTGCTATCTATGGAGACTTCTATATTGCTTTTACAATAGCGGTGCTATTTATGCTGCTGGTAACAGTAATGTAGTAGTAATACAATTCCCTACAGAGATAAAAATAAATATCTCATAAAAAGTGCTAAAAATAAGCCATCGAACGCCAGCTGAAATTAAATAAAACACACAAATTATTTCACCAGGGTAACAAGTATAATTTAATTAATTTACATATCTGCATGAAATCATCTTGACCAGGAAATCGGCATCTAGAAGTTCTCCGCAGAACAGGCGGCCCCCCAGCTTTTCCAGTTGTCTGTAGATAATCTGTTTGCTCAGAATAGAATAGACGACTGGTAAGTTGTGCTCATTGCCCAGCATGCCTGGCCGGTTTTTGTGGGGTTTGGTAAATGCTCCTCGTGTCTTCAGATCAGTAGACAGGAATTTCTGGAGTTTTAATAAGACACAAAAGCTGCGGCACGTCTTATTTACTCCTCTTAATATCCCCATTTATGATGCTTCAGCACAAGTGCAGCGCTTAACGCCGCTTCTCTCCTCTGCGCTGACATTGACACCCAGGAGAAAATGCAGAAAATGTCACATACGGTAGAGATGACAGACAGTGGAGGATACCGGGTGACAGCATGGAGACCGGGGGCTGTATACAATGTATCTATAGACAGACAGAGAGAGATAGAGACATAGATAGATAGATAGATAGATAGATAGATAGATAGATAGATAGATAGATAGATAGATAGATAGATAGATAGATAATTCAATAGAAAGATAGATATGTGATAGATAGATAGATAGATAGATAGATAGATAGATAGATAGATCGATAGATCGATAGATAAATAATCCTAAATTTTGGGCAGCACCACCAGATCAAGGTAGAAGTGGAGTGCCAGTGGTTAAGGTGGCGGTCCAACCACCCATATAAATACGAAAAAAGGAATACCGCGGCACTTCCAGTAAAGTGACATGTGCTTTTATTCACTAATTAGGCGCGACGTTTTGGTTCACTCCATGGAACCTTCCTCAAGCAGTGATAAATGAACAATGGTGCCAATACAGATATATAAAGATACATAAATTCCTTTTTTTCCTAGATAGATAGATAGATAGATAGATAGATAAATGACAAATATATTAGGATAGATAGAAACTGTATGAGATAATAGTAGATAGATAATAGATATGAGATAGATGATAAATAGATAGATGATAAATAGATAGATGATAGATAGATAGAAACATAGATAGATAGATAAATAGATAGATAGATAGATGATAGATAGATATAGATAGATAATATATATATAGATAGATAGATGATCGATAGATAGATAGATGATAGATAGATAGATAGATAGATATAGATAGATGATAGATAGATGATAGATAGATAGATAGATAGATAGATAGATAAAGCAGTGTGCTTCCCCTTGTAGTCCTTGCTTGCTTTTGCATTGCAGCCAAGGTAGCATGTACCTGAACTTGGAGGTGCTGGTTTAAGTTTCTTTTCATAGATAGATAGATAATAGATTGATAGATGGACAGACAGATATATATAGGCAATCACATAGAGAACGTACATGCAGATGTTACCCTTATTCCCACCCAGGCCTTGGCCCCCAGACCCCAATACAATGCAAACATTACTAACCATTTTCCCATATGGGCTTCACCCAGCTTTCCCGCAATCCTAGTTACTATATAGTGATAGATCCCAACTCCGGAGAGCATCAATTCAAAATGACTTCCTCCATCTTGTGAGGAATATGTGCATTTTCCACAGACCTGCAAACTTCCCAACAGTGCCTGGAAATCGAGCCTCAAAAGATACAAGCTTCCGGGGCGTTTTAAGGTTAGGAACCTTTGGCTGTTTTAAGTCTGGGGTCCTGGGGCTTGAACCTGACCCACAAATTGTATGTAAACTGCTGGAAATGTCAGAATTTGTGACCAGAGGAGAGTCATGGTCCAGGGACTGTGCATTTTCTATACATGTTACAGAGATGTAATCCCACAGAAAAAACACAGAGGCGGCTGTGTAAAGCACATGTGCATTATACAAGGTCGGGGAGGGGGCGAGGGGACGGAGACACCGTCTGCACACAGCGGTTAGCAGGTGAATAGAGAATAATTTTCACTACGTCTCAGAAGTTCCAAGTCAGGGACCTAACTAATCAAAGGACTCAGCCCTCTGAAGCTTTAATTCTACAGCTTTATTCATATTCATCCGAGTCTCAGAGGTTTCCACATGAAAATTCATCTTTGAATAAAAGTATTTTTGCCTCATATTTCCCATTCTCCTGCTTGAGGCAGTTTAAGTTTTGCAGACTGGTATTTGAAGGTGGCAAAGTGAAATAATTACTTAAAACAATATCTGTTGAAATGTGAAGGAAAATCATAGAAGTTCTACAGATATATCATCTGGCCAACTATGATCACAGTTTGAGAGTCCCAAGAGATCTTCACAAGCACGGGGTCCACTATTTTGTCATCTGTCTTTTGGGCAGCCCATAGGTTCTTCACAAGGATTAAGTCTACTTTTGGGTACCCTTTCTGTGTCTACTGTTTATCGAGAAGCCCATAATTGGTGGCAGATACCCAAAAATACAGATCTACCATTGAGTACTATTCTGTACGATTGGCGTCTATTGGTTCACCAGCATGGGGTCTACTCGCTCTCTGTCATCTATCATGCCATCCATATGGCCTTCACAAGCATCAGGTCTACTTTTAGATACGCTTTCTATGTCTAATGTCTATTGGGCCAACCATAGGTCTTCATAAGGATGGGGTCTACTACTACATACCCTCTCTATGCCTACAGCCTACTGGATCACTTTTAGTGTATTCACAAGGAAGAGGTCTACTATGCAGTCTATTGGGCTGCCCATAGGGTCTTCACAAGGATAGTATCTACCATCTGGCACCATATCTATGTCTATTGTCTATTGGGCCGCTCATAGGTTCTTTACAAGGATGGGGTCTACTACTCGATACCTTCTCTTTGTCTACGGTCTATTGGGCTGCTTATAGGGTCTTCATAAGGATAGGGTCTACCATTTAGCACCATCTCTATGACTATTATTCACTGTGCCAAATACAGGCTCTTCACAAGGATTGGATCCACTACTCAATACCTTCTCTTTGGCAACAGTCCACTAGGCTGCCTATATCTTCTTCATAAGGATAGGGTCAACCATTTGGCACCATCTCTATGACTATTATCCATTGTGCCACACACAGCCTCTTCACAAGGATGGGATCCACTACTCAATACCTTCTCTTTGGCAAGAGTCTACTGGGCTGCCTATATCTTCTTCATAAGGATAGGGTCAACCATTTGCTACCTACTATGCCTACTATTTATTAGGCCGCCACTAAGGGCACTGGGCACTTTCTCTACATTTACTATCTACTGGGTTGCCCGTTGGATAACAAGTTTAGCGTTTTATATAGAACTGTCCATAGTTTTGAATGTCTCTTAATCCAGCTCATTTTAGACAACAACTTGTTCAACAGTCATATGTCCATGAGCACCATAACTGCAGGCAACCAATCTCAGAGGCAAAAGTGAATGTCTATGCTCTACCTTCCTGTCTACATTGACATCACCATTCTCTCTCAGGTAAGGCTGAGGCATTTGCAATTTGTGTGATAGCACAGAGAGCATCCCCTGTCATCATTTAAGGGGGCACCCCTGGCCCCGACAGCCTTGGCACCCAAAGCAAGTTTTTTAGACACTGCATGAACACATTATTTGCGCACTACATAGTACACCATAAATAAGGTGAAAAGGCACTCCAACCTACGGCTGGATCTGAAATTGCCCATTGACCAAGAAGGGCCAAATAGGCAGATGCAAGATAGTACATGTAATGCCATACATATGTTCCCCCTGCCCCATTACTCCTTTGACCCAGGTGTCACCATAAAGCTTCCAGTTCCCTTCCCACGTTCATCGGGTAATACATCATTCATGCAGACACAAAAATCGTCATCTGTCGGGCATCAGATCGTGCTAGGATATGCCCCCATTGTCTGATAGGTGCAGGTCCCACCTCTGGGACCCGCACCTACACCGAAAATGTAGCCCTGAACCTTGTGGAAGGCACACTGCGCGTGCGCAGCCGCCCTCTATTCATTTCTATGGGGCTGCCGAAAAACGCAGAGCTGGCTGCTATTTCCGTAGGCCCTATAGAAATCAATAGGAGCTATGGCCGTCCATTCACTACTATTCGGAGAGCGATTGCTAGTGTCCAAACCCGGGGAAACCCAGGGTCCTCCAGCCACCACCTTCCCCACTCCGTTCTCGGTGTAGGTGCGGGTCCCAGAGGACCTTCATCCTGATCAGTTCACTGCATCTAAATACATTTTAAAGACAAAGCAGCATATAGGTGCACAATTCCCGCCAGTTCCCCTAGTTACACCCCTGAAGATCCCCTCTGACCATTACAGGACTTTTATTCTTGTCTCTCTAATGATATAAAGAGACGGATGAAACTCGTTGTAAGTTAGAGACTGCTACTTAGCACAACTTGCGAAATAGCAGGAAGAATCAAATGAGTTAAAGTGAACTGAAGGTGGAAATCCTGTTCTGCCTGACTCTACAGATATTTCACTTCACCATCAGCGACAGCTCATTTTGTCTGTCACTCTCTGGTTTAATTAGCTCTGTGATAAGGATACATTTACAGGTATTTGATTTACAGGTACTTAATGATTTAAATAATTCCGCTCTACTGTAGAGTTCCAATATTAAGCAGCAGTTAAAATCCTGGATTTGTTGCAAGCCATATTACAAAGATCCTCAAGGATTTACAGCTTTGTAAGGCTGCCATACTGTACTATCCAGTCTGATATCTCAGGATAACAGCTTTGTACAGACCAAAACCGTCCTCCTGACTCCCCAGGTCTGTAGCTTGACGCGTTTTCGATACCCGTAGACATATAAAGATTCAGTTGTGATACGATCTAAACTCAACACAGGTGACCGATTACGTGGCCTTTGCTGGTATTAAAAAACATTTCCAAATTCCTAGTACACTAATTTCCTAAATTAAATGGACAATGTGTAATTCTTCTTCTCCCCTGCGGGGGCACTGCAGGGAATTACTGCCAGGTTCCTCTGCTGATCAGCCACTTTTCCACTACTGGCTCTACCCTATTCTACTCTCTTTTGGTACCAGGTGGTTTATTTTCCACCGTAGAGATGGTACCCCCTCAATATAGCTAGTAGCAGTGTTGAGAAGATTTTCTTGGACCAATCACTAGCCAGCAGTGTGGTCACATGACTTCATGGTACCGACATGGTTCGCTTGGAACTCCTCTCAGATCAGGCACCTAAAAAGTACCAGGTACTATTTTCTGCTTTGGCCTAGTGGAGCTGGGAGAAGTTGAGTTGTTTCCATGCAGTGGAAAAGGGACTGGTTGATCACCGGTGGTCCTAGCTTTGGGACACTGTGATCATTTTATCATTACAGACCCATCCAAAAAAATAAAGGGTAGGCTCCTATTATTTTAGCAGAAACTGATCACTGGTCTGAAGGAGGGGCATGCTATAACCGCAAAACATATTACAATGCTGGGGTTGTCCGGACTACAGATATTGAAGACCTGTCCTCAGGATAGGTCATCAATATCAAATTGGTGGGGGTCCGACATCTTGCACCTGAATTAATCAACTGTTACAAGTAATCGTGGTGCTGAAAACTGTACAGTGTATAAATTGGAAGCAGAAGGTAGTTTTTGGCACCAGTCTACTGGGGTTCAGCTCCCGTTTACTAGTACCTTGGCATAACCACTAGCTATGCTACATACACAGAATAGTTTCCAGTGCTGTGGATGCCTGAAACAGAAGATTGGTGGGGTGCCAGTTGTCGGACCCCCACCGATCTGATATTGATGACCTATCCTGAGGATAGGTCATCAATATCTTTAGCCTGGAGAACCCCTTTAATTGTCTGCTCCGTTTTACTCCTCACAGTTTATTGTTTCACTTTCGGTCAATCTGTTTATTTTAGTGAAGGAGTTTAAGCATGCATGGGGTAGGCATAAGGCCATCCTTCATATAAGATAGGGCCTGGGGCTATTCATAGTGTTCAGTATATTGGGCAGACTAGATGGGCCAAATGGTTCTTATCTGCCGACACATTCTATATTTCTATGTGTAGCAAAGAAGTAACTATACTGTATCACATCGACTCCAAAATCATTTTTCACCCTATCGCTTTTTTATTTTCTTAGATAAGCGATGCCTAGAGCATTTCCCGTACCAACCATATTGGTTTTTACTTTTAGAAACTGCTTGATTATAAACGTATAATTCTCCTGACGTCCAGCAATTTTTCGTGGCAAAATTAAGTAAATATATGTAAAAATAAAGAAAAGAATGTAAAAGAAATTGCTTGCATTTTTGGAATCTTTGACAATTTTCTTCCTCTCCTTTAAAAAACACATTTTTTCCCCCCCGGGAGCCATTTATGCTGCTCGATCTAAGCTCCACCCGCTGGAGTAATTGCAACGCATTATGGAACCCAAGGAAAACAATTGTTGTTGACGTGCGCAGACAAAAATATTTAACAAAAACAATAAATCCAAACTCTTCACAGTTTATTGTTTCACTTTCGGTCAATCTGTTTATTTTCTTCCACGCAAACCTCACATCAGGAAAAAAAAAACAGACGAAAATAAAATATTTGTGCAAGATTCTATAGCAAAAAAAAATAAAAAAAAATAGAAAAAAACTGAACTGGTCTCCATATGTCTTTTGTTTCCCAGTCAATGTCTTCAGCGGTAACAGCAGTCATACAGACACAGAGGAGGGAGGAAAATGCAATAACATAAACACTTATGGCGTGTGGCTCCGCACATATAAATATGCCCTTCTCTTTAGGCAGCCGATTTCACTAACAATAACACTAGATTGTATATTCCCATGGAATTTTCGGCTTTCATGCTTTCACACTCTTGTGGTGATTGTTTGAGCCATTCAATTTAGCAAAGAAAAAATAAATAAATAAAAAACTAAAAAATAAATATAAAATATATTAAAGACATAAAAGTATAAAAAATTATATATATATATATATATATATATATATATATATATGGAAAAATAAGGCAGCACTCCAAAAACCACGATTAGCGGTGCAGGCGTTCACCCCCGAACCAGGCCACATCAATATTCAAGAAAATACGCAGCACTCCGAAGTAAATGAAAAAAATATAGCAAAATGTATTTACACATGTGAAAGAGGCAACGTTTCGGTCCCCTCACGGAACCCACTTCAAGCCAAGTGTAAATTGCCTTGAAGAGGGTTCCGTGAGGGGACCGAAACGTCGCCTCTTTCACATGTGTAAATAAATTTTGATATATTTTTCATTTACTCAGTCTCTGTATTCTGACTATATATATATATATATATATATATATATACATACATATACTGTATTTTTTTTTTTTTTTATGCTGGTCTTGTAAAATAAAATTTTATGGACATTTTTTCTCTTTTGAATTGACTATTGATGCATAGGGTAATGCATGTGGAAAATCCCAGCCACCTCTCGATCTACTCAACTAACCTGTGAGGCTTTAGAAATAGCAATATCTTGGCGACACCTGATCAGTGTAACATTTTAGGTTTTTTTCTGTTCAATTTTTGTTAATTATGTTGTTTAGGCCCAACATCCTGCGCTGAATAATTTCATAGTGATCAGAGCTTAGCTTTCCCAATAAATCCCCTTCACGTACATAGAATTGAATGATAGTATTCTGACTGCCTGCAGCCACCACTAGGTGGAGCTGTTGAGCTTGCTGCTTACTGTGTAGAGGGGTGGTCTAGCATTAGAAAATAGCTCATTGAGCATGTCTTGGTACTAGTTTGCCACATCTCAACTGTTGTACTAAATGTCAAATGGCCATGAGGATGTACGGTAATTACTTAATGGGATCTGACATGAGAATCTGTTTTTCCTCCTGGAAAATGGGCCCTATTCTGAAATTGTCCAATCAGTGGTCACCGTGTCACCTGGATAGGAATAGATGACATCCAGTTGTTGATTTATTCATATACTGGCAGGGGGAATAACAGAGGGACAGGGCAAAACTATTAGGGGTTTTCCACATCTCAGCTCACCACTACTACATTACTACAAGACAGTATGGGCAACATAAGTAGGAGTCTAAGAACCAGTACCAAGAATGAACTATTATTTTACTGTATGAGCAGCAGTGACCAGATCGGCACAGGAACATGCTACAGAAACAGCACCAAAACCGTCCAAAGGTTGTTTGTGGTATTGCCACGCAGCTCCAATGAAACGAATAGAGCAGAGCTACGTTAATACTGCAGGCGTGGCACTGATTTTAAAAGAAAGCAGCCATATGTTTGTAATGTTGGACCACAGCTTTAAACAGTATACGGCAAGCTCATAAGCTCCCCCTAGTGGTGGCTGCAGGCAGAGAGAATTCTACCATTTACCTCTATGTCTGTGAAGGGGATTAATCAGGAAAATCCAAGCTCCAATCCCTATAAAGATGTATTAAGAAATAAATCTGGACAGAATGTTGGAACTAAAAATGATACAATGTTAAAAGACAGAGAATTACTTTAATCAAATTGAGAATTTTTTATTGCCTGCAGATAACATGGTCTAGACAAGCCCTGCGGCCAATATGTTTCAGGTGACCGTCATTATACATTCACAGCAGATAGAGATCCTTGGCCAAAGTATTAACGGGATCTTAAATTGTGACACAAAAGCTAAATATAGGGAAGAAGTTGTTACAAGGATCAGTGCCTTCACTTTACTGCAAGTTCAATACACATTGCTGAGTGGGATTGAATCTTTATGGTTTTAATGGCACTATTTAGTGACTTTGACAGCAGGAAAATCAATTAAGTATACAATATCACACTGTCATTTCAATTCAACACAGATAAAATTAAGTTAAATTCTTCCCTACTCCTGTACAAAGTTACAATGGAATTAACTCTTCGTCGGCGTTGGGTTATGACACTTCACATAAAACAAAAAGTACGGTCGTTGTATTAAAGTGATATAAAGCTACCAATTAGCCGTGGGGTGGGGGAATGTAAGGTGCTAAGTCACAGACGAGTCAATCTTCATTGACTTTGGTGGCATAAGTAAGGTTCAAGGTGACTTATAATCAGGACGTGATACTGCTGTGCGGAATTCAGCCTCTTTAGGAAAAACTCAAGAAAGAAATGAAAATGTTACAAAACGTTTTGCAAATTTCTGAAAAATCATGTTCACCAGGGGCTTGGGACCGTGAGAATCGTCAAAAATAAGTTTGCTGAGTTGCTTATAGTTCTGCATGGATTGAAAGTAACCATTAAAGGCTCTGAAGAGTCTGGTTGGATACTTTTTTTTCTATGGAGCATTGCTGGAAAATAAGTCATGCACTGGTTCTCTCGAATGTGTTCCTAGATTGTAAGGCCTCGAGAGCAGGCCCTCTCTCCTTCTGTACCAGTTTGTAACTCGTCTTGTTCATGTTTATTGCAATTGTCTGTATTATGTATAAGCCCCCTTATCATATGTGCAGCGCTATGGAATGAATGGCGCTTTAATAAAAAATAATAATAATAACCCCTCCCCTGAGCTGTATAATGGGCGACTATAGGTCCTTTAACATGGGCTTATAAATTGGACGGGACAAGCGCTGATCGATGACAGATCAAGCCGATCGTTGACTTGCATTTATATTATACTACAATTGTTACTTTTTTTGTAAAAAAGAAAAATATATAATTTTGCGATCATTCATTCCTTCTCTTAATACAATTTCCATTACAAGTGACAAAAATTGACATGTACTGACAACACAAAGATTTTTAGGTCAGCGTGAAAGATGCAATCCACGACAAACCGGCAAATTATCCTTCCTTGGCAGGGCAGTGTTTGTGCTCGAAGGATCGTTTGGGGGAAAAAAATCGCCCAATGTAAAATTCAAACACCTGTATTTACAGCCAAGGAAAAGTTTTGTTTTCGGAAGAACTAAAACGAAAAAAATTAAAATAAAAAAACATCCGAAACAAGAAGATACAAAAATTTGCCTCGGGTTTATTAACATGTAAATATTTCTTTTGAATTGTGCAACCTCACATAATACCAGGCATTACCATTCACGCCAAGATATGCATTTGCCCGCCCTCACAATGTCGCCCCATGGATATATATGTTAATATTTAAAAAGGTTCATAAATTTTAGATACCTAGATTAAAATTTGAATGCTAATTTGGGTGATCACGACGGAATCTTCGAAATTTGTACGCCTCAATCCCTGAAAGGAGGGCGAGTTTAGTAACGAGCCCCGGATAAATAAATAAATAATAGTCATAGAAAAACATTTGTACAAAAAAAGTCAAGCTATGTAACATTAGCAGCGCTGGAACTAAAACCTTGTAGGCAGCCGAGTATTAAATATACATAAAATGCTAATTCATTTGCAAAAGACAGAAACAACAGCACAATGTCATTTATTTTAATGTGACACCAACCTTGATTCTGCGTTACTGCCAAAAAAACACATTCATTAGATACAGCACCAATCTGCAACATGTAAATAAATTGCATTCATTTCAAAAGATTTCATGGGTCACCAGGGATAACTAAAAAGGCAATTATATAAAGCTGATGCGGTTTTCAGAAACAAATGACATTTTCTGCTTCTGGGGGCTGGGTAATTTTTTACTCAAACGGAATTAAGAATTTGTCTCTTTTTTTTTTTTAGGAAAAAGCAAAGAAAGAATTGTAGCGGTTAGAATTAGGAATACGGCTAGATTCAGGGGTCCTAAATGTTGGGCCACATTAGCAAAAATTGTTTGCGTCTCATCCAGTTGAGTGGATTCACACATAAGAAGGGTGGGGGGAACTGACAACACCTGATATACCCAAGAAATTTCAAAAAAATTAAGGTTCTATGGGTTGATCAACTAAATCTTCATTGGCCCTATAGTAATTTGTAAGAAGACAACCCATCAGGGGTTGTGACCATGACCATCCTGCCTAAAAGTGACTATTTGGGGTATATCGGGAGCATCTCTTTGATATTTTGATGCAATTTTTGATATATACTAGTTAAAGGTTGTCCAAGTGTTTAAAACTGATGACCTATCCTTAGGATTGGTCATCAGATTAGCGGAGGTCCACCTCGGGAAGACCTCCACCGATCAGCTGTTTGAAGAGCGGCATGGCCTCTTCCTAGGCAGATGACGTCACGTTCGTTGGTCACAAGGCCATCAGATACTGATGACCTACACAGTATTATACATTCGGATTAGATCCTGGTGAAAAAATAAAATCCTACACTTTTAAGACTGGTAGGGTTAGAAATAGGTTTAAAGGGACAGTCCACCTTGGACAATCCATTTTTGTTCGAAGGCTCGCCTAATGAGTAAATGATAACAGGACCTCCCGCGATCAGTTCTCGTTTGCCTGCAGCATCATCACAGGACAGATGAAGTATTACACCATTCTTATTGAAATCAATGAGCTGTATGTACCATACATGGACGTGCCAAGTCCTCCAGATAAAGAGACACTCTTTGCAGCGACTCTATGGTCTGGCTGATGGAGGAATCAATGGTTGAATTACCAGCAGGAGAGTCATTGGGATGAT
This sequence comes from Bufotes viridis, assembly GCA_033119425.1. Taxonomy (NCBI): domain Eukaryota; kingdom Metazoa; phylum Chordata; class Amphibia; order Anura; family Bufonidae; genus Bufotes; species Bufotes viridis. Next base: position 18,061,489 of record CM065596.1, on the reverse strand, counting down.
AAGTATTATACTTATTCTTTTATCCTTCCTCATTCCAACATTTGATGCTCAAATTTACCAGTTTTGTAATCTCCTGCAGATCTGTTCACTTATTGGCTGCGGAATGGCTGAAGGGACGCGGCTTCGAGGGGTGTCCCAAAATGACAATGTTATCATCTATCCACAGGATTGGTGATGAAAGTCTGATTGCTGGGGATCTGACCGGTTTGACCTCCGCCATTTACGAGAACGGGGTTCCCTAGTTACAATGAAGCGCCAGTCGAGCTTGTGCACTTGTGCTCCATTTAAACATTATAGGACTGGCAGAGATAGCTAAGCGCTCCCCTCATCTATCCTCATCAATCCCATGGATCTGAATGAAGTGGCAGCGTGCATCCGTGGAGGTCCCAGCAATCAAAAACTTATCGTCTATCCAGTAGATCGGTCATGTTGATTATGGGACATCCCCTTTAAGACTGCAATCTTGGTACTGCTTAAGGCTGGGAACACACCTAAGCGTTTCTGAATCGCGCGTTTTTGGATGCGCGTTTTCGTAACTAAGAAAAGCGCATCATACACGCGATTCAGTGATTCTTCCCTATTTCAGCATGGTCCATAGGTGCGTTAAAACGCCCAAAAGAAGGTCATGCTGAAGCGACAGCGTTTGGCGTTTTTCAGCGCGTTCAAACGCGCTGTAAAATGCCCAAATGTGAACCATGCTATAGGGAAGCATGGCTTTCCACATGTTGTGCGTTTTACAGCGCGTTTGAACGCGCTGAAAAACGCTTAGGTGTGTACCTAGGGAAAGGGATTGTCTCATGAAGACAAACCGTGTCCATATGTATTACTAGGGCATATGGACATCATAGATGAGGTCCCCAGCTCAGGAACCCACCTCCCGCACCGGCAGACCTGGCCTGAGCGTGAGTTAGTTGGACGGCCAATGTCAGGCTGCATTTTGCTACCATATTGGAAATATATGACCGTCTGTGACTATCGATTGTCAGGGATTCGAGAAACCTCCTTCCCTGTTTCCATTTACGAAAGTTTTTTTTTTTTTTTTTACGAGATGTCTCCTGGACTACAGAAATGAATAACTGTGGTTTCCCTTTAAGAGTTACCAATCCACAGCGGCGAGAGGATTCACGGTACGACTACAATAGCAATCTCCATGTCGAGGAAGAAGCAGAGGGAGACGCTTCTTGGCGATACCTGTAAGAGAGCCTGAGGGCGACGCAGCTTATCACAATGTTCAAGCGCCATGTGGAAGCCTGCAAAAGTACATTACGGCAAGTAACAGCTCATGAAAAATACAGTGAAAAACTGCTAGTGGCAGAAACACTTAACTTCCTTGTTAGCAACCTCTCTCATGTGGCACTTTAACACCGAAAAGTTGTTTATTATGTTCTGTGCCAGGCAAAACTGATTAAATAGGGCTCTTAAGAATCAGAGCGTTATAAATTCATGGAAATACAGCGAGCAATAAATTCATGCAGAATTAAAAGCTTAGCGCGCCTCTATTAGTGATTTAGGGGGTTAGCATTGTTAATACTGATCTGTGGCAATGCTATTCTGCTATAACAAGAGCTCCCGATAAGACGCGCACCGGCGCAGCCGTCGAATGTGGCAGCTTCTGTGTGTGTACGCGGCGCGAGAAGGGCTGCTTGTTTATTCATAGGAAACAAGGAGGAAACAGAGCGTCGCTGAGGATAATGCCGCTCAGTCGAAGGTGGAAATCGAGGTTCTGAAATTCTGAATACTTTATAACTGGATCACAAAAGTATTAGGAATGAAGGAGCAATCACTATATTAATGAGAATACGGTCAAATCCCTTCAATCTGGAAGTCAAGGCATCTGGCACCATCTTCGGAAATTTATAGATCGTGACTAGTGTGCACGAAGTGGACTCCGATCCGAATTTCAGGGAAAATTCGATTCACAGAGAAGCCGAATTTCCTTGTGCTTTGTGTTGGTGGATCGATTTTCCCTGAATGGCGGTAAAAAACAAAAAAAAAAAAATCACATTTACCTCATCTATTTGATCACAACAGGCCGTCTGCCGCCATCTTGATTGAAGATCTCGCACGAAATCCCGTGCGCGGTGATGCATGAAGTTATTATGGGCCGCGCGAGATTTCACGCTAGATCTTTAATCAAGATGGCAGCCACCGAGCAAATGGATGAGGGTAAGTATCATTTAATGGTTTTTTAATATTTTTACACTGTGTTATTGCTGTCAGATGAACGCGGCATCTAAGGGGTACAATGACGGGAAACTGCGCAATCATTTGCTTCATGAATTTACTCGTCACAAAGCAAATTTTTTGTAAAATTCAGCTAAGCAGCCGAATCGAATTTTTGAATATTTCTCTCATCTCTAATTGTGACTCTTCTTACTACTAAGGTTAGTTTCAGATATGCAGTAGGTAACTCCGGCGGACTGTTCCAGTACAGAGCAGCCTGCTGGAGTTCTCTGGATGTGGCATTGCCGGATACTACCGCCTTCCCACAGGACCCCATTCACTATAATGGGGTCCGGCAGAGATCCATCGGCTACCTTGCAAATATGCTGAGAATTGGTTGGACAAAAACTGCTTTTGTCCAGCAGATTCCCGGGATTGTCTGCCAGACCCGGCGGCCGAAACACCGGCTGTAGACGTGACAGAACACTAATATTTCCTATTGGTTTTATCCATTCAGTCTTCCACTTTCTTGACATTTAAATCTTGGGCTACCTGCACAAGGGTGTGGGTTTCAAAACAGAAGAGCACGTTTTTTGGTGAAATCTGCACCAAGAATCAAAAATAGAATTGACACGCTGCGGATTTCTAAATCTGTGCGGCAAGTCAATTTCTGCACGGAAAATCCGTACATAATCTGCAAGGTTTGCAGGTAGCCTTGGAGTTCGGGTGACTAAATACGTGGCAGAGCACCAGAATTTCTAGATCAAAGGGGTGCCCCGGCCGAAAGGTTCAAAAATAGAGATGAGCGAATCAATTCTAAAATGTGGAATTTCAACAAAAAAATTCTCACACTACCGAACCTGCATCTTGTGTAATTCAATGAAAGAGAGAAAAGAGACTTTTCCAGGCAGTCAGAGCACCTTCGATTCAGCTTGAATTTATTGAGATCTGATTCGAATTGGAGGATCGATTCAGCAGAATCAGACCAGAATCGAATTTTATGAAATTCCCACTTCTTTACTCACATTAGTATAAATTAATAAAATAAGTAATAACGCACTAATAACCGGCCGACCCACGTCTTAGACTCTTGCCGGTTTCTACTTCCTGATCCCTCTTGAAAAGCAGGAACTGCCCAGTCACCCAATCACTGGCCACAGCATTGACCGTCTGCAGCAGGGTCCCTCATTTCCAGTCCTCAGGGCCCACCTGCCGGTCCTGCTTTCAGGATTTTCTTAGTATTGGGCAGGTGATAGAATTAGTGTCAATGCATCAGGACTCACCACAAGTATTTATTCTGTGGAATATTCTCAAATCATGACCGGCAGGAGGGCCCTGAGGACTGTAGTTGAGGAACACTGGTCTACAGGGACCAAAAGGAGAGACCAGCAGGGACCAACAGGAGCTGCGAGAAATCGGTAAGGTTAGAGTGCCAGACAACCCCTTTAAAGGGACTGTCTTAAGATGACCCCTAAGAAAATATGCCCCATGTGTACGTCACTTTTGCCATAGAAAAACATTTAAAGGGGTTATCCAATAACTAATGTAAAAAATGAAAATCAGACATGATATAGCACATGACAATTCCTTTCTAACAAAGCTAGAACCAGCCCTTTCCCTCACATGGATCCAGAGATCTCCCCATTCATTTCTCTGCTAGATTTATATTAAGTTGGCAGCTCAAGGGGAGTGTTTTTTCTGCTGAAGCTAAGGGGGCGTGTCCATGCTCTCCCTATCAGAGCTCAGGAGGCAGTTGAAGGATGAAACTGAGCATGTGCGACCATCTCAGTGAGCTGGACAAAGAAATTGGAGAAAGAACAAACAGCGCTATACAGATAGATTTTATTGAATAAATCACTGGCTGTACAAAATGTTTAATTACATGCAATTACAAAAGTATTCAGATCCAGATGCTGGTTTAAAAACTGTAGAATATTTTTTGTGGGACAACCCCTTTAAATGAGTTATAATCATTAATAGAGAAGTGTCGGTAAAACCAGCTGACTAATGTATACTGAGGTCTGTTTCCTGATGGCAGCTGTCTGGACTTCAACATGCCTGATCCTTCGTTCTCATGGAAGATAAGAGTGTCGGGCAGTGGCTTATACTCCTCACCTCGTTAAGAGCACATGCATGTTCAGCTGAGTTGAGCATGCGCGTGGAGTGAGCTCAGGAGGAATAGCTGTTGGTCACACAAGCAAACTAAAGAGTATGGCCACCTTAAAGGGGTTGTTTAGCCTTTATAAGTGATTGCCTATCATCAGGATAGCCCATCACTAGTTGACAGTGGGGGTCTGACAGCGCTGTAGTAACGAGCTCCCTCCACTACAAGGTTGACTGTTCTAGGTAATTTGGGCACCATCTTTTTGGAGAAAGGCTGAGGGGTGCGGGGTGTCAGAGTCAGATCAGATGGTGTATCCTGAGCATAGGCAATCTCTTAGTAAAGGCTGGACAACCCCTTTAAGTAGCAACAGCTCCAGGAGGTCTGGCATGCCATTGTATTTCAGACAATTTTGTCAAATGGTTGGTGCAAGGGAGGCGCCACAAAACTTGTAACATAGCCCTCAACTGGTGTCTTCATAGGTTGCAGAAAGGCTCTTGGTTCCTCCAAGTATTAGGATCGGATATTTTACTTGATTCCAAACTGTGGACATGTAAACCTGACGTAAATGTTGACATTAGGCATACCCCTTTAATTGGCTTCCAATAAAACTGCCCATAAGGTGTATGTGAGAGGGCAATTAGGGCTTCTGTCAAAGTTTAAACCACTGGCCATCAGGAGCACAAATGTTTTGCCATGCCCCCACCGGTATGTGTGAATGTGCCTTTAGATCATGAACCCCAGGAGAACAAAGACTTCTACAAGCAAAGTCCCTATGCAGAGCTGAAGAATATGCTAGCACCATATAACATTCAGGGGCACATGGGGGGTTAAAAACCATAGAAAGTGACCCGTCACTATAGCCCTTTGGGACATGGAGGGTTCCTGCTGAGAGCAGGCAAAATTGCATTCAATACTAATCCAGTGTGGCTGCATTATTTTGGGATGGACAATCACTCCTAATAGAATTCCACCACTAATGCAGTAGTCGTGCGGTGCAGAATCTTCCCCCATCCCAGACCATATTTCCTAACTGTGGCTTAGCCTGTGACAAACTCATCACGGGTCTTCCCATAAAGTCATCTGAAATGACCGCATTCATTTATGCAAACCATTTTTCCTCTTTTTTAATTAACTCGGAATGTTTTAATCAATATATTACTTCTTAGTCCTCCATGTTTTTTTTTTTTCTCTTAGAAGCATATTTTACCCTTTCAGACATTTAACAGCTTCAGCACGGACGGCCAAAAACTTAGAGATTTATTCTCCTAAAAGTGCAAATTTTATCATAAAATTTTTACTTGACATCACCAGATTATAACGACATGGTCATCAAAAAAAATAGATCTGTGACAACTCGGTCACCTTCGTCCATCTGGTGTATGACAGGGGTAGGATTTTAACTCCAAGCACATTAGCAAAGCACGGAGGATGCAGAAAAAGAGTCAAAACGGGTAACTCCGTCCAAAATTGGGTTCCCCCCGAATCCTTTACTTCTAAAATGTTGTAATTTTTTGGTTTATGGATGTTCTTATGGCAAAAAATTGGAGGAACAATTTTTTATTTTTTTTTTCAGATACAATTTTTGAAAATTCCAGTTTAAATCCAAGAGCATTGCTAAGAGGGGGCAGGCTGCCAAGAAGCCCCTCTGCCTTGGCCAGAGAATAAGGCTACTTTCACACTAGCGTTTTTTGAGGATCCATCATAGATCTGCAAAAACGCTTCCGTTACAATAATACAACCGCATGCATCCGTCATGAACAGATCCGGTTGTATTATGTCTTCTATACCCATGACGGATCCGTCTTGAACACCATTAAAAGTCAATGGGAGACGGATCCATTTTCTATTGTGCCAGATTGTGTCAGAGAAAACGGATCCGTCCCTGTTGACTTACATTGTGTGCCAGGACGGATCCGTTTGGCTGCCGCTTCGTCAGGCGGACAGCAAAACGCTGCAGGCAGCCTCCAGAGCGGAATGGTGACTGAACGGAGGCAAACTGATGCATTATAAGCAGATCCTTTTCCATTCAGAATGTATTAGAGCAAAACTGATCTGTTTTGGACCGCTTCCGAGAGCCCTGAACGGATCTCACAAACGGAAAGCCAAAACGCTAGTGTGAAGGTAGCCTAAGCCAGTCTAGAAGAGCAAACTGAATCTTCTGCCATAAGTATGGGCCAACAACGATGGGCAAAGTGTCCCCCGAGAACCCTAATCTTCATAATTTCAATATACAGTAGATAGATAGATAGATAGATAGATAGATAGATAGATAGATAGATAGATAAGAATAAAAAAGAGCAGCACCATTTGGAAACAGCAAAAAGTGGGTGCAACTCCCCAGAATAAAGCAATAAAGAATCCACCACATATAAAGCATAAAAATAGGAAGGAACTGAAAAATCCAAAAATATGAGGACGTTATTCAGTCTGTGTAATGTTCCAGTCCGTATAACAAGAAAGATCCATGTTACATGGACTAAAACATTACACAAGTACTAAATAAAAACCTCAATTTTTTGGATTTCTGGAGTGCTGTTTATTAGATAAATAGATAAATGTATTAGATTAGATAAATAGATACATACGAGAGAGATAGGAAAAATAAAAAATATAAAAGGGTTAAAAATGACACTATGGAGACAATATCACGTTTAGATTCAATTAACCATGTTGCGCTCTTACAAGGTCAGGGGAAGCAGTAATGAGTGCTGACATCACATGGCACTGCTTTGACTGGCTGTCGCTGACATCACGGTTACCATGGTGTTTAAAGAGCTGTTAATTTTTGAAAAGGGTGATTATGAAGCCTGGAGATGAACATCAGGCGGGTGACACTCCAGCACAACGGTACAGCTATGTGCCACTCTCTTCAGGAATTTTTCACTCATGGCACGTTAACACCCGGGGGCCATTTCCATGGTGCTGTTTGCCAGGATATGAGGAAAGCGTGCATTGCTTGTAGAACACGATCCTTATTAAAACCATGATGAAGACACTGTCAACGCAAATGCATGGAGTACATCTACCCATACAAAGAAGACGTTACTGAATAGCGATGAATTCCGACAATGCTTACTGCTCATCTTGCAAGGAACTGACTCCCCAACTCAGATAATGGAGGAGGTCTATCCATAGCAGAATGGCAGAATAATGAGACTGACCAGAGTAGACAGCCTTCAACTATTCCCATGAAATATGGGCAAAATATACAGTATTGGCTCTCAGCCAAGAGACTTTTATGGAGAATCATTATGGACCATGATGGTTTGACCACTTGCACCTCCAAGACCTCATCCTAGACCCTGTGTGGAGGTGGACACCCAATCATGGTAACTCTTCACAGAAGTCATTGAGATAGGGAAACAGCACCAACGCTATAGAAGTGAAATCAGTGGTGGTCTTACCACTGGCACCTGCAAGATCCTCATCCTAGTCCCTGTGTGGAGGTGGACCCCCCCAAGTCATTGAGATAGGGAAACAGCACCAAAGCTATAGAAGTGAAATCAGTGGTGGTCTTACCACTGGCACCTGCAAGATCCTTATCCTAGACCCTGAGTGGAGGTGGACCCCCCCAAGTCATTGAGATAGGGAAACAGCGCCAAAGCTATAGAAGTGAAATCAGTGGTGGTCTTACCACTGGCACCTGCAAGATCCTTATCCAAAGCCCTTTTGATCACAATTTTTTTTTTGTCATGTCTAATTAACACACTGTTAAAGTATTTTACAGGGGAAAAAAACTTCAAGAAGGGTCCATATGTATAACGGACATTTAGAAGGTGACCACATTAGTTTTTAGTATGGATGCCAACTGAGCTCAGTAAAAGTTCTAAAAACTGTACATCGGGTGGTCAAAACTAGGTAGCCCCAAAAACCAGTATAACTTTAGTTCCCCAAATTCACTGTTATGGGGCCAATTCACACTCTCTATATTATACAATTATAGGGGTTGCCTAGAATGAGAAAAAACATAGCTGCAGTGTCACAGCTGTCCCCAGGTGGTTTGTGGTATTGTACCTCAGCCCCATCCTCTTTAATGGGGCTGAGCTGCAATATTCCAGACGACCGATGGATGGGTGTAGAACTAAGCATCCATGTTTTTGTTCCAAACTTTTTTAAAGGGGTATCAGCTCTCAAAAAAGTGACGGCATATGGCATCACTTTATAATGGATGGATGTCTGACCTCATGAGCCCCCACCGATCCTGAAGGGGCCGCAGCCACAGAGTCAGCCCATTCACTGTTTTCCCTGCACAGGGGCACTCCAGGCCACCCGTCAGTGCAGTAAACTGCACCTGAATGGAGCAGAGCTGCAGTTCCCCATGCACAGCGAGCGGTTGGGCACTGCTGCACAGGTGCAGACGGTGGTATGGCCATTTGCTATTTCTGCAGCTTGACCACTTTTTGGGTGTTTGCAAAATTAGGTGTTAACTAGAGATAAGCGAATTTATTGTCATTTGCTTCGAGTCCGATTCTTCCACACTGGCCATGCAATTCGAGGCAAATTTTGATTTTTCAGAATCGATTTGCTCATCTCTAGTGCCAGTTGTTGTTTTTGGCCAAAGCTACAGCGACCCAGCAGTAGCATCCAGAAAAATAGCTGTAGGATAAAAATTGAATGGAGGTCATATACTTTTCGAAAAAATCTAAAAGGAACTCCACGATAGCAGCAGTCCATACCTAGAAAATGTGCACCAATCGTACTCAAAAACAGCAGGTCTACCTAAAAATCAGTGCTACAGCATACCACAATGCAAATGGTTACCTTATAGAAGTAGCTGGTTCTGCAAAGCGATCTTCACTCACCACCAACCAAAAAAGGTGAATCTCTTTACCCTGAAGACAAAAGGGAAAAAAAAAACATCAGTTGAGCATAAATAAATGAAGGGTGCAGGCGAGCACGTCGGCAGCATTTTCGTTGGCATCATGTTGGGCATAAGCAAACATAAGTAAATAAAAGAATGGAAAACATACACAAATGAAACCAATTGTGATTAATGGTGAATGACACCCACAGAGTTAATAAAAACAATATGTCACAGGACACTCGCTCATCAGTGCCAGCCGGCCCTGGTCTCTTCAAATCAAAAGAACAACACTGGCTTTCCGAAAAGAGAGCAGAGTTTCAAACTCGAAAAAAGCTCTGTGAGGTTCCTCCAGTTACTAATGTGTCCATTCGGTGGTAGATGAACTAGAATTCCCATCATGCACGGTGTTAGGAATCATGGAAAACACAGACGCACAAGACAATACTTTCATCCAACAGAAGCCATTGCTGTGAAATATTTGGATATAAAAATTTTAAAAAAATGTTTACAAATCACTGCAATTCAACCCTCAAGATTTTCCCACATTTGACATGTTATACTGTGAGATTCTTAGGCCGTTTTGATTCCCTCCTCATTCACAAAACCTTCAGCGGTGGGTCAGTGGTTAGCACCGCTCCTTGCAGCGCTGGGGACCCAGGTTCAATTCCGACCAAGGTCTCCATCTGCATGAAGTTTGTATGTTCTCCCTGTGTTCGTGTGGTTCTACTTCGGGTACTCTGGTTTCCTTCCACACTCCAAAAACGTGCTGATAGGGAACTTAGATTGTGCGCCTCCTTGGGGACAGCATGATGGTAAAGCGCTGTGGAAAATGTCAGCGCTATATAAGTGAATAAGATTATAATAATACCTTCAGACTAGAATTGTCTCTGGCTGTAAGGCAACTGGCTGCAGCAGCAGACCTCCCCCACTATACCAATAAGAGACTATTATAGTTCCTTTATTAAGTCAATTCTAAAAAACTGCTTTGGGGAACACTTACCAAACTATTTACGCCACTATAACCATTTGTGAAGTAGGCAGCACCTGAAGGCTAATGATCAGTAAGGGCAAACAGCCAATTCAGGACTCTGATAATAGAAATGTATGGTATATCTCTAGGACATGCCCTATACGTCTCATAGCTTGAAGTCTCCCCCTTTAAGAGCGCCACCTATCCTAGACTTTAGGTCCCAGTCTGTCTTAGACGAGTGGAGAAAAAGTTTGCTGCTTGAGTGTACAGTGCTCTACAGTCCTCAAGATCCTCTCTCCTTTGATAATATGGTAAACAGTGAGCCAAAACTAGAAACTTCACTTTTACCTGGCTGTAAGGTAACTGGCTGCAAGAGCTCTCCTGATTACACTCTTTACAATAAGAGACCAGAAATGTATGTCTCCTTTACTATGCTGAACCCTGACAAACATTGTGGGCATAATAATGGTGCTAATGTTCAGAGGCTCAGCTAGACTGACCATTTATCTAGTGGGGTTGTGCCCGAGGGCTCATGGACAATAAGAGTCTGCAATCAGTTACAAGACTCTTTAAATAATTATTCAAACATTAGACATAAAAAGGACTGTAGGATATGCCCTAAGTGCCTCAGAGATGAAGGTCCCGCCACTGGAAGTGCCACCTATTTTAGAATTCGGTTTGCACATACCCATTCTGCCTTTCGGAGACAGGGGCAAGTTGGTTGCTCATGTGTCTAATACCTTTTATTATAAAGCAGGTTGTTAACCAAAGTGTATATTATGCCTATAAACTTTAAAGAGCCTTTGTCAGCATGATCAACCTTATGCCCATACTGCCTGGAAGGGTTGATCACGTTGATTAAAATCATACCTTTCTTTTGTATGTATGTTAAACAGCTGCAGAGATACCTTTGTTTTTGTTCATATGTAAGTGAGCATGGAGCAGCAGGGAGCAGAGCTCAATCTTTGGAGCACTGCTTTTGTAACACTTCTGTGCTCTGTACACTCTCCCCTCCCCTTGATTGACAGGGCTAGACATCAGCATTCTGAAAGCAGAGCTGTGTTCTAGCATGTACATAACATATACATTACTTACTATAGCCTTACCATTTTCTTTGCTTAGAAAGCTAATACATATTACTGGTTTATTAACAGGCACAATATATGATTATTAAGGCACCAGCATTATGCATTAGCTTTCTAAGCATAGAAAACCACTCTCTGGACCTTTGAACGTGGGACATCTATATGCAAGCAAGGCTGACCACTTACCTCCAGGCTATAGTTTTATCATATTGAGAAGAGTGGTTTTCTACTGTATGCTTAAAAAGCAAATAAATACTGCTGGTGCCTTCATAATCATATATTTTACCTGTGAATAAACCAGTAAAATGTATTAGCTTTCTAAGCATAGAAAACCACTCTTCTCAACATGGTAAAGCTATAGTAAGTAGTGTATATGATATGTGCATGCTAGGACACAGCTATAGGACACCTCTGTCCTCAGCATACTGATATCTAGCTTTAAATAAAGGGGAAAGGGGAGTGTGCAAAGCACAGAGGTGTTAAAAAAGCAGTTCTCCAATGAGTCAGCTCCACCCCCTGGTAATCCAATGCATTATATGCATACAAATAAAAATGCTAACATCTTTGCAGCTGTTTCACATACAGACAAAAGAAAGGTATCATTTTAATCAGCATGATCAACCCCACCAAGCAGTACGCCTGGTGTAATAGGGTTGATCATGCTGACAGGTGGCACTTTTAAAGGCCAAGGCCCAGTTGTCAGAGAAGATATGGCTAGTCCCAGAATAGGAAGCCTAGTAAATAGAAGAATATGTCACCAAGGAGATGCAGAAATAATCTAGACTCTACAATTAATTATGTATCGTGTTTTAACAGAAAAGCTGAACTAGGAAATCAAGAAGATAATTGTGTGATAATTATTTCCAACAATAGATAATCATTTGTAACAATATAGAAAGCCTCTTAATGAATTGTAATTGAGCTTTGGTTCAGTACTGATCGTAAATATAACAACACAATTAAGCAATTATCTTGTTTTTAATATAATCACTGTTTTTTTAAATTTTTGCAAAACAGTTTATAATTTATGTGAACAAATCACAGCAGAAATGTTACTAATGTGTTAGGGGGGGCGACAGGAGGAAATGTGAATGGATCTAAGCTGCAGTATTATGGCATGTACAGACAAAGAGGGGCCACGACCCCTTCATTCTACTGATTGTTAGGGGTCCTTAAGATAAGACCCCCCCCCTTCCCACAGTCATACATGGATGGTTGTACTATATAGCACTACTTGATGCACTTAAAGGGGTTGTGCAGTGCAAAAGTATTGATGACCTATCCCAGTGACGGCTTACCTCCGGCACTCCGGCTGTAGTGAAACTACTACTCCCAGCATGCTCCATTAATTTCTATGGAGTTCTGAGAACAGCCAAGCCAGTGTACATCTTGGGAGTCGTAGTTTTACCACAGCTGGACTGCCGGAGGTTAGCTATCACAGACCTATCCTCTCTGTGCCCCTTGGCATTCAATTTATCAGTGTGCTTCACACTGATTTTGGGGCATCTATTCTTTGGACCTATTTCTCTATTACTCCTACTGGAAAGTTTATCATTGAATTGCCGGCAGTTTGCAATAATCTGGGTGCTATCACTTGGAGGGGGGGGGGGGCGTGCCTTCACAGTCTGCTACCGATTGGATAGTGTAAGACTGTGCAGGGACACACCCCTAAGCTGAACCTGTATTCATAAACGTCTAGTAGGAACAATAGAGGAATAGCACAACACAGAGTCAGAAGAATCGGTGTTCCAGAACTGTTATTACATGGGGAATGCAAGCAGTTTTCTAAAACCAGCATGTCAGGGGCGGTCGCAGGTCTTCTTCAAGACTGATATAAGATCTACATATCCAAGCCAAAAATTTACACACTACATCAATTTTTCCTTCTCATCTTAAAAATTAAAGCAGCCATGACTTATAAATGGAAAATATTACACTGCAGGGGGAAAGTATATAGAAGCCGACATAATATATCACGCGACATATTATCTTTCATCTACATAATTCACCTTCAGGGTAAAGTATGGACAATGAGAAGAAACCGAAGAGACGGTGACGTCCCACAAATACTCCGATTATTAACACCTCCGCTACACTGTAGTATTATTGCTACTAGGAAGAATTTGACCTTATTTCGTTCCATGGTGAATGAACATTCTGCAGACAGCTTCTTGTGGTGACTGCCTACAGAACTTCACATAAAAATATAACCACAAAACATGGTGTAATAGTTCCCAGACGAACCGTACGTTGCATTCGGAGAAGCATTGTTTTTAGATATTCACTGCTCGAAAAGCCAACATCAAAGAAGGGGTGTTAAATCATGGGAATGTGCAGAACTTATTTCCGGCAAAACTCATGATGTCCTCAAGAACAGGTCATAGACGCAAGGTAAAAATTATAATAATACCAAAAAATTCAAGAACGTTCTAAAATACTAAGTTGTAGCTGCATGTAGAATAATTAAAAAGCTGAAAACTCTTCAGGCAGAACTGGTGGTAACAAAAAAAAAATCTGTAAATGTAAAGAGTAAAAGGATCCTTAGTCAATCCCTATGTCAGTTGCCTCCTCCAACGAGTCATTCTCGACTTCATATGGCAAGGGAAATGTCACCGCATCCCCGCAAGGTCATGTTCACGGCCACAGACAGAGGTGGTCTATCGGACACTAATATCATGCACTATTACTAGGCGTCTCATTTGCGTGTCGTTCCTCTTTGGGAGTCCCAATAGGCATACACCAAATGGGTAGAAATCGAAAAGCTCTGGATTGCCCTGGTTCATCCGAACACCCTGCTTTGGCAGCGGACCCCCATAGCCCCCCACACTCCCCTCCTGAGGCCTATAGCCTTTACCAAACACATATGGGACACCTGCCACAGACAGTTTGCCTTAGCCTCTCAGCACTCCTCTGTGATCTCTTTTCTTTACAACCCAGCTATTCCCTCCAGCTTAACCGCCCCTATGGTCCGGGTCTGGTCGTCGTTGAGTCTCTTCCACCTGGCGGACATTGTGGACGCTTCTACTCTGACGCTGAGATCCCTTGCGCAGCTTCAGGATCAATCGAAAGTACCGGCGACTGTGGGACTCCACTACCTCCAGGTTCGTCACTATGCGAGCACCACTTTTGGTTCGCTTAAGGTGTCACTCCCTACTCCATTTGAGCGTTTGTGCCGACAAGGACGAGAGATCTGATCTATCTCACCTTTTGGCCACATCTGCGGAGGGCGAGATTCCACATCATGCATACATGGATAAATGGGCTACCGCCCTTGGATCGCCTCCTTCTCGCAGTGCCTGGCAGACCAAGTGCCCACCAAGTCCATGCGTCTAGCCAGGCTCCGTGACTTCAGGTCCATGGAAAGTCTTACGGCGTCCCTTAACAACACCATGGAACAATTCCAAGCGATATGGCTACCCTGGGATACATACCTGGCATCCCCCTAATAGTCTCCCCTCCTACCCTACCATCCCTGCTCCTACTCCCCCCTACCTGTTCCTTTCCCTTTGTGTTCAAAGTTATACATCTTCAAATCCAGGAGGCCATATGCAACCGAGAACAAGCTATCTAAAAGCAACCTTTCACTTCAATATCTATATAACAATACTTCAGAGGTTTCAAGATCTCTGCTTGAGGACATTGAATGGGAGCACAAGTGGGTTGTTTCCTTGCAGTGCCTCCGCAGGTGAAATAAGGTATTACACATTTCCCATTGGAATAAATGGGATACACCCAGTCCTCCAGAGCGAGAGATGCTTTCTGTAGCCACTCCCTGGCTTATCAATGAGGGGCTGAGATGAGTTTTTTAAACCTGAAACCCCTTTAAGTCAATGGTTTTTTAAAAATAGAGAATCCCTCAAATACAATCAGATGGATTCCAACGAGGGAAAAGCCAGACAGCAGCCTCGCTCAACCTGATTGTGTGAAGCATCCAATTTCACGTGCGGAATCAGTTGACTCAGACAGACTGTGTTAAATTCCGAATAATACGCTTTTTTTCCCCCTTCCACTCGCAGAGCGATGTTATTATGAAAATGTCCCATAAACTGATTTATGTTTATCTATTGTGCCTCTCCAATTTTCTGCATGTTTAGCAGACAAACCTGTGGTTTCTATTTTGCATTGCAGATCGGATCGCCTACCGGATGCAGAACACTACTGGGCCATGTTAAATTTTAATTTGAAAAAACAAAACTGCTGAAATGGGCTACTTTAAATTAAGTTATACATTTGCGCTCTGTTTTTCATAACCTAAACACATCAGGTAGCGAGGAATAAAACAGACAAGGATTTTGCTTGAAATATATTACCGTTTCTTACATCGGAAGTATCTCTTAAAGGCTTCCCGCTGTGCGGCTGTGAACCCTCCACAATCAATAGTACAAATGAAGTAAAAGCCTAATTGAAATCTGCTTTAGTCCACAGCCACAAGCACCCTTAAAGGGGTTGTCTGGGTTAAGAGCTGAACCCGGACATATCCCCTGCTTCATTCAGGCAGCGCCTCAGAGATGAGCATGCTCTAATGCGCTAGCTTGGCTTTTTCTGCAGATCCGGTGACGTACCGGGTCTCTGCTAGGCGGGGGCTTCCACCTAGCAGTGAACCCGGTGATGTCACTGGTACTAATAGGCCTGTAAAACGGCTAGGGCAGAGCTAAAGCCCGCCCATTAGTGCCGATGACATCACCGGCAGCACTGCTAGGCGGAAGCCTCCACCTAGCAGTGTAAAAATGTAAACAAAAAAGTCCTTGCCCTGTGCAATACAGTGCCAGGGTAAGGGAAAGCATCGGGGCATGAAAGAGGGGCTGTCTGGGTTTCAGCTCTGAACCTGGACAACCCCTTTAAAAGGGTAATCCTATCTCAGACATTGATGGCATATTCCTAAGATATGCCATCAATGTCAGATCGGTGCAGATCCCAGAGGTAGTACCTACACCTATCTCCAGAACGACCTCCCCGCAGCGAGGCATGCATTTTCACCCTTTGTTCACCGCTATGGGAGTTTCCAAAAACAGACGACTGCGCTCACTCAGCTATTTTCAGAACTCCCATAGCAGTGAATGGAGAACATGCCGCACATGCGCAGCATACCCTTCTTCACTTTGGGGGGCCCTATTCTGGAGACAGGTGGGACCTGCACCGATCTGACATTAATGGCATAGCCTAGCGATGTCAATGTCTGAGGTAGGAATAGCTATACGGGTTATACTGGCTTAATAAAACATGCCTATTTCCTTCCACACTGCGTGTGCCATAGCAGCTCCACCCCATTACCTTCAGTGAAGCCTGGATGCAATACCAGACCCAGACCACTGACAAGTGTGGCACTGTTTCTAGAAGAGTACAATGAGCTGAGGAACGTCTTGCAAGGGAATGTATCATCTGTAGTAATTTTTTTTAAATAATTAAAATCTGACACTAGAGATGAGTGAATCAATTCTAAATGAATTGGATTTTAGAATTCCCCAAACATCCATATGAAGCCGAAGTTTTAGCAAATTGTTCAAAATGGCATTTACATATCATACTACCAGCAGGGCAGGGAATATAAAGAAGGGGGGTCACATGACCCCAGGCATGTCACTGCCCATAATGCCTTGCAGTAAGCCTGACAGCCAATCAGGAGAGAGGACATAGACATCTGTCATAGGCACTCTGTATGGACCCACGCAGAGAAGCCATAGGACATCTCTGTCACCACAGACACAGTAATTTAGACACACAGTACAGCGAGTTTATGGTCTTACAGGGACAGTATTAGGGACTGGGAAGATATATTTACTCAGGTAGATTGAATTACTTGATAGAAAGACAGGTTTTAGCACTAGGGGCAGGATAGAGTCAGTTAGTAAACTATGTGTCTGTTACAGGGCTGAAGCTGTTCATATAGAAGCTGTTCATAGGACACTGGACACTGTGGACACTGTTCAATTGTGCCTTTTTCCCAAAAACCTGTTGAAAAGTTTCTACAATTAATAAGCGTATTTTCCAGTGTCACCGGCAGCATATATTTTTGCCACAGGCTTTGTGCAATTGTGTCTTTTTTCCAAAACCAGTTGAAAATTTTCAACAAGTAATAAGCGTGCAATAAGTGTATTTTGCAGCAGTATTTTCCAGCATATTTTGGCCATAGACATTGTGCAATTGCTCATTTTTTCCCAAAAACATGTTGCAAAGTTTCTACCATTATTAGGTCTACAGTAAGTATGTTTACCAGCATCACTAGCAGCTATATTTTGGCCACACACATTGTGCAATTGCTCATTTTTTTCCCAAAAACCTGTTGCAAAGTTTTCTCTTTTAACAATAACTGTACCAAACCCGTGACTTCTCCTTGTTTAATAGAAAACTAAAGACTCGTGTCACGTCTGCAAGTGAGAAGGTGGGTGGCTGTACTAGTGCAAGTAGCTGCACAGACGGCACCAGCAGGCCCTCACTTCCACTAGGTGACAGATTAATATTGCGGAGATGACTCACTCATCCTCTCAGTCACAGCAGGATGATGTTGATGTTACCTCTGAGTCTGGCACCGTGCCTTTGAGCCAGGATTCAGTGCATTCTCCTTTCTCCTCCTTTGCTCTTTCCAACACTACTGTGTGAGAATAAACACCCGCAGGCATCTTCCCCACAAAGTGATAATTTTTGGGACTTTTTTTGGTTTAAAATGATAACAGATGTTATGTAATAGGCAGTTTGTTACCACCGGCACCCATTCGTTTACCCATAACTATATATGTTGCTGTCAAGATTACTAATTACTTAAAGAGCTTGAAAGTAGTTGCATACTGCCCTAGCGGGCCCCAGAGTGTCATCCACAACTTCTCAGGGAAATCTGAGCATTTTCGATTCAAGTTGAATTTATTTGTGCCTGAATTGAATCTGCCTACAGATTCGTTAGAACTGAAACAAAAAAAATTCAAAAAATTCGCTTATCTCTACCAGAGATTGATTATAGATTTTTTTTATTCCGTTTTCGATAAATTATTATGGTGGTGGCCATCTTGATTGGGCTGCTTTTAACCCTTTCCTGACATATGGCTTACTATCACATCATGGAAGTCAGTAACTTCCGCCATTATGACGTAATAGTACGTCATGGTGATCGGGCGGGCACCGGAGCGCCCGATCATGGCAGGGGTCCGGCAGTCTATGATAGCCAGGCCCCTGCTGTATCCATCGGCATCACTGTAAAAGCCGATGCCAACGGATTAACCCCTTCTATGTCGTGGTCAGGGCTGACTGCAAAATAGAAGGAGTTTGCTGCAGGTGAGGGAGCCCATCGGGTCCCCGCGCTGCTGTGTCGGGGATCCGATGGGTGACAAAAGCACCCGATGCCATGCAGAGGATGCCCAATGCCTTGCACAGCATCGGGACCTGCCTTCTACAGGTGCCCAGGAGATCCAGCCCCATGCCCGTCTCCTAGGCAACCTCTTAGCGTACTACAGATGTATTGTAATGCATTGCAGGGGGGATCAGACCCTCAAAAGTTAAGGTCCCAGAGTGGGACAGAAATAAAGTTTTAAAAAAAATTTAAATAGTGTTTTTAATTTAAAAAAAAGAAAGTTTCAAATAAAAAAAGAAAAAAACACCCCTTTCCCCAGATTTTATAAGAAAAAGAAAAGAAAAAACACACATATTAGGTATCGCCGCATCCGTCACAACCGGCTCTATAAATATATCACATGATCCACCCCATCCGATAAACACCATTAAATTATAAAAAAAACTGTGTTAAAAAAAGCCATTTTTGTCACCTTACATCACAAAAAGTGCAACACCAAGCGATCAAAAAGGCGTATGTCCCACAAAATGGTACCAATAAAACCGTCACCTCATCCTGCAAAAATTGAGACCCTACATAAGAAAATCCTTCAAAAAATAACAAAAACTATAGCTCTCAGAATATGGAGACACTAAAACATAATTTTTTTTATTTCATATAGGCCTCAGGCACACGACCGTTTTTTTATGCTGTCCGCAAAAAGGGGTTCCGTTGTTCAGTGATCCGTGTCCGTTTTTGCCTTACGTTGTGTTTCCGTGTGTCCTCCGTTTTTTTTAGCGGACATGACCCAAAAGATTTTACCAAAAGACAGGCTAACAATTTTTCCCAAGTGCCTGCCAAGGGATCCGCAAAAAAAAACGGACATGGAACGCGGATGACACACGGATGGCTATCCGCATTTTTTCACGGACCCATTGACTTGAATAGGTCCGTTTACCGTTTTTCACGGACAAGAATAGGACAGGTTATACTTTTTTGACGGACTGGAATCACGGACCACGGATGCGGAGGACAAACGGTGCATTTGCCGAGGTTTCCACGGACCCATTGAAAACCAATGGGTCTGCAGAAAATCACGAAAAACGGAGCAACGGACACGGAATCAAACAACGGTCGTGTGCATGAGGTCATATGCTATTATTGTGTTAAAGTGAAATAAATAAAACAAAGTATACAAATTAGATATCACCGTGTCTGTAACAACCTGCTCTAAAAACATATCACATGACCTAACCCCTCAGGTGACCACCGTAAAAAAATAAAAATTAAAACGGTGTCAAAAAGTCATTTTTTGTCAACTTTCCTCACAAAAATTGCAACACCAAGCAATCAAAAGGGCATATTCCCCCCAAAATAGTACCAATCAAACCGTACCTCATCCCGCAGCAAAATAGACTCTACCTGAGACAATCAGTCAAAAATAAAAAACTATGACTCTCAGACAATGGAGACACTAAAATATGATTTTTTTTTTGTTTCAAAACTGCTATTATTGTGCTAAAGTGAAATAAATAAATAAAAAGTATACATATTAGGTATCAACGCACCCATAACAACCTACTCTATAAAAATATCTCATGACCTAACCCCTAAAAAAAAAACACAGTAAAAAAATAAAAAAACAGTGCCAAAAAGCCATTTTTTGTCACCTTACATCACAAAAATTGCAAAACCAATCGATCAAAAAGGCGTATGTCCCCCAAAAAAGTACCAATCAAACCATTACCTCATCCTGAAAAAATGAGACCCTACCTAAGACAATCGGTCAAAAAATAAAAAAGCTATGACTCTCAGACTATGCAGACACTAAAACATCATTTTTTGTTTTCAAAAATGCTATTATTGTGTAAAACTTAAATAAATTAGAAAAAGTACACATATTAGGTATTTCCACGTCCGTAACAATCTGCTCTATAAAAATGTCACATGATCTAACCCCTCAGGTGAACGCTGTAAAAATAAATAAATAAAAACTGTGCCAAAATTACCAATTTTTTGGTCACCTTGCCACATAAAGTGTAATAATGAATGATCAAAAAATCATATGTACCCAAAAATGGTACCAATAAAAACGTCAACTCTTCCTGCAAAAAATTAGGCCATGCATAAGACGATCGGCAGAAAAATATAAAAAATAAGGCGTTCAAAAAATGGAGACACAAAAACATCAAAAATGTTTTATTATTTAAAACTGAAACAAACAAACAAAGTAAAGTAGACATATTTGATATCACTGCCACTGTAACAACCTGCTCTATAAAAATAGCACATGATCTACCCTGTCAGATGAATGTTGTAAAAAATAAAAAATATAAATGGTGCCAAAACAGACATTTTTTTGTTACCTTGCCTCACAAAAAACCTAATATAGAGCAATTACAAATCATATGTACCCCAAAATAGTACCAAAAACCTAATTTCCAAAATGGGGTCACTTTTTAGGAGTTTCTACTGTAAGTTGCATCTGGAAGGGGGGGGGGGGGTCTTCAAATGGGATATGGCATCTACAAGCCAATGAAGCAAAATCTGCCCTCCAAAAAGCATATGGCGCTCCTTTTATTCTGCGCCCTGCTGTGTACCCTTACATCAGTTTACGATCACATGTGGGGTGTTTCTGTAAACCGCAGAATCAGGGTAATAAATATTGAGTTTTGTTTCACTGTTAACCCTTGATGTGTTAAAGAAAAGAATGGATTCAAATGGAAAATATGCCAAAAAGGTGAAATTTAGAAACTTCATCTCCATTTTCCTTTAATTCTTGTGGAACACCTAAAGGGTTAACAAAGTTTGTAAAATCAGTTTTATGTAACTTAAGGGGTGTAGTTTCTACAATGGGGTCATTTATGGGGGTTTCCACTATGTAAGCCTCAGAACTAAACTGGTCCTTAAAAAGTGGGTTTTGGAGATTTTCTTAAAAATGTTAAGAATTGCTTCTAAAATTCTAAGCTTCTAAAATTCTAAGCCTTCTAACGTCCTAAAAAAATAAAATGACATTTACAATATGATGCCAACATAAAGTGGACATATGGGGAATGTTAAGTAATAAATATTTTATGAGGTATCACTTTCTGTTTTAAAAGCAGAGAAATAAAAATTTAGAAAATTGCGAATTTTGGGATTTTTTCATAAAATATATTGACTTAAATTTATGATTATCATGAAGTACAATGTGTCACGAGAAAACAATCTCAGAATGGTTTGGATAAATAAAAATGTTCCAAAGCTAGTACCACATAAGGTGGCACATGTCAGATTTGTAAAAAATGGCCTGGGTAGAAGGGCGAAAACTGGCCCTGGGTAGAAGGGGTTAAAGGGGTTGTCCAGGTTTAGAGCTGAACCCGGACATACCCATAATTTCACCCAGGCAGCCCCCCTTGCACTATGCAGAAGGCTTCCGCCCAGCAGTGTATTCGGTGACGTCACCGGCTCTGATGGGCCGGCTTTAGCTCTGCCCTAGACATTTTACAGGCTAGGGCAGCGCTAAAGCCTGCCCAATAGTGCTAGTGACGTCACTGGGCTCACTGCTGGGCGGAAGTTTCCGCCTGGCAGCCCTAAATAAAGCCCTGTTTGTCACCGGAACTCCAGAAAATGCCTTTGCCCTGCGCGGTTCAGCGCAGTGCAAAGGAGAGCATCGGAGCATGAAATTCTCCAATGCTCTTGTCAGGGGGGCTGCCTGGGTGAAAATGGGGATATGTCCGGGTTCAGAGCTGAACCCCTTTAACATCATTTACATGGTCCATAGGATCCTGTAGACTGGAGATAACTCAATCACCTTGGGAGAGCATTGTGGGCATGCTCTGTCATTGTGCAGGGAGGGGGAGGAAGTGATCTGTGATCATCTACTATTGTGAGTGATGGATCCTGTATTATCTACATATAGATGTTAACAGTAGCTGTAATCCTGTCTGTGATGATAATGAGATGAATGTTGAGAAGTGATCTACACAGAACAGGAAGTATCAGAGCATTATAGGGTTCAGTGGTCAGGGTGAAGATGGTAAGATTAGTTTGTTAGTTTTTCTAAGTAGATAATAACATGTAATTTAAAATTATCACCCAAAATTCTTAAAATTATGTTTAATATCCTCAATTTAACCACGGTGTGGTATTATAAGGACTACTCTTGTCCATATTATTAGACAATATGGATAATACAGGTTGGGAATTCGTAGCCAGTGAACCAGAATAGGGAGCTGGCCTCCGACTCTGCTGACTCTGACACATCTTCCTTTATTACATGACCTGCTATTCATTTATATAGTAGACATCTTTTCTTCTGCAGTGGACACTGCAATGAAAATGTATAGCCTGCTGGAACCTTCCCAGATAGAGCAGCTGATCATCGCTACAGGAGATAAATCCAATGTGATCAGAAGATCACTGAGGTGGCTCTAGAGAAGGGGTTAACATCATGACACAACCTCTTAAATCCAATCACCCAAAAAGTGTAAACCTCTTAGAGTCATAAATGACTTGCAAATTGGCAAAAATGAATTAAGCTTTATCAAATGTGTGTCGGGGACTTCCCTATATACATTTTTTCATCTGCATGGGATCATGTGATACAGAGATCAAGAAGAGCCTCCAGATTTTGCTCCTCCAGGACACAATACCCTGATGATTTGACCTGATGTCCCATTCATTTGCATAAACCACCAAGTAGGCAATGAGGCTCCATGACCTCCTATGAGATCAAAGGTTGGATGAGACCAACATGAATCCACGGAACCATTTGGCTGCCATCAATGGAAGAGGTCGGTGGTGGTTAACTGATCCTGTAAGGAATATTTTCCTGCTAGCATGGTCCGTGGTGTCTTTGAATGGCTCGGAGAACCTTGACAATGAGCAACCCCATACTAGCTAGGTGCATCTAATAGGCTGGAAACAAGAACACATTGTTGGGTTGATGGCATGTAACAAAAAGAACCTTGACTACTGATTATCTTTGCAGAGAACACACAAGGTTTGCAAAACCTGAATAACTTTTAGGTTGTAGTAAAAGGAATGCAGAAAGCTCATATTCCACACATATGCATTCCACAGGTGCAAGCTTACTTAGCCGACTAGAAAAACAACCCCTTGTTTACCAGCTTCATTAACTCTCCTAAACAATGCCATGCAGGGGAAAGTTAAAATGTGACTCGGTTTACGTTTCTTTCTCAGAAAGTCAAATACCACACTCAGAGGTAGAAGAAAAAAAACATAAAAAAATACAGAAGACAAACCCCAACTAAACCTTTGCCCCAAGACCATTCATGATAACCTGCTGTATCCAAGGAGTCAAAAGAAAAAAAGGCAATGGGTCCTTCTTTGGATTCTCTTTTGGGCAATTCTGCAAGTTCCGACTAAGAAGAAGTCATAAAGAGACCTTCACCTGTTGTCATACATGTATGTTCACATCTTAAAACTAAACCCCATGTAACAGATTATATAATAAACCTACATGAAAAGATGTCACTTTCAAAATAAATTACCTGAATGAATTATACTGATCCAATCTTATCACTTGTATTTTACTCCAGAGCTGCAATTCACAATACTGCAAGTTTCACAGTCTCAATTTCATAGCAGTTCCTGGTGGCTCAATATCCCTAGAGAACGTGATCTTGTGAATTTAGTCTTCTCAGAGACTGAGTAGTCAGATGTAGGGAAACTTACTGTCCCTCTGCGTTATAGGACCTCGGCTAAACTATAAAGGGTATCTGATGACAAGCTTGTTGGTTGTTTCCGATAGTCTTCAGCAGAATTGTGAATGCAGCTCTAGAGTATAATACAGAGTATAACTCAGGATCACTACAGGATAAGTAATTTTTGTACACAGTGACTGCACCAGCAGAATAGCGAGTGCTGCTCTGGAGTATAAATACAGAATGTAACTCAGGATCACTACAGGATAAGTAATTTATGTACACAGTGACTGCACCAGCAGAATAGTGAGTGCAGCTCTGGAGTATAATACAGGATATAACTCAGGATCAGTACAGGATAAGTAATGTATGTACACAGTGACTCCACCAGCAGAATAGTGAATGCAGCTCTGGAGTATAATACAGGATGTAACTCAGGATCAGTACAGGTTAAGTTCTGTAATGTATGTACACAGTGACTGCACCAGCAGAATAGTGAGTGCAGCTCTGGAGTATAATACAGGACGTAACTGAGGATCAGTACAGGTAAGTAATGTAATGTATGTACACAGTCACTGCACCAGCAGAATAGTGAGTGCAGCTCTGGAGTATAATACAGGATGTAACTCAGGATGAGTACAGGATAAGTAATGTATGTACACAGTGACTGCACCAGCAGAATAGTGAGTGCAGCTCTGGAGTATAATACAGGATGTAACTCAGGATCAGTACAGGATAGCAGAATAGTCCAGAGAGAGATGTCGGAGGCAGCATGTCCGGTTGAAATCCCTTTATTTTGGGAACTGCTCACATGAAAAACGTGAATACAAAAGATTGCTACGTTTCGGCTATCACATAGCCTTTGTCAGATAAGTAATATAACCTAACCCTGACTTGTACTTCTCAACAACTTTGTCCCTTACTTGTTTGGAGAGCTCCTCGGTCTTCATGGCAGTGTTTGGTTAGTGACGTTAGTGACCTCTTGCTTAGGTGTTGCAGCCTCTGGTGTGTAAATGTAATGACAGAACATGTGACACTTAGATCGCACACAGGTGACATCATGTCACTAAGTATGTGACTTCTGAAGGTAATTGGTTGCACCAGAGCTTTTTATGGGCTTCCTGACAAAGAGGGTGAATACATACGTACATGAAGGGGGTGAATACATACGCACAGGACAATCTTCTGTTTTCTATTTCTAAACAATAGTTTTATTTATATATTTTTCTCATTTCACTTCACCAACTCAGACTATTGTGTTCTGATCCATCACATAGAATTCAGATTAACAGAACATTGAACTTAAGGCTGTAATGTAACAAAACACGAAAAAAGTGTCAAGGGGGGGTGAACAGTTTTGCAAGGCATTGTACTTAACATTTTATGCAGATGGTATAGGCTAGGCATTATTTCCCAAAAAAGTCTATAGCACCCATTTTCAGAATAAATCATTATCAGCACATTAATTCTCATCATTAAACTGAGGAATCGGTGAATCAAAAGTTCACGACACACTTGACCATCTTAGCAAAAAAAAGAAAAAGCAACAACCTGACAACTAGTTTAAAATACACACTTTTTTACATCAACAGAAGACATTGGAAACGTTTTGTGGTTTCTGCAATCCAAATGTAAACAGGAAATCAAAAGCAACTGCGCAAGAAAAATAAAATAATTATATCAAAAGCATAAAGGGCAAAAACATGCATTTCACTATCTGTGGAGTTGTCAAGTCCCGGCCATATAAGGATAACAAACAAGTCTTCATTATGAGTTTATGACCCCAAAATGGATATCAATGAGCAGCTTTTCTTGTGAGTCTTATTTAGTTAAGATTTTTGATATGATATGCCTGTTCTCTTGGATTATATAGTGACTAAGGCTGGTCATACACATTAGATAGCTGTCGGCCAAATGTTCGCTCTGCCAAAAGCTATCTCGCCCAACCCCCAAACAAACTCCTGCTCAGCTTTTGCAAGTATTCTTAATGGAGAGAGGTGAATAAGTTTATCTCCAAAAAAAAAACAAGATTGGGCATGTTGAAATCCAACAGCCCAAT
This sequence comes from Bufotes viridis, assembly GCA_033119425.1. NCBI lineage: Eukaryota > Metazoa > Chordata > Amphibia > Anura > Bufonidae > Bufotes > Bufotes viridis. The sequence goes on along the minus strand of CM065596.1, from coordinate 18,035,398 downwards.
CATTCTCTGCTTCAGATCTGACGTTGAGAGAGACTCTGAGGCCCTGAGCGGTGGGTTTGGCCGACATTAATCTAATGTATATATAATGGTGGCGGCTTGCTTATACCATTCAAGGGAGCCCACCAGCTTAAAGCCCATCTGTCAGCAGATTTGTCCCTATGAGACCGGCTGAACTGTTACATGTGCACTTGGCAGCTGAAGGCATCTGTGTTGGTCCCATGTTCATATGTGTCCGCATTGTTGAGAAAAATGAAGTTTTAATAGATACAAATGAGCCTCTAGGAGCAACGGGGGGTTACCATTACACCTAGAGGCTCTGCTCTCTCTGCAACTGCTGCACCCTCTGCACTTTGACTGACAAGGCCAGGCAGCAACTTTATCAGGCCTGGCTGTGACACTTCCTAAAGTCAATCAAGTACTTTAAAGTGCAATCAAAGTGCAAAGTGCAATCATTTTCATATATTAAAACATCATTTTTCTCAGCAATGCGGGCACATATGAACATGGGACCAACACAGATGTCTTCAGCTGTCAAGCGCCCATGTAACAGGTCAGCCAGTGTCATAGGTACAGAACTGCTGACAGATTCCCTTTAGCACCAGGTGCTACCAGTATACAGAATTACAATGCAGGAAATTAACTACACAACGTAGCCTGGACTTTTGGCCCAAGAAGGCTAGAACGGTCCTCACATATGGCTCACCAGTTGCTGTATAACTGTAAAACGCCAATCCTCACCAGAGTTGTAGTTTTGCAAGGTCTTGAGAGCCACTAATTGTAGACAATTGTCCTAACGTCACCAGGAGATGACATAAGAAGACAATGATGAAATACATGATTCACATGGGGTCTATTTAATTCTAACTGTTCCCAGTAGGATATCTACTTCTACAACAGGTCAGTGAAAGTCCTGGTTTTCAGACCTCCATTTGGTCCAAATAAGTGCCCCATCATTCAGAGATATTTCAATGTGTGTGATATCTAGGGCTCCTGATGGACCTAAGAACCTGAGAGCCTGTAATACGTGGGCCAACTACTGGACTAAGGGTCCTTTTACATGGGATAATGTCTGGACCTTGTTCAGTCCCCAGTTTGCACATTTTCAGCAGGACATCCTATGTTTACAACCCCAATTTTGAGACCTGCATAGAAGATGTGATCACCCAACAAACAAGTGTTTTCTTATATCTCGCCTGATTGATGCTATGTATAAACGATTGGGCGTTAGTGTTATCAAGAACTCTCGTTTGGCTGATTATCGGCAAGCGTAAAATTGTTTGAACTGGCAACATGTAAGGCTACCTAACATCTATGTCCTAACCACTGGGAACATAACCATTATAATTGGTCCTCATCAAGATCTCATGACAGAACATTGGCTATAACAGAAACATCTGGGATGTTCCAGCTAACTTGATGGATGTAGAAGAGATAAGGGGAACCAAGATATTGGTCATCCCAATTCTTCATGCTGATCTTTCATTAAATCCCATATCACATATACGGTATGTATTTTTTTCCCTTGGCGTGACTTACTAGCATCTTATGTGTACTTTGTAATAATCTAGTGCCGCTCACTACATTTTCACCATGGATCATCTCAACCATTATGATAATTAGTGGGCCTTGCATGTGGGGAAACCACATTGGGTTAAGGATTTTTCTTTCTTAAGCTCGAGCCAATTTTTGTACTGACTCAGCAAACTATTCATAAGTAAGGTCAGATAAGTGAGGCCTCTCATCACTGTCTGTGACAGTATCCTCATGTAAGGTTTCTCTTTCGCTTTATCTACGTGGATATCAAAATAGTTTGTCATCGTTACAAGTCTACCTTTTGACCATACCACTGTACTGAGGAGCTTTAGAATAGATTCATTTTACCATAAAATGTATAAGGTAGGCAGCAGGACCAAAACTCCTCCCAAAACAAATAAAAAAAGAGCAAAAATAAACATAAACTGACACAAAACACCCCATATATCAAATGCCCATCAAACTTTTGGAACTGATTCTCTGTAGACCAAGCCCAAAACCATGTGTTGGCACGCAACCATAATTTTCTTCTCGTTTTACATTTTGAATTGCTGCTCTGTTAGTTAGTAATCTTTTACTTTTTTATGTTTAATTAACAGTAAAATTATTTTAATCAAGAATCCAATAATCTTAGGACCATTTTATTTCGAATTGTCTTTGAGAAGTTTCTTACCGCGTCCTATAGTCCAAAGTGTGTTCTGTCACTGCCAGGTGAAAGAGATTTTATGGTAAATTAATAATAAAAATGGTAATTATTTTGTACATTGTCTCAGTTCCTTATTCATTATCAATTTCAGAAATATCATACGGTTCGCGCAAATTGCCTATTCGGCTGGACGCACACATGCATCCTTTGATGTATTTTGAGGTGCAGTTTTTGATTTGCAGCAAAATGGAGATGCATATTTATTTAATTTACTCACTTAGCGCTTATTCCGCAGAGATTTACAGACATTAGCATCACATAATATTTCCCCGATTCAAAGATAGTGGCTCACCCCTTGAACGATGGATCAACTAAGTGCTCACAGAACCACGGAAGCCTAAATAAGTATAATCACCCCTCTAGGCCTAGGTATATCTATCATTTTTCCTATTCCTTTTGACTCCACTCCTGGTTTTGGCTTAAAAACGACACTAAAAACTTCACGTCTCCACCAATTACAAACAGAACTACTGCCTGTCAAGTCTATCGACAGACAAAACTTAGGTTCTAGATACAGATCATTGAGATATAGAGGAAACATGCATAATATATATAATGAAATACAAAATGAAAAAAATATAAAAAATTGAAAGTTATAAAATACAGTATATAAAACACGAAACAAAAATAGCAGGATTTATCAATGTGTCAATGAACAAGTTGTTCCTGAAGCAACAAGGCAGGTACCGTACAGGTACAGTTAACTGTACGTACATAAAAATATAAAAAAGTAATAAATTTGCAAAAAAGTTAAAAAGTTCTTTAAAGAAAAAGTGAAAGCCCAGCTAAGATGTGGTTACAGTGATGGTCCATCTACAAGCACGTGCAAGCTATGTTACCAGAGGATAACGGATGTTGTAAGTTACCAGACCAGCTGTTTCGGTGACAATCACACTAGAGATTCGCATCTGTTTTGGACTGCAGTTGTTCCCCATCCTTAAGCCGAGTGTACCACAGAACATCCTCCCAGTACACCCAGTATGATTTGTGGTCAACGACAGAATCTTTTAATTTGCTCTTCCCGTTGACTTACTCTCCACGTTGTAAAAGATAATGAGTTGGTGCTCTACACTGTCATAGTCTGAATTAAAATCCAGTTAGCACCAAATTAATCTATGCTTCTGACTTCAAAATTAAGGACTGTTCCCCATGCCGCCCCCCCTCCCCCCCCCCTCAACTCTTATGACCCCTCCCCTGGTTTTAATTAACCTCATATTCATGTCTATCATTCTATCCAAGGACACATGAATCGTCGACCAAGGAGACAATTTCATTTGCCATGTGCATCTCGTATCTGCTAGTGTAAGGCTGGGACTTTGTCTTTCTTCCCTTGCCTGGGAAAAAAGAAAAAATTAAAAAAAAATGTAAAAATTTGCCTTTACTTTGGAAGGAAACTCGCTGCACCATTTCATCAGCCATTTATTACATTAATTGGGAAAACTCTCTTATCTCACCGTCAAAGTGGGAGACTCGGTCATTGTCAAGAGGATGGATTTTTTTATGGGTGTCCCTTGATTGCTTTTTATACCTTGCCAGGAACATAATATTTGCAGGTTTTATTTCCAGAACGTTTACGAAACCTTTGTCTTAAATTATTTATTTCCCCTTGTGCCATAAGGGTTAATCGGCAGAGACACCCAGCCCCCCACCTGCCTTAAACAATAAGATAAAGAAAATGCTAATCGCTATTGTCACTGTAACTTTAAGTACCTGTCTGTATTTTTACATGAAAACGATTATCTCTATCAATCAAAATTTAAGAACACAAAAGCGCTAATCATACAAGAAGCGTTGACGGAGTAATTCTTATAAAAAGTGTATTATTTAATTTTTTTTCACCCCTGACTAAAAGTACGACAAAATTATATAAAAAATAATAAAAAAAAATACAAAAATAAAAAATAATAAAATGACAAAAATATATACAGTATATCGCTCTCGCTTCTAATTTATTAGAGACTGTTTAGAGTTTTTGGTTACGTTTTTTTTTTTTTTTTCTTTGCTTTCAATCACCCAGTCCTCCAGTCTATCCTCATGTAAACAGGCAGTGGTGGCCATCCTTCACACGTGGTGTAACAGCACACCCTAATGTTTGAATGAATTCATCAATTTGTGGCAATTAAGGAGTTAATGGGCTCCTTTTAAAGCCTGAAAAAGTCATTTTTAACATTTTTTACTGTGTTTTATGACAGAATAAAAATAATATTCTACCTGCGTCTAATCTTATCATAGCATCTACGTTGTTCTGCGATAATCCGAGATCACCCTAACCAAGGGGTACTTTGTAGATATTTTTACGGAATCCCTTTAAGTGTCTCTTAAAGGGCCCACGCAGAATTTATTTGTCGCCTTTCTTCTCTATGTCGCCAACCTATCCTGCGGCGTCGTACACCCAACGTACACTCTAAATCTGTGTCGAAATGAATTCTGCTGCTGAAGTCGACCCAATTTCTACCTTCTCAGAACGAATAGAGTGCCCCCCCACTTCAGTGCAAGGGTTAACCAGCGAGACAAGCCCACTTCTCCATGCGGAATTTCGCCGGTAACAGAGGAAGGGGGCTGTCATATGTTCATCTTGCCTATCAGGCCTTGACAGAAAGTTGAAGTCTGTCCACCCCAGAAAATGTCTGGCACAGATTCCTCTGTTCTCTGCCTTCGCAGACAATAAGAGCTTTCTCTTCAAAGTCACTAAACAAGATTTCTCCAGCGCAGGAGGAAAAAGACTTTTCTGTGCACCAAAAAAAAAAAAGAAGTCGTACGTGCAATCACAAGGATGATACTACAACCCCCAACAATTGTCTTCCACGTTGTCGCAGTGCAATGTGGAGGTGAACTCCTGCAGTAGAAAGGTGTAGAAGTCTTGGGAAAGGCAAAGCATGAAGCTGAAGGCAAAACTTACCCATTCATAGGTGTGACTGCCTGCACTAGGAGAGAGCTGAGAGTGTAAATCCACTGGAGGAAAAGTGAGTGTCCTGGCTGTGTGTGCCTTCACACGAGCCTCAGTGTACGGAAGGACTGAAGGCATGTGGTCTAAACACAACAAAAGCCACTGCCTTACTCTAGATTATGCAGGAAGAGGCCCCTTTTGCATAAACACAAACACTCAGCAAATGAATAACTGGCTCAGCTCACATGTCTGTGTGCATGCTACCTGCCCTACTGACAGCAATGTGAGCACAGACCCCAGGGTCTACCGACTGCTGGAGACATGGGGGCAGCATCTCCCGAGTCATCCCTCACTTTATGTATCACTGAGGACTGTTTATGCATTTTGTTTCAATATTTAATAATAGAAGAACAGAAATTGTAATTATTCATTACTATCAGTCTATCTATCTAATATATTACTATTATCTATCTATCTATCTATCTATCTATCTATCTAATATATTTCTACTAACTATCTATCTTTCTATCTATCTATCTATCTACTATCTATCTATCTAATATATTTCTATCTATCTATCTATCTATCTATCTCTATTATCTATCTATCTATCCTAATATATTTATATTATCTATCTATTTATCTATCTATCTATCTACTATCTATCTAATATATTTCTATTATCTATCTATCTATCTATCTATCATCTATATATCTATTATCTATCTATCCAAATGTATGTCTATCTTCTATCTGTCTGTCTTTCTGTCTCATATCTATCTATTATAGTAATTATTTATTACTATCTGTCTATCTATCTTTTGAATATATTTCTATTTTCTATGTATCTATCGGTCTATCAATCTACCCAAATGTATGTCTATCTTCTATCTGTTTGTCTTGCTGTCTATCAATCTATCTAATATCTATCTGTCTATATCTATCTATCTATCTATCTCATATCTATCTATCTCATTATCTATCTATCTATCTATCTATCTATCTATCTCATACATATATTTCTCCTAGTATCTATCTATCTATCTATCTATCTATCTATCTAATACATATATTTCTCCTAGTATCTATCTATCTATCTATTTATCTTCTATCTTTCTATCTATCTATCTATCTATCTTTCTATCTATCTATACTTTAATTACACACTTACTGCTGTCTATCTATATATTTATTTATCTATTTATCTATCTACAAGATGTAATTGCAGCACTCTCTCATTCATCATGTTTTATACATTGTTACTATGACATGTTATATTTCATTTAACCTGTCATCAATCTAAAAGTTGTCAAAATTCCAACTTTTTATGCACCCCTGTGAACACGTGCTATGTATATGCCAATAAAATCTTCTATATCTGTCTATGTATTTATAGTTTCTTTCATTATTTTCTGTCTATCTATCTATCTATCTTAATAATATTTTATAGCTACTAATAATGCTTTTACTTAGATTATTAACTTCTACCTTTGTTAGATCAGTACATTATTGCCATTACAGTTAATAATTTAAAAAGTCTGATATTCCGGCCTTTGTTTCCAGCACAGAACTGCAATATAATGTGGCATTTTACTGGACCAGAACAATTTAGTAGAGAAATACAAAAAAGACATTTTTCTTTTCAAAAACATGTAACAATACAATATTTATATTAGGGATGTCAAACTCTTGGTGCACTGGCTGTTGCAAAACTACAACTCTCAGCATTCTCTAATAGCTATATGCTATCTGAGCATGATGGAAGTTGTAGTTTTGCAACCGCTGGAGAGCGATGCTTTTGACATATGTGATTTATATAAATGTTCTAGTTTATATTTTCTTCCTGAAGGTTCTTTACACAAATTAGTTCTCTTTTCTATGACAGTTCATTAATCCACAATGTCTGATAATCTGGCATCTTTTAGGTATGTGAGATACGGGAAATAAGAGTGTAGGCCCACTGTGGACTGATAGGAGGAATTACAGAATGTCTGCTGTGCTGTGGAACAGGATGACGATATATGAAAGTAGTAAAGTATAGGTGCAGGTAGGTATGCTTGGAACCAGACCCCTATTGGTGCCAATAAAAAAAATCGTTATATTGTTGAGAACATCTTTAGTTCTCATTTTTTATTATTTGTGCAGAAAAAAACCTAAACCTTGAATTTGCAATTTTTAGGGTGTGCGTTCACTTAAGGGTACTTTCACACTAGCGTTTTGGATTCCGTTTGTGGGATCCGTTTCAGGGCTCTCACAAACGGTCCAAAACGGATCAGTTAAGCCCCAATGCATTCTGAATGGATAAGGATCCGCTCAGAATGCATCAGTTCGGCTCCGTTCCGCTTCTATTCCGTTTTGGAGGCGGACACCAAAACGCAGCATGCAGCATTTTGGTGTCCGTCTGAAGAGGCGGAGCCTAATGGATCCGTTTTTTTTTACAATGTAAGTCAATGGGGACGGATCCGTTTTCAATGACACAATATGGTGCATTTGAAAACGGATCCGTTCCCCATTGACTTTCAATGTAATTCAAAACGGATCCGTTTTGGACTTTGTCATTTTTCTTTAAAGCTAATGCAAACGGATCCGTTCTGAACGGATACAAACGTTTGCATTAGAGGTGCGGATCCGTCTGTGCAAATAAACAGACGGATCCGCACCAACGCTAGTGTGAAAGTACCCTAAGGGGTCCAGTATAATAATGCATAGAATTTTTAAAGTGTCCGAACTTAAATAAAAGTATTGATAAAGACATATCAAAACTTTTGATCTGTGGGGGTCTGGGTGCTGAGACCCCCACCGATCTCTACAACAAATTGAGAGAAGTGAGCAGATATCGCGCTCTGTCTCCTCGCTGCGTGTAAAAGGCTCCATGGACGTCTATGGGACCGTTTCGATTCCATCCTCAGCAAAAGAGATCAAAACTTTTGATATATATCCATAAAGTTTTTAAAAAGTTAGTGCTGCTTTATGGTGGCCTTACATCTAAAGGGGTTGCCCCAGAATGGCAACTTACCAGCTAACCACAGCACAGATGATACGTGCTTAATCGCTGGAGGACCGTCCGCTGGAGCCCCCACGGATTATAAAAATGTGGATCCCATGTTATGTTCCCAATAGCTCTACTTGGCTATCTTCAGCAGTCCCAAACACACTGAAGGGAGCAGAGGACATAGGAACTCCCATTCTCTAGATCAATCTGGCTTCCAGCAGTCAGACCTACACCGATCAGACACTTATCACCAATCCTGTGGATGAGTGAGAAATTGTCATTCTAGGACAACACATTTCAGATTAGAATTTCCACAATTCGGTTGATCAGTCATATGTTCATAGGATCATGTATGCAAATGATCCGACCATCAACATGTCCGACTGAACTGGCAAATCATGGTCATTGTTAAACAAAAAGGAAGTCGTAAACAATGATCTCATCATGCCAATTTCAGGCAATGACTGGACAATCACTTTTTTGGCAAACATTGATCGTCTGCACCTCTTTCGCCCAACTTTCATCTTATTTGTATGGTCAACTTTAGCCTTAATATAACCTAAATTACGTGGTTTTCTCACTGCAGACATTTATGACATATACACCCAGCTTCTATCCATTTAAAGTGGACTTGTCAACATTCTTACCTCTATCTTCCATCTTATACAATGTTCTATGGTGAAGATATGAGCATTAAGATCTTCCCTGCTGATGAGGTAAATTATCCTTTCGGAAGTCTCAGGTCAGGAGAAGTCCCACTACAATGTGCAACTTTTGAAGGAATCATACAAGTAAGTAATTGATTAGCTATGGAGCTGCAAATACCAAGATGGACTTCCTTCAGCCTGAGAATCCAAGAAACTTAGCGTGGTCTAGATGACCCTGTTGATGGTGACTAAAGGTCAAGTAGGTGGTCCAGTGTCTCTTCCAAATTGACCTCATCTGAACTTTGCAAATTCTTTACAAGAATGAAGACAGTCAACCATTCTGTCACCCTATTAAAAATGTGTGTTGGTAGAAGAAGAGTATAGACCCTTGATCTTAAATCGTTGGGATATCTTGTCTATGCTCTTACAAATCTTTGAGGACATCTCGTAGATTTCCCACTACAAGGGTTCAAAGAGACATGCTAAGATTCTGCTACGAGCAAAAGCGAACAAATATCTGTTTAGGAAGTGACTCCAGTATCTCACTCGTAGATCCCAGCTGTATTCCAGTACAGAGCTTCAAAACCACCTGAAATTCTTTCACCTAAAGATCTCTTCGGTTAGACATATGTACACCTGCGGCAATATAAGGGTTTTGAAGAAATGCTCAGCAAAAATTCCCTTTTGTGCTGATGAAAGAATAATCAAACCAAACAGAAGACAGAGTTGAATAGGCGCAACATTTCAGTGGTGGCTGAAGACGACACCAGATGTGTAAGACTTTCTTTCCCAGATCAAAATTATTTCTTGTCGTGCCCCCATAAAATATCAAAGACTTTTCAGATCTACATGTAGTAATTGGGCAAACGCTCAAAGTAATGTTCAAATTCTCACTATAAATGTTGAGTTAGATGGTGCCGTGGTATTTCATAGTATCATAGAGTTAGATTCTGTCTGAGGGGAGTTTCTCGTTTACTTTTCCTTACTGTAGGCAAAAACCATGTAACACAAACTGCAGCCAATTCATTTAGGCTCCTGCCAAAACTTCTTCTGTGGTAGGAAACCAGACCACCTAGAGGAAACCCTTTCAGATAACACTCTCTGTAGGAAGTAAACCAAAATCTTCAGTGTAATCCAAGAGTGATTCTAAACAGTTTTCCACTTTTTTTTCTAGTAGCCATCGTATTTAGCAGGTGGCATTGTTATATGGGGTACAGAAGTAGCAACGGCACCTTGGCCCTGATGCCTGAGGAGGTTCGAGGGTTTTCTTTCACACAAGAAGACACCATTATTTAGCAGCATCTTATAAAAAAAAAACATTTACTCTGATCAGTCCCTACTGCCCTTTTCCCTGACCTGTCCATGCTGGGGCAATAGTTTTGCAACAGCTGGAGAGCCATAAGGTGGAGATCTTTGGTGCCTTATTGGTCCACAAACTGGTTCAAAGGATAAACTTTGTGACCCATGGCAAAATTTTAAATGTGCTTTCGGAAATGGATTGGTTACTATGGACAACTCCATTTTCAAAAAATGTTTTGTGCATCCTCATTTTAAGAGATGGAGACCATCACTAATGGGACCTCAGAGAACAACTATAACCTGCAAAGGAATCCAGCCAAAAGTGCTCAGTTTCTCTACACCACCACCACCACAAGAGAAATTAGGCATTACATGGTACCCACTGAAATCAATAGGCTGTCTGTGAAATGCATGGACTACCTGGGTCCTCCAAAATGAGAGATGCCCTTTGCTCCAGTTTTCCAAACTGGACTTCCCCTGTCCTATGCTTAATTCTTCCCAAACAACGAGCAACATGAAATCCCAACAGGGTCCTGGTTACGAACAACTATGATTAAGGGCTCATTCAGATGACCGTAACTGTTTTTGTGGTCTGCAAATTGTAGATCTGCAAAACACGGATACCGGCTGTGTGCGTTCGCATTTTGCAGAACTGAACGGCCAGCCCTATGATAGAAATGCTTATTCTTGAGGAGAAGAATAAGACATGTTCTATCTTTTTGCGGGGCCATGGAATGGAAGTACGGAGGCAGACAGCACACGGTGCTCTGTCCACATCTCTTGCAGCCCCATTGAAATGGGTCCGCATCTATTCTGAAAAATTGAGGAACGGGTGTGGACACAAATATACGGTTGTCTGAATGAGCCCTTACTCTGAAATGCTGCAGTGTTTCAGAGAGGGAATAGTTTAATAATGAGCTGAGAACATGCAGAAGAGTCATGGGGGTGGCTCCGGTTTCCAGCCAACTTATCCCCACCTGACATGCCTTGATTGACAGAATAGTCCCTCTTTGTGCAGAAGGAGAGACCTTCCAATCAGAAGATCTGGGCAGGGAGAAGCCAAAAAGGAGCCACAACTTTTCTCCCCCAATCCCACAGCGTGTCAGAGCATAATTGTTTATAACCAGGGGGCCTGTCGTGGTTCCACCAACATGAAGCAACCAATAGGTGCCCTTTAAGGATAAAATGTGTTTAAAACAGTATCAAAAATGTTAAGACCTTAGAAAATGAAGATATAAAGATCTTGAAGATACAGCAAGGTGTACAAAATACTGAGACATAATATTGCACTAGATTATGCAAAGGTCTTAAGGCACGTTTCTGCCTGTGATTCAGTTCTACAGAAAAAAGAGCAGACGTTTCATGTAAATCTTGAAACTACTGTCAGCTGAATTTTTTTTGAGTGTGGGTTTGGCCAAGTCAGATTACCCAAAGTCAACAAAATGTCAAATTATTCATTTTTTTCTTTTTAATTCCGGACAAGTGCAGTCCTTGAATGTTTCTTGAATGATAATCTGCACCCAAAAAGTAAAAGCAGTGGAAGCAGAATATGTTCTGTAATCCAAAGTACCAAACAGATTGCACAATTAGGCCTAGTGGGCTATGTGAAAATGCATCCCAACCATGCTCATAATTGTTTACCTTTCTGTGGTGTCTGCTAGTCATTGTGTCCTACCAGCAAAAGACAAATGGAACCAACACGCAGACTGGCCCACCACTATGGTCAGGACAACCAAAATCAACATGCAGACTGGCCCACCACTATGGTCAGGACAACCAGAATCAATAAGCAGACTGGCCCACCACTATGGTCAGGACAACTAGAATCAATACGCAGACTGGCCCACCACTATGGTCAGGACAACAAAAATAAACATGCAGGTTGGCCCACCACTATGGTCAGGACAACCAGAATCAATAAGCAGACTGGCCCACCACTATGGTCAAGACAACCAGAATCCACATGTTGATTGGCCCACCAGTATGGCCTTGACAGCAAAAATCAACATGCAGGTTGGATCATCATTAAAGATGACCTTTTATCATGTTAGCTCTAGTCTAATTAGTATCCTACTTTATACGCGGCCCCCACTGATGGCTTGGCACTATTTTTTTCTAAAGAACCCCCCGTTCGTCCACTCTTGGCCCCGTTCTTTTTCCCGCCTCATATTATAATGAGGCGACTCGGTTATACTAGGCGGAGTCTAGTATTTCTCCTGGGAATGGTTATTTTCTCCCTGGCTGCGAGCGCATCCAATCAAAGCGCCCCGCTTAACCAGGGAGAACGCTCTGGATGTCTACATGTTTAAGTTCTCACAGTTCTCGCGAGAACTTGAGCTCATTCTCCCTGGCTAAGGACAGGGCGCTTTGATTGGATGCACTCGCAGCCAGGGAGAAGATAACCACTCCAAGGAGAAATACTAGACTCCGCCTAGTATAACCGAGTCGCCTCATTATAATATGAGGCGGGAAAAAGTACAGGGCCAAGAGCGGAGTTCTGTAGAAAAAAAAAGTGCCAAGCCATCAGTGGGGGCCGCCGTATAAGGTAGGATGCTAATTAGACTAGAGCTAACATGATGAAAGGTCCTCTTTAAGTTCAGGACAACTAGATTAAACATGCAGGTTGTAAAATTCTGTCCACAAGAGCTCATCACGGGGACTGCAGCTAGTTTTTACTACTAGTTCGTGCAGGCAACCATATGAACATGATACATACACTGCATTTGAAAAGTCTTCAGACCCTTTCACTTTTTTCACATTTTGTTATGTTGCAGCTAAAGTTTGGAAAAAATAAGTTTTTCCCCATCTTTCTGGTGAAACAGAATTGTTAATATTTTTCCTAATTTATTACAAAGGAAAAACTAAATTTTTGCACGGACATAAGTATTCAAACCCTTTGCTATGACACTTGACATTTAGCTCTGAGGCCTCACATTTTTCTTAATCATCTTTGAGATGTTCTACGTCTTGATTGGAGTCACCTGTGGTAAATTCAGTTGATTGGACATGATCTGGAAAGGCACAGCCTCATAGGCGTAGCTATAGGGAGTGCAGAGGTAGCAGTCGCTACCGTGCCCAGGAGCCTGAGGGGGCCCAAAGACCCTTGTGCCGCATAAGAAGACACACAAAGCACTGAGGGAAGGGAGGCCCAAGATGAACTCTTGCACCAGGGCCCATGAGTCGTTGACTGCCCTGTCTATATAAGGTCTCACAGCTGATATCTGAGCAACAGCCATGAGGAAAGAATTGCCTGTAAAGCTCAGAGACAGGATTGCGTGGAGTCACAGATCTGGAGAGGGGGACAAAAATGTTTCTTTTGTCCTGAAAGTTCCCAAGAGCACAGTGGCCTTCATAATTTTTAGAAGAAGCATTGGAAGACATTTGGAAAAACCCTGACATTTCCTAGAGCTGACTGCCCCGCCAAAGGAGAAGGGCCTTGGTAAGAGAGGTGACCTAGAACCCAATGGTTAATCTGGCTGAGCGCCAAAGATCCTGTGTGCAGATGGGAGAAACTTCCAGAAGGTCAACCATCACTGCAGCCTCCATCAATCTGGGCTTTATGGCAGAGGGGCCAAAATGAAGCCTCTCTTCAGTAAAAGACATATGCAAAATTGCAAAACAGCACCTAACAGACCTTCAGACTGTGAAAAACAAGATTTTCTGGTCTGATGGAACCAATATTTAACTTTTTGGCCTTAATTCTAAGCATCTCATCTGGGGGAAACCAGGCACTGTTTCAACTACAGTGAAACATGTTGGTGGCAGCATCATGCTGTGGGGGTGTTTTTCAGCAACTGGGACAGGGAGACCGTTCAGGGTTGAGGTAAAGTACAGAGATATTCTTAATAAAAACCTGATCCAGAGCTCTGGACCTCAGAGACAACACAGGAGCGGCTTAGGGACAACTCTGTGAATGTTGTTGAGTGGCCCTGCCAGAGCCCTGACTTGAACCCAATGGAACATCTCTGGAGAGACCTGAAAATGGCTGTCCATCTATGTTCCCCATCAACCCATCAACCCAAGCTGGAGAGGATCTTCAGAGAAGAATGGCAGAAAATCCCAAAATCCAAGTGTACAAACCTTGTGGCATCATCCTCAAGAAGACTGGACGCTGGAATCACTGCCAAAAGGACTATGGCTATAGGGAGGGGGCTGATATTTACATTCCACTTGTCCCTGTTATTTACTTATCCCCCCTCCCCTACAGAATTTTAATAGTAGACATTCTAGAGAATTCAATAAACGTTGATATCATGGAAAATTTACAACATTTATGTACAGAACTGTTGAAAAAGGTGGATTGAAGGGAAAATGTGAATGGTGGCTTAAATTTGAGTGGTGTTGTTACCCATTTATTCCATTGATAAATGAACTGCCAACTCGGGGTTACCATTCTCCTTGTCAAAAGTGCTGTGTCCGCACATAGACCACCTCCCAACTGGTAACAGTTATCCATTCATTCATACATTTTTTTTAGGAATAAGAGAGTCATCACACAATGCAGTTCTGCAGAAGATGTTGCAGAATTCTTATTTCGTGAGGAACTGAAGTTCTTAGTAAATTTGCCAGGTTGTCAATAAATGATAATATCCTGGCAGCATGTGGCTGCCACTAGGGGGAGCTAAAGTGCATAATGTTTTAATGTTGAGTGCAATGAATAAACAGTATCTTGCAAGCTCCCGCTAGTGGTGGCTTCAAGAAGCTACAATCTTGTCTTTTAAATCTGTGTCTAAGCGGAGGATTTGGAGCAATGCATCAGAGCAAATGGTACTCCTTCCCCTGTAATGTGCACAATCATTTCAACTTTTTTTTTTAAATATCTTTCAAGGGTGGAGAATCACTTTTAATTTGTTTTTCCTTTGTGGGTTAACAGTAAAACTATCAAACCAAAATCCTGTTTTCCTTAGTTTGAAAACAGCTGCACGTGGGGGAGGGGCAGGGTCCTTCCAGTCCTAAATATACAGCCTGTTTCATCTATCTGTACAGTTATAACCAGGCAATGTCCTCGTTATTAATCCTAATTTGGGTGATTACATTTTGGTTTTTTACCCCTTTTTGTTGGGTGATGTACAAAGCCACAGAATACGATGGCGCTATATCGATAATAACTTATCCGTTATTAGTTGGGTACGTTACAATGATTACAAAGTTGCTGTAAGCCATACGATGCAAGACACGTGCAATGACTGCGGTTTCGTTGCAGGGGCGGACGTTAGAAACGTTGGAAAGAAACGTAATAAAATGGAGAAAAGTTGCCGTCAACGATCATATACGACAGCCAACAGCTTGGGAAGGAGGGGGGGGAATACAGGAGGCAACAAAAATACAAAAAGAGGTGGGAGGAGAACGAGACCTCCAGAAAATAAACAGGGTATACAGTTTCAAAGGCTGCAGACACAGACATCTCATTGTTCAAGCCAATTATCAGTGGAAAATAATAACACCAGATGGATTCGAAGTCAGTGACTTTTCATATTCACTTCAACAGATGATGAAATGCGAGATCTAGCTAAAAAAATTAAAAAAAAGAGGCAAAAACATTGTTCAGTAAAGAACTCTATACTCCATATGGGGACCTTCGAAGGCAGCTGATTATCGTCTTAAAACACAGACTTTACTCCACGTCTCAAGGACTTATCAGATACTCTGGACACAGATATTTGAAGGTTAGGCTCATTTAAAAGAAAAAGTGAGTAATACAAATCTATTTCGACACGTGCGAAAATCAAGTGTGTGCAAGTGTGTGCTTTTAGTCATTTCTTATGAAACCTGCATGGCGTAAACATGCAGAAGAAGAGGAAAAACGGCACGCGTCAATCAGCATATTTGTGTCTGCCTGCTAACCCACAGCATTAAACGAATAGTATAAACCACAATGTTTCAGAATTTTTAATTTGAACAAAAATAAAAAATGTAATGCATCTATGCGAAAACCAAAAAATTGGAAAAACTACAAAACAAGATAAAAAGTTGTCTGGAACTTTGAGAAAGTTTATAGAATATCTATACCTATCAACATTCTGAATCTCAAATTGCGAGGCATTATAAGGTATTCCCGCCGTTCCGGGGGGGGGGGGGGGGCGCACCAAAACTGCTCCAACCTTTTTGTGAAGTTTGGTTCGCAATACAGTTGCCAAAAATTGGGACTGTTGGCAAAAAACGAAAACATGATACAAGACAAGAATAATTGGACCCAATTAAAAGGGATGTTGGTGGGATAGGTTTTATTGTCATATTTTCATCCCCACTTCTGCTGACCTCCGTTTTATGGTCTAGTCTAGACACACAGGAAATGGCACAATATCCCTGCTGACCGAGGCCAGTGATTGGCTGAGCAGGCACTTCCTGTGTGTGGACCAGGATGTGAGCAGAGGGAATTGGGTCATTGAGCATGGTTTCTTTTATTTGTTTTGATCCCATTCTGCCTCTTTTCTTAGTCTGCCGAACAACCCCTTTAAAAGGGTTTTCTCATCTGAGTCAATGGGGGGCACATCGCTAGGATATGCCCCAATTATCTGATAGGTGTGGATCCCAATGCTGGGACCTATCTCCTAAACGGAGCCCCATAAGTAGTGAAGTGCGCACTGCGCATGCATAGCCACCCTCCATTCATTTCTATGGGACTGCCAAAAATAGCCGAGCGCTGGTTATTTCCGGGCCCATAGAAGTGAATGGGAGTGGAGGCCAGTCATGCGGGGTATGCTCCCATCCACTTCTATGGGGAGAGCCCTTGGTGGTGGCCGGAGTCCTCCAGCCACCACTTTGCCCACTCCATTCTCGATATAGGTGGGACCCGCACCTATCTGACAATAGAGGCATATCCTACCGGCATGCCCCCATTTAAAGGGGTTGTTCGGCAGACTAAAACTTTTTCGAAAAGGGGCAGAATGGGATCAAAACAAATAAAAAAAGAAACCATGCTCAACGACCCAATTCCCTCTGCTCACGTCCTGGTCTCCGCTTCCTGGACCAGTGATAACACACACAGGATGACTATACCGCTTTAAAGAACTGCATTACATATTATCGCGTTATATTTTATCACATATGAATCTGTGTAATTCCAAGTTGAAGGTATACTCTACCAGTGAATTATACACTTCATTTTTTTTATTACTGGGCTTCACAAGTAAATGCAGGTTAGGGCTCGTTCACATCACCGTTTGTCTTTTCCGTTCTCTGGCTCCGTTCAGGAGCAGGAGAACGGAAAGGACGGATGGTGTACATACTGACACCTGACTGACACTAACGGAGCCTAAAGACTCATAGACTTTAATAGGGTCCGTTTGATGTCGCTCAGAACATGATTTTGAGCGACACGAAAAGTCCTGCATGCAGGACTTTCGTGTCCGCTCAAAAATCATGTTCTGAGCGACACCAAACGACCCTATTAAAGTCTATGGGGTCTTTAGGCTCCGTTGGTGTCAGTTAGGTGTCAGTTATGTACACCATCCGTCCTTTCCGTTCTCCTGCTCCTGAACGGAGCCGGAGAACGGAAAAGACAAACGGTGATGTGAACGAAGCCTTAAAATGATTCCGGAGTATTTTTGGTGGGGAGAGGCGTCACATAAAACATTCTGATATTACATAAGTAGCAATTACCTAAAATATTCCCCTGTTAATGGCAGCCGAAAACTAAACTTGTCAGTGGTTTCACACGTAGGTTGTACTGCAACTTAGGGTAGGCAGAGTAGGAGGGCACAATAAAAAGAAAAACAATGCTATACATTCCAGTATATTCCTCAGTATCTTTAGGGTTCTACAGGCAGCTTGCCAGATGGTTCTTACCTAGAGGTATGGTACAATTTCTGTTCTTCTTATAAATATAATGCAAATATATATATCAAAACAGCGCAGATGCCAAATGTGCTTGCGCTGCTGCTTCTCCCTGTGCGCGGATAAAAACATCCGGTGTCGGGGGGGAGCCAATGGCAGGCGGGGACATGGACTGAGCCTCCTTAGCATTGCGGGTGACGCTAGGGAGGCTCGTCCTCGTCTGCCATTGGCTGCTCCCCCCTACTCCAAATGTTTTCATCAGTGCACGATTAGAAGCAGCAGCATCGGCGCGGGGACCAGGAGCGGCGCAGGGAGCGGGGACCCAGCATATTGGGGGGACTTTATTTAGGATTGGATAACCCATTTAAGGGTGTATATCCATCATATAAAATTATGTCCGAAATCTGCCATTACTTTACAGTTCTGACCTCTGGGACCTCAACCAATCCTGAGAATGAAGGGGCCATACAGCTGGAGTACCGCCAAATCCCTATGCTTTCCCTGTGCAGTGCCCCTGGCATGGCACTACAGCCCGTCCCACTCCACCGTGGCACTGCTATCAGACCAACACTGTGAAGGGGAAGCACCACTATACCAGAGCTGTGGCCTCAGGAACTGTGGAGATCCCAGAGGTCAGACCCTCACCCACTATAAAGTGACGCCAAGTTAATTCCCGCAGCTTATTATTATCATTTATTATTAAAGCGCCATTCATTCCTTGGTGCTGTACGTATGATAAGACAGAAAATTACAATGAGCATGAACAAGACAAGTTACAGACTGGCACAGAAGGAGAGAGGACCCTGGCTCCAAGGGCTTACAATCTACGAGGGATGGAAGAAGGATACAGTAGGGTGAGAGTAAAGCTGGTCATGGTGGTATCACGGCAGCAGGCTTACTGTAGGGTGTAGTCTTATCTGAAGAGGTGGGTCTTCAGGTTTCTTTTGAAGAATTCCACAGTAGGTGAGCTTAATTATTTTTGGAGACCAACCGGCCAGAAATTTCTGGACAATCCATGAAATTAGGTGAATTTTTTTCGGTGTCCATGAAAAAAAAATAGATGTGTCTGCAAGGCTGGAGGTTCTTGACTAGATTATTTTGGTGGTAATTATCATCATTTGACAGCTCACAGTAAATTCTGGTAACGAGCTGTTATCAGTATATCGAGCTATAGATATGGATTACTTATAACCTTTTATCATTCATTATGGTTGTTCAGAAAAAAGAAAAATTCTGGTTGGCAACCATGACCGCAACTCAAAATTGCATTGAGAAATGGTCTTCTAGAAAGGTGCTCCTCACACAGTGGGCACTGGATATTTACTAGATGGTGGAACGTAAAATCTGTCTCAGAAAATCCCATCTTCATACAGGGGTGATCTTCTCAAAGCGGTGATCTTCTAGAGAAGTTTCACTGTATATACCGTATTTTTCGCCTTATAAGACGCACCAGCCCATAAGACGCAACTAGGTTTTAGAGAAGTACAATAAGAAAAACATTGTTTCTATTACACCTCAGGTCAGACCAGCAATCAGACATCCAATGTTAATCAGACCTCAGCTTACAGCCCCAATCAGACCCCCAATGTCTCAGATCAACCCCCCTTCAGCCATCTATCAGCCCCCATATGTCAGCCATCAGCCCCCATATATTCAGCCATCAACCCCCATATATTCAGCCATCAGCCCCTATATGTCAGCCATCAGCCCCCATATATCAGCCCCTATATGTCAGCCATCAGCCCCCAGCACAAATAAAATAAAAAACCTCACTTACCTCTCCTGCTCCTGGATGCCACAGCTCCTCACCATTGAAATCCTCTTCATCTAGCTGTCGACTGTGTCCATAATAGAAGCGCTTCATTAGTATTGGCCCCATAAGACGCAGGGGCATTTTCCCCCCACTTTGGGGGGGGGGGTGCGTCTTATGGGGCAAAAAATACGGTAATAATTTCTATACTACATAGCAGTGCCTGTGGTGACCCTAGTTGAGTCTTCTGAGGACGGTCCCTATGAAACATATTTGAGAACAAAGGCGTAATTTATAGCAATTGCCCTCAAAATTTCAATAAAAAAATTGTGTTTTGTACGGTTATGCTAATAAATAGTAAATTATTGTAGTTATTATTTTAAAAAATTGCACAAGAATTAATTGCATTTTATAATCATTTCTCATTTTTCTAGATCAGGGATGCTCAACCTGCGGCCCTCCAGCTGTTGTGAAACTACAACTCCCACGATGCCCTTCTGTAGGATAAAAGCTGTAGGCTGTCAGGGGATGATGGGAGTTGTAGTTTTCCAACAGCTGGAGGGCCGCAGGTTAAGCATGCCTGTTCTAGATTATTCTGCAGAAAGGATTAAAAAAAAATAGAGAAAAATTTTATGATTCTTCTATATTTTTCATATTTTCCGGTCTATTTTTTTTAAATTAATCATCTCCAAATGGAAAACCCCTTTAATATTTGTTGCATGATACCGTAAAAGTTCTCATGGCCATCATTGGTCTATGACGGGCTCACTGGATCAGCAGATTATCTGACAACTTTAGTCAATTTCCTTTTAGTTTAGCGGTTGGCTCATGGATCGGACGGGGAAGGTCAATGACGAGTCTCGGCATTGATAAGTAATTATACTGACTTACAAATAAGTTTCGTTACAGAAACAGAGGAAATCGCATTCTGGGAAGTCAAATTTTCTGCTAGAAGCGAAAAACAATACATTTCACAAAATGTGGGTGATGTCGACATATGACTTAATTGCTGATTGCTAACATGTAATAAACCACCTACTTTAACACAGATATCTCCCACTCGCGCTCGGAGCGTATGAAGATCTAATGAATCAGGTACTAAATGGTGTCAGAAATTCTGAGTTTGGCCGGAAAAAAAAAAAAAAAACAACGTAATTTAGATCACTAAAAAATTTCACAAAGGATGAGTGTTACTTACTTAAACTAATAAACTAACTGGAAAATAATGAAACGTGAGACATCACCACAACAGCCACCAAAGCGAGAAACAAAGATGTTTGGCGGAAAAAATAAAGACCACGTAATAGGTCATATAAGTCATATCTAACCACATGCGTCTAATAAGCTGGGAGATACAGAGAGCACAGGGGCCCCAATAATGAAGAAGGAATGGGGCCACATCTCATGCCCACTTAACACCACCAACCACCCCCTGTCTGGTCACAGGAGAGTCTAGCTCTTCATCTTCCTTCACCTCTTTCCATCCCATGTAGAAGAGAAAGGAGCCCTCAGTTAATCAGGTGGGCAACAATTTAAAAGGGTTTTTTAGATTGTGGGGAGGGGGGGGTCCGACACCCTGCACCCCCACCGATCAGCTGTTTTAGGGAACTGCGGCATGACCTCCTTGCAGTTTACCAAGCACAGAGCTGTCCATTGGATATTCCTATTGACTTGAATGGGACTGAGCTGTGAAAGATGAACTTGACGCCACTGGCCAAGGAAATGGCCACAGCATTCGCCGGCCTCTTCAAACAGCTGATCAGTGGCTGGGAGTTGGACCCTTTTACCATCTGATATTGATGACCTGTCCTGAGGTTAGGCCATCAGTATCAATGTCAAAAAATAGGAATTACAACACTGGAAGATAATATGAGATAGATATATTGGATGGATAGATAGATAGATAGATAGATAGATAGATAGATAGATAGATAGATAGATATTGGATAGAGATAGATAGATTAGATAGATAGATAGATAGATAGATAGATAGATAGATAGATAGGATAGGATAGGTAGGTAGGAAGATAGATAGATAGATAGATAGATAGATAGATAGATAGATAGAATTGGATAGAGATAGATTAGATAGATAGATTAGATAGATAGATAGATATTGGATAGAGATAGATAGATTGGATAGATAGATAGATGATAGATAGATAGGTAGATAGATAGATAGATAGATAGATATTGGATAGAGATAGATAGATTAGATAGATAGGTAGATAGATAGATAGATAGATAGATAGATAGATAGGTAGATAGACAGATGAGATAGATAGATAGATAGATAGATAATAGATAGATAGATAGATAGATAGATAGATAGATAGATATTGGATAGAGATAGATAGATTAGATAGATAGATAGATAGATAGATAGATAGATAGATAGATAGATAGATAGATAGATATTGGATGAAGATAGATAGATTAGATAGATAGGTAGATAGATAGATAGATAGATAGATAGATAGACAGATAGATAGATAGATAGATAGATAGATAGATAGATAGACAGATGAGATAGATAGATAGATAGATAGATAGATAGATAGATAGATAGATAGGTAGATAGATAGATAGATAGATAGATAGGTAGATAGATAGATAGATAGATATTGGATAGAGATAGATAGATGATAGATAGATAGGTAGATAGATAGATAGATAGATAGATAGATAGATAGATAGATAGATATTGGATAGAAGATAGATAGATTAGATAGATAGATAGATAGATAGATAGATAGATAGATAGATAGATAGACAGATGAGATAGATAGATAGATAGATAGATAGATAGGATAGGATATGATAGGTAGGTAGGAAGATAGATAGATAGATAGATAGATAGATAGATAGATAGACAGATGAGATAGATAGATAGATAGATAGATATTGGATAGACATAGATTAGATAGATAGATAGATAGATAGATAGATAGATAGATATTGGATGAAGATAGATAGATAGATAGATAGATAGATAGATAGATAGATAGATAGATAGATAGATAGATAGATAGCAACATTTTGGTCCCATCATGGGACCTTTCTCAAGCATTTCCTGAGATTCTACTTAGACTCTGGATAAAGGACTTATACTGACACCCGCCTTTGTATATTTATTAGGGAGTGCTGCTGTTTTCTTAGGAGAGACAGATAAAAACTAAAATGGGCAGATCTCTCCAAAACATACCAAACTGAAGTTATTTTAATTCACCCAAAAACGGTTGCAATGTTTCAGCTTAAGCCCTTTTTTGGCTTGATAAAGGCTTTAATGTTGAGCTGAAACGTTACAACCAAGAACGAGGAAGGATAAAGGAACGGATTGCTCTTATTTCCAGTTGTGTTTTGGTCTCAATTTTACTGTTTGTCTAGCATATTTTGCACTAATGGTGCCGACTTGGTGAAGAATTTGCTTCAATGTATTTCAGTAAAAAAGAAAAGGGGGGTATTATCTCTCCTTATTTTCATACCTTTTTGATAAAAAGGAAAAAAGAAAGAAAGAAAGAAAGAAAAAAAGAAAGAAAAAAAAAAAAAGGATTCACAGACAGAATGAGAGATTTAGACAGATGATAGATATGTAATAGATAAATAGATTCATAGAAATATACATAAAAAACATCTAACTTTTATGATTAGTTCAGTCAAAAACAGTCCAAGGTTGGTATTTTACAATCCAAGTATACATCAACCATATAAACATACATATAGTGACTACTCAGTCTAAAGACAATTCCCCCAACTCGTCCCCACCCCAGACACATCCTACACAAGTGCCACAAACCCCATCAAGTATCACTTTTGCTTCCTGTTCAACACATTTCAAAACAAGGTCTTTTGATGCAGAGAACTAGTTTTACACATTGTTTTATGTGCGAGGTGAAGGTTAAGAAAAATAAAATGTGCGTTTTTTTGCATGTTGGTCGACTGAGTCATTAGCTAACATATTTAGGTGGGAATTACTTGAAAACCACAACAAGTTGTCACATCTTATCATTGTTAGTCACTGTGCTGTGAACCAAGACATAAGCCCCAAGAGGTCAGGGGGACCAGCTAAAA
Source organism: Bufotes viridis (assembly GCA_033119425.1). NCBI lineage: Eukaryota > Metazoa > Chordata > Amphibia > Anura > Bufonidae > Bufotes > Bufotes viridis. Next base: position 18,011,737 of record CM065596.1, on the reverse strand, counting down.
TGGTAACTCGTTTTACTTGGGGTAAAGTGGGGGTAGGTTTTCTAAACAAGCACACATTATTCTATTGGATGTGCCTGGCACTGCAGCTCATTCAAAAATGCAAAAAAAACTTCTTCATAGCAACACACTCCTCTACAAACACAAATCTCCCAGCATTCTGTGAAACCACTGTGTCAACCAACGGCTTTAAATTTGGAGTACTCCTAAGGGTGTTGTCCTGGCGGTCCCCTGGTATTCACCCTTTAACCTCTATACAGGGATCTAGACTTCGCTGCAGGGGAACCACCAGGCTGCTACCTCCTGAAGTAGTCTCTGTGTGGTTAATTGCTGATCCACAGGGGTCAGAGACACTGGTATACAGCACCAAGGCAAAACAACCACCAGGAACAGGCCAAGGTCAGGGCTGGTGGTAAAAGGGCTATATGGAAAATGGTCCGAAGTTAGGGCAGGCAGCAAAGAGTCAATACGGAGGCTAGGTGCAGGTCAGGTCAGGCATAAGAGGGTCAGAGTACAGTAAACGGGCAGAAGTCAGTACATGGGCAGTCAGAAGTATACAGCACACTTTTTCAGGGACCGATTTGCTCAGGTAGCTTCCTACAGGGGAAGATGCCCTAAGTACTCCAGGGCTGACAGTCATGGGCTGGTGAAGATTACTTGCACAGGAGGACAGGCCAAGCCGGCAGGTAGACTGCAGCCTGCGCGGCAGGGCAGAGCAGACCCAGCAGCTGGATCGGCCGGGAAGAATGCAGTGAAGCAGCTTCAGGCTGCCGCAAGTTGCTGGTGAAGCATGTGACAAACAAGGATATATATATTTCATTATCTTAAAACAAAGAAATTCAGATTTTTCAATATTTACAGTAGACTGGAATATCCCCTATCCAAATTAACTACTGGAAGGGCTTTTGCAACCATTTGTTTATACTTTCAGAGCATCTGAAATACAAAAAACATACAAAAATGAAGTTTGCAAATAGTCTTTATTAAAAATATCCAACCATTTTTTTATACAGCTCCTATTTTGAACTATGTATCTACATGGTTACAGACAACAACCTTTGTGTAGTCAGGTCATGTTACTCAATTCCCACTGTCCCCTCTTCTACAGCCATACTCAATTATAGTATAAATCTACAATCTACATTACAAAGTCTCACCCATTCTGGCTAAAATAAAATCCGGAAGTGCACCTTTTAAAAGAAATTTACATAAATCACATCTTTTCTTACCCTATAAAACAGGACTGTTGGTAAGTAAGCTCATGGCTTACCTATATTTTATGGTTACATTGTATCTGTCTTCATACATATTTATCTCACCTTTAAAATTCTAATGGTTGCCCTTGGAAACAGACAACAATATCTCCACTCTGTAGTCAGACATGTGTGCACTTAGTCATATGATCTATTCTACCATAGTGCACTGCTCTTTGGCAACAAGAAACCCGAAATCAAACCCTGTAAGTAAGGCCTCATGCACACGACCATTCCATTTTTTGCGCTCAGCGAATTGCGAATCCGCAAAACACAGAAGCCACCCATGTGCCTTCCACAATTTGCGGAATGGAACGGGCAGCCCATTATAGATATGCCTATTCTTGTCCGCAAAACGGACAAGAATAGGACATGTTATATTTTTTTTGCTGGCTACGGAACTCCATGTGCTGTCTGCATCTCTTGTGGCCCCATTGAAGTGAATGGGTCCACACCCCAGCGGCAAAAACTGCGGCTCGGGTGCGGATGAGAACAACAGTTGGGTGCATGAGCCCTAAGGCTGGGGACACACCTAGGCGTTTCTGAATCGCGCGTATGACGCGCGTTTTACGCGCGTTTTTGGATGTGCGTTTTTGTAACTAAGAAACGCGCGTCATACGCGCGATTCAGTGATTCTCCCCTATGGCAACATTGTCCATAGGCGCGTTAAAACGCCCAAAAGAAGCTCATGGCTTTTCACATGTTGAGCGTTTTTCAGCGCGTTTGAACGCGCTGAAAAACGCTCAGGTGTGTTCCCAGGGTAAAGCTGACTTATAGTCAGTTCAGTGGCCAAAGCCACTAGCCGGCCAATATATTACAAAGTGTGAGCCTGTACCATGCTCTCTAGAATAAACTTTATTTAAACAACCATGGAGAACAAACTCTCAAGAGAAACAGGTGTGATTTTACATGATAGTAACTACCTTGCTTCTTCCCCACAACATGTTTATAAGCAGAGCACACGGATGTCTACTCTTTGCAACAGCAGTCAAGCATGCTTGATTAGATCTGACATGGGGGGGAAGGGGGGATTTGACTGTAGGAAGGTTTCCTACAGCACAAAGTAAATCATGGACATTTAGAAGACTTGGTGCATGGCTAATCAAACTAATATTTGTCTTATTAAACGTTCCCTAGAAGATATTGCAAAAAGTAGCCATCCACATCCTATGACTCATATAAAAAAAAAGTAACAAGTGTAACAAGCTTTACAAACAAACAGGGGTGTACAATATTATAACTAAAGAAAAAATATACAAAAAAATAAATCACAGCAATTATATGTATACCTATTTCCTAAAAATGTATCTAAAGGACCTAGCCATTTCCCCTCCTCCTCTTTTCTCTGGCTGTAAAGCAACTGGCTGCAGCAGGAGCCCTTCCCCATTCCAACTGGGAAATTGAATACTTGTTGCCAGGTTTTCCCACAGATTACAGATAATTGCTTGGAAATCATGCAGGTGGACATTGGGTGATCAATATGGTAAAATTGCCAAGAGACTTTCTATAACCTAGTGATTGTCCAAGGTTGATAATCCCTTTAAGGCTACTTTCACACTGGCGTTTTGGTTTCCGTTTGTGAGATCCGTTCATGGATCTCACAAGCGGTCCAAAATGGATCAGTTTTGCCCTTAATGCATTCTGAATGGATAAGGATCCGCTCAGAATGCATCAGTTCGGCTCCGTTCCGCTTCTATTCAGTTTTGGAGGCGGACACCAAAACGCAGCATGCAGCATTTTGGTGTCCGTCTGAAGAGGCGGAGCCTAACGGATCCGTTTTGAATTACAATGTAAGTCAATAGGGACGGATCCGTTTTCAATGACACAATATGGTGCATTTGAAAACGGATCCGTTCCCCATTGACTTTCAATGTAATTCAAAACGGATCTGTTTTGGACTTTGTCATTTTTCTTTTAACTAATGCAAACGGATCCGTTCTGAACGGATACAAACGTTTGCATTATAGTTGCCGGATCTGTCTGTGCAAATAAACAGACAGATCCGCTCCAACGCAAGTGTGAAAGTACCCTAAGATAAAAAAAAAAAAAGGAATATATAAAAAGCAAAGACCGACAGAGGGGCGTGGGTCAAAAAGAGGGACGGTCCCTCCAAAAGAGGGACACTTGGGAGGTCTGACAGTATGACTGTAATATATTGTAATTCCCACAGCCTGTTTATCCATACACACCAGTTGACTAAATCTGTGACTTTGGCTGGACCATCGACTGTCTCATGTGCGTGGAGCGGTGTCCTGACTCTCCCCAGAGAGCAGGCGTCAGGGGAAAGGACTCTGTGTTGGAGTACTTTGTGTCACATTTGTCAAATGTCACAGGTTGTTTGATAAATTTGGCTTGTCCTTAAACTTAACACTTCTTCTTAACACTCCAGCTTTCCTACTCCACCCCATGGGCGTAGGAAGCCCCAAAAATATGGGGGGGACAGCACTTATGGGGCCCCTGTGTCCCCGCCCACCTTCAAGCCACACCCACATTTCTCCGCCCCCCCCCCCCCGCCAAGTGCCAAAAATCTCTCCTCAACCCCCCCCCCTCCTTATGGGCCAGTGGGTTCGGTTTAAAAAAAAAAAACACACACACAAAACAACACACTTATACTTACCTCCATCCGTCACAGCGATGCGATGCAGGCCTCTTCCGGCCTGTGTCCCACACTGTACGGCTCACAGACGGCGCGATCACGTCATCGCGCCGCCTGTACCAAAATCTGATAGGCTGCCAGCCTAGTGCCGGCAGCCTAACAGAGGAGCAGGGAAGGGAGACGCCTCTCCCTCTCCTGCTCCGCAGCACAGCCATCTGTATCGCTGTCCTGGGGATGGCGATACAGATGACTATGGAGATGAACGCTTCCACAATGGAAGCGTTCATCTCCCTGTACCCTGCCACCGCCGCACACATTGCGCTGCCGCTGGGGGGGATTTTAGCATACCCGTCCCCCCCCGCATTATTTCTTGGGGGGGATCCGACCCCCCCGTCCCCCCCGCTTCCTACGCCCGTGCTCCACCCTCCTCCTGGAGTGAGACTGCGACTTTTTTTGCGACTTTTAAAAAAAGCCTCAATGACAGATCTGGAGTGAAACTCAATTAACATAGCTAACCACACCCACTTTTCCACCCAGATTACAAAACTGGAATGACTGGTGTAATAATGCAAAAAGTCGTAAACTTTTGCGCAACTGTAAAAACCCGCAAAATTTTGCACAATCGCTTACATTTTTGTGCCAGCGAGAGCAAAAAAGGTCGCAAAAACCCTATTCTGAATTCTGGAGTGAAGGTATGATAAATCAGGGCCATAGGGTTTCAACATGTCAAAACTTTTTGTTTTGTTCTCACTGAAGATAAGCCACGACTAGAAGTTTCTGATAGTGGCTTCTCCTCTACCTACTGAAAACAAATGCATGCTCAGATGCTATTAGACATTCAGCCATCCGCTATCTATCCAAGGTATATGGCCACCTTTATAAAAACAGGAGCAATGATAAGCTGACACAAGAAGCCCCGATGCAGGACATCCAGCAATCAGTGATCTGCCGGAGAACCTGGCAGCAAGTATTCCATCTCCCTGCAGTGCCACCACAGGAAGAATTAAGTATTGCACCGTTCTCCTTATAATCAATGAGTTGTCGCTTTCTAAAACTTAACATGGATAAAACAGAATTTATCATCTTCCCCAAGTTGCTCACCTCACCCCCCCCCCCCCCCCACAGACCTATCTATCACAATCAATGACTGCACACTCTCCCCGGTCAACCAAGTCTACTGCCTTGGAGAGACCTTGGATTCTGCCCTCTCCTTCCGACCGCACGTCCAAGCCCTTTCCACCACCTGCCGCCTCCAACTCAAAAACATCTCCCGCATCCGCTCTTTCCTCAACTTTGAATCGGCAAAAATGCTTGTACATGCCCTCATCATCTCCCGCCTAGACTACTGCAACATTCTCCTCTGTGGCCTTCCATCTAGCTCTTTCGCACCCCTTCAATCTATCCTCAACTCTGCTGCCCGACTAATCCACCTCTCACCCTGTTGCTCCTCTGCCTCTCCCCTCTGCCAGTCACTGCATTGGCTCCCCATTGCCCAACAAATTCAGTTTAAATACTAACCAACACATACAAGGCTGTCCACAACCGGTCCCCTCCCTACATCTCTGAGCTACTTTCCTGATACATCCCCACATGCAATCTCCGATCCTCACAGGACCTCCTTCTCTCCTCTTATCACCTCTTCCCACAATCCCCTCCAGGATTTCTCCCGTGCATCCCCCTACCTCTGGAACCTGCTACCCCAACATATTAGACTCTCACCTACAGTGGAATCCTTCAAAAGAGACCTGAAAACCCACCTCTTCAGACAAGCCTACGACCAGTGACCCTGCTGCCTCTATACCGCCACGACCAGCTTCACCCTCGCCTACTGTCTCCTTCCCCCATACCATGTAGATTGTAAGCCCTCAGGGGCAGGGCCCTCTCTCCTTCTGTACCAGTCTGTACCTAGTGTAGTTCGTGCTTAATGCAATTGCCTGTATTATGTTTGTGCACCGCTTATCATATGTACAGCGCCATGGGATGAATGGCACTCTAATAATAATAATAACGTGTGAGGTCCTCCTGAGTGAGAGCCCCTCTTTGTAGATCATTTCTGCTCCAATTGATAGGTGACGATCCTGAATGTGGAGCCCTCCGTACAAAGCTCAGAAGTCTCTAATAAGCTCTTTAAATATGGGCTAAACCTGACATCTCCTTGAATGGATAAACTGCTTTCCCAATCACATGTACAATGTTATTACAATATCCACTACAGGAGACCTCTGCATGTATTAAGAAGCTCAGATAAAAGCCTGAACATACAATGCAAAAACCCTCCATAAATCTGCCTGGAAATGTGAGCTACAAAAACAGGTACAAGAACCAGCAACAATTTTGTTTCTTTTTTCCCACCATCAATTAGTCCTCCAAAATAAACAGTGTCTCCCCGACTTCCACACAGTCCTGTGGGGAATCGGCAAGTCTAGATTTATGCTTTGTTATTGAAGGGATGATCACACAGCAGGTTCAGGAGACAGAATATGCTGTAAGAAGTCTACCTAAAAAGTAACTGGATGGCTGGAACTTCTTTTTTTCAGTTGACCCCCAAGCCAATTTCATGCTTACAAAATGTAGTAAAATGCAGGGGCGTAGCTAAAGGCTCATGGGCCCTGGTGCAAGAGTTCAGATAGGGCCCCCCTTCCCTCAGTGCTCTGTGGCCAGGGGCAGGGAAGCAGATAGCCTTGCACTGTATATAATATCGGTGTCTTCTTATGCGGCACAAGGGTCTTTGGGCCCCCTCAGGCTCCTGGGCCCGGTAGCGACTGCTACCTCTGAACCCCCTATAGCTACGCCCCTGGATGTATGTATGGCACCCAATACCAAAATTTAGGCCCCTTTCACACGGGCAAGTTTTCCGCGCGGGTGCAATGCGTGATGTGAACGCATTTCACCCGCACTGAATCCGGACCCATTCATTTCTATGGGGCTGTGCACATGAGCAGTGATTTTCCCACATCACTATGTGCGTTGCATGAAAATAGCAGCACGTTCTATATTCTGCGTTTTTCACGCAACGCAGGACCCATAGAAGTCAATGGGGCTGCATGAAAATCGCAAGCATCCACAAGCATCCACAAGCATGTGCGGATGCGGTGCGATTTTCCCGCATGGTTGCTAAGAGACGATCGGGATGGGGAACCAATCTTTATTATTTTCCTTATAACATGGTTATAAGAGAAAATAATAGCATTCTCACTACAGAATGCTTAGTAAAATGTGGATGGAGGGGTTAAAATTAAAAAAACATTAACTCACCTTATCCACTTGAACGCGTAGTTGTGATCTCTTTGTAAACATAAGTTGCCAGCTAAAGGACCTGTGGTGAAGTCACATCACATGGTCCAATCACATGGTCCATCACCATATTGATGGACCATGTGATTGGACCATGTGATGAGCGCAGTGACGTCACCACAGGTCCTTTAGCCGGATAAGGTGAGTTAAATATATTTTTTTAACACCTCAATCCACATTTTACTAAGCATTCTGTATTGAGAATGCTATTATTTTCCCTGATAACCATGTTATCAGGGAAAATAATAAAATCTACAGAATACTCAACCCAAACCCGAACTTCAGTGAAGAATCCTGGTTCGGGTCTGGGTACCAAACATTTTCCCGCAACCCACCCGCATCCTATCCGGCCCCATTCCACAACGCCCGTGTGAAAGCGGCCATACTCTTCCATTGGTTACCTTATACAGCAGTTGGGGTGGATAGTTCCCAATGCTTGTTCTCCAACCCAACTACTCATCCTTTGTTGCTAGAAGCCTTCCCTAAGTCTGGTTTCTTCTCCCATGGTTGCAAATGTTCATTTAAACACAATTCTGGAACCTTGCAGTGGACTACTGAGCCTCACAATAGTCTGACGCTTGGTGTTCTGTAGAGATGACTTCTCATCAGTCATCTCATTATCAACACAATGACAGGTATCAACTATATATTACTAACAAAGTATCCACCATTCACAATTAATGATGAGCGGAGTTTACAAAAATTCCATTTCCCAAAAAAATTTGCTCCGTGAGGAATTACTTCATCACAAAGAGCATTTCTTTGCAAGTAGCGTATGCATGGAAGGGGAATGGCCTCAGATGCCACGTTCATTGCTGATCGCTGCATTTGAGATGAAAAATGAGGGCTTTCAGGGGTTATTTGGAAAAAATAAATAAATAACAATAATACTCACCTTATCTATTTGAGTGCGAAGTGGCTACCGTGGCCATCTTGATTGAAGTCACCTAGCAGACGATTTTGCGTGAGATCTTCAATCAAGATGGCTGCTGCACCCTCTTCGCGCTCAAATGAATGAGGTGAGTATGACTTTTTTTATTTTTTACCGCCATTTCAGGCAAAATTGATTTGTTACCACGAAGCACAAGGAATTTCGGCTTCACGGCGAAATGAATTTTGCCTGAAATTTGAATCGCAGTCCACTTCGGATACTCGATTCCCTAAACCCTATTCACAATAGATGACGGTCCTTTCATAGACATCAATAAGTCATCTAGTCTACTGATTCCTATGGACAATCTGGAAAATCCCTGATTGTTTTAAGAGCAGCTCAGCTAAGATGGCCGACCCCGTATTTATTTACAGAAAATACAATAAAAAAGTCTACAATCAGAAAACAAAAACAGATTAGACAGAAGGAATATGTTTAACTGTTTGGTGTTAATTAGTAAAAAAATATACAGTGAGTGATACATTGCCTTTAAGATCTAGAAACGGGCTTGTCAGAGAGCTCATCACCAGGTTTGGCATTTGCTATTTTCTCAGGAACCACTAGAGTATATTACCAACCCTTAAACAGTCAAACTGAGAAAATCTAAAACCACAAGTTATCCAAAAAATCAATAAAAACACGAGACGGGCAGTCATCGAGTGCTTTATGCAAAGACTAATAATTATCAAGAATTAATCACCTGACGTTCAGGAATCATCGTTTTCAATATCTGTGAGTGTTTCGATATGTTTCATTTCAATAATCATTGTGGCAAAAAGCAGAAGTCAACTTGAAAAAAAAAAAAAACACTTTGCATAAGACCAGTTCACTAAAAGAGGGGGATCCCCGAGGCCTCTCAGTATCACCTCTGTTATCTCTGTTTCACTCATCTGCTGATTTGGTAAGAATTATACAGAAGGTGAGCGGCTCTCTTATGGAAATGTAACCCACTACTAGTTTATGCTGACCCTGGGACTAATTCAATGACTGGGTAGAGATGAGCGAAGTTTAGAAAACTTAGATTCTGCTGCCTCCCCGAGTTACACAAAGAAATTCGCTTCATGATGAATTACTTAATTTCTTTGTGAGTAGCGGGGGCAATGGCGGGGAACGGCGATTGCGCTGCCCCCGTCACTGAACCCTTCAGATGCTTGGAGAAGCAGCAGAAGCGGTGCGGGGACCAGGAGCGGCGCGGGGAGTAGCGGTATACTCCCTTGTCAGGGGCCCGTCACATGGGGGGGATGTTTCTGAAATCGGATAAGCCCTTTAATCTTGGTGTATTAATAGTGGAAAGTCTTTTGTCAAAATTACAAAGAATAGAAGACATCTACCCTACCCTAAACAGAAGAAGAATGAAGAAGAATTTCTGTAAACTATAATCTAGAGAAAAAAGTCAATATTTCATAGATGCATTAAAGGAGTTGTCCGGGTTCACAGCTGAACCCAGACATATCCCCATCTTCACACCTCAGGAGCATCAGAGCATGAAATGAATCGCGCAGGGAAAAAACATTTTTTGGAGATCGGGTGGTGTACTGGGATCGCCATAGGGACTGCTAGGCAGAGTCTTCCACCTAGCAGTTAGCCCGGTGACGTCACCAGCACTAATGGGCGGGCTTTAGTCTGTAAAATGGCTAGGGCAGCACTAAAGCCCGCCCACTAGCGCCTGTGACGTCACTGTATACACCGCTAAGCGGAAGCCTCCGCCTAGTATTGTAAAAACATAAACAAAAAAGCTCTTGCCCTGCGCGATGCAGTGCAGCGCAAGGGAGAGCATCGGAGAATGAAATCTCAGAGGGGCCACCTGGGTGAAAACATGGGTATGTCCAGGTGCAGCTCTCAACCCGGACAATCCCTTTAAATTTAAAATCGCTTGGTTACCCTGGAAAACTACATAAATATGTCACAATGCACCTTAATGGATTGACTAAGGGTCCTTTTACTCCTAAATTTACAGATGACCAGGCCAATAATCGGGAATGAACATGCTCACTAGTCAACAACACATTTTCCAGTGTTCACTTGTGATGTGCTGTCCACATAATGTAAAAGTATGGGGATGAACGATCGCATCCCCCATGCACTTACCATCAGCCTGTGTAAAGGCCTCTTAAATAAGTGTCGATCATTTGGTTTCATCATCAATCACTGCTCATTATGGTCCAAAACTGGGGGATGTAAAAGAAGCTTTCGTTTGGAAGACTGAAATCCTAAATATCAGAAAATTGTTCTCTGACTTTAAATCTACCATAATTGACTAAACGGGTTTACATAATTGATATGATGGATATTTATATGTAATAGGCAAAGATAACAATGAGTGTGTCCCACCGTTCTCCTGCATTAGGACCTTTCTGTTTCCCTTTGGCAACTAATCGGCTCACCGCGAACTTTGTATTATCATTTCCAAAACACCTAGAAATTGGAAGATTTGTTTGTATATATTCCTTTTTTTTGCCTTTTATTTTTTAAACAGCAGCGGGCTGTGGTCACAGCTGCTTTGCTCAATGGCTCCGGGTCCCGGCTGCACCGACCCGCCTCCCCCTCTCCTCACCTTCCTAGTGGGCTGATCACTGGGGTAGCTCTGTCTCTCCAAGCAGGCTGTGGCCCCTAGGGTATGTACACACACTCCATCTTAAAAGGGCTAGCACGCACACACTAATCTTCACCAGACTATGGCTGGCCACCTTGTGGTATTTAAGGTACTGTGGGAGGGTGCCTAAGCATTAAGTTCTAGTCTGCTAGTGTACTGCTAAAGCATGCTGTTATACTCTTGCCTGCCTGTGTACCGACTTCTGCCTGTTTCCCGGATTTGAACCATTTGCTGCCTGACCTGACCTATGCCTGATCTCTGCACTGACCCCAAGCTGCCCGTCTGGCTATTATAGCATGTACTCAACTTGCCTTGACCTCAGCCTGTCCCTGACTACGGTTTTGACTGATCCCTCGATAATCTGAATCGTTGTCCCTTGACCCCCATGGGTCAGCTTTCAACCAACCAGAGACAACTCCAGGAGGTAGCGGCCTGGTGGTTCCCCCGCAGTGAAGCCATATCCCTGTATAGGGGTTTAAAGGTGAAAACTAGAGGACTGGATAATGCCCTGTTCGGTTGACACAGTGGTTCAACACCCACTGCCGTAAGACTTTTAAAAAAATTTTTATTATAACTTTATTTCTTTCCAATGCAAACTAACATTGTTAAATCCATCCTTCACAAGTAGGGGCGACTACTGTATTTATACTTCTAAAATATTTAACAGAAATGTATTGCGTAAAAAGAAATATAATTCTACGATACGTACAGATAACGATATACCGGTATATTCTTCCCATGTCCCGGTTTATTTAATGAAGGCTGAGGTGTGAAATATGTTTTCTGACTCAGAATAAATACATCGTAACAAGCTCAGAACCGCTGTTGCGAGTGACCCCCATGTGTAAAAATTTCCGCCACGCATGAAAACGGTGTTAAAACCTTTGTTACGATATTAAGCAAATACGTAAAGCTTTATTAGCGAGTGTAATGTGGATGCAAACGAAGAGAACAAACACGGGTTCACACAGCAAAGTACGTTCCAGCGTGTGGATGCGTGGACCCCACGGTGTTAATGAAGCGTGCTCGCAGGATTGACTTATTTGTGCGGTTCTATGTCTTTGGTTTAAAAACCATCGAGGGGTTATTACCAAGTATGAGTCACACTAATTACAGAACACTATGTGTGAAATTACACTTAATTAGTTACAATAAAGAACGCTACTCAAATGAATTAGAGAAGCAGGAAAAGTGATTAACTCAAGAAAATACACAAAAACAGCTGCGGCATCGATCCCCGCTATTAGGAGCTTCTATCAACCGACCGGGCCAGGGTGACTTCTAGGCAAAAATCCAACCGCTGCTGGGGGCAAGGCCCAAAAATATCAGGGAATTTCCTAATGTTCTTTAGGCATACTGAAAAATGTGGCTCATGCACACACCCATGGGTTTTGGGCTGCATCCGATTCGCATTATTTGTTTACGCAAATAAATAAAAAATAAATAAAAATGTCACATGTCCTATACGTGTCCGTTCTGTGGACAAGGATAGGACAGTTCTACAGAGGGCAGAACATTCCATTGCCCAAAAAGCGGAACAAATACTGCCAGTATGGCCCCATGCACACGACCGTTGTTTGTTTCCTCGTCCGTTCCTTTTTTTCTTTCATGGATAGGATGCTTCCCTATTCATTTCAATGGGTCCGTCAAAAAATGCGGATGGTCAACCGTTTTTGTTCCGCATCCGTAATCAGTGTTTTCATTCCGTCAAAAAAATAGTGCATGTCCTATTTTTTTCACGTTTGCGGACAAGGATAGGCATTTTTACAATGAATCTGCCATAAAAATTTAATCCGTAAAAAAAAACAGTCCGTCATCCGTGCAGGAGGAGTGGACGCGGAGGCAGGCAACGGTCGTGTGCATGTAGCCTATCTGTGTTTTGCGGATCCGATAGAGGGAAGCTGCAAGAGAAATGTGGCATTACATGGTGCTCATTCAAGGGAACCAAGAACATATGGTTTTGCTGAGTCCTCCAGACCTGAAGCCATAACTTTGGTTAATAAAGGGGGCCCAAGAGGATGTCCACAAGCCCTAAGGGTACAATCCCTTTAAAGGACTATTCCCATCTCAGACATTGGACGCATATCACTAGGCCAGTGATGGGAAACGTGCGGCTCTCCAGCTGTTGCTAAACTACAACTCCCACCATGCCCTGCAGTAGGCTGATAGCTATAGACAGGCTTTGCATGCTGGGAGTTGTAGTTGTGCAACAGCTGGAGAGCCGCACGTTGCCCATCACTGCACTAGACTATGCCAGAAATGTCAGAAAGGTGCGGGTCCCACCTCTAGGATCCGCTCCTATCTCCAAAACGAGGCCCTCAAAAGTGAAGGAGAGCTTACCACGCAAGCACAACCACCCTCCTTTCAACACCAGGGGAGTTCCCAAACTAGCTGAGTGCTGTCTCAGCTATTTCCGGCAGTCCCATTGGGGTGAATAGAGAGGTGGCCATGCATGTGCGGTGTGCTCTCCCTTAATTTCTACAGGAATTCTCAAAGTAGTCGAGAGCCCTCCCAGTGAATGCTCTCCTTCCATCCGGGGGCAGGTCCCAGAGGTGGACCCATCCATGAGATTGCTGGCATATTCTAGTGATATGACTTGAATGTCTACGATGGGCCAAACCCTTTAAAGCAAAACTGTCCACTGAAGTCCACTGGGCTGAGTTGCAATACCTCTCAAAACCTGCGGAGAGACGTGGCACTGTTTTTGGAAGCTATGTTTTTTCTAATCGTCTATGACCTAGTACTGCAACACTGTGGTAAGGAAAGCTATTCTGTAGCTGTCATGTATCCATGTGTGAATATTCTGTTATTTTTTTTATAAATAACGGGTGGATGGAGGATGAATATAGCTTTTTTAAGTCACTCCATGTATACTTCTTCCTGTCCAAAGTCCTTAGCTTCCTGTTTGTCTGGACTTTTAGCAAACCAGAGAGGCTTTTTTTACTCTCTCTGTCAGACCATGAGACCAGGGTGAAGTAAGGGGTGGTGACTCAATTAAAGTACCAAACCTCCACTATGCTTTCCCAGTAGTGCGACTGCTCAGGGCTTATCACTTTACACTAATCCATGCACTGATCCTCTGTGGCCATGCTTATCCAACCAGAGCTCTCAATTCAGTCCTCCACCTATTACTCTAATGAGGATTACCTTGAAGATAAACTCTTTCCCGTGCTTTGCTCTCTCATTGAGAACTGTTATCTCTTTGTGATTACCGATTCAGAAGTAATGTTAAAAAATCCCCCCTTTCTTATGGAAGTATCCCTTTAAGGCTTGACTTTACCGGCTCCACTACTACAACAGGCAGACAGACAGGCGAGCAGACAGACAGACAGCTCTCTTCATGCTTACAAATGACTTTTGTGCTTTATTAAAGGTTGGAGTGCAGCTAAAATGAACATTGTCACTTGCAGAGGAAAAGGGAGAGGTTTCCCAGTGAAGACACAAGTTCCTGTGTTCTTCCTATCTCCAGTCCGTCCCATAGATATGCCACTGGGACCGCTGCCACAGGTCTATAGTCAGTACTGGTTATTTTCTAGATTATATTCCACTAACACTTTTCTACAGGATACAAATGATCAATCACAATTATTAAAGCAAATAAATGATCACGTGAAAATGGCACAAAGTGTTATTATGTCAATTGCTTTATTGTAACCTCCTGATTTACAGTCTCTATTATATGCCAGAAAATACAGGATGTAACTGAGGATCAGTACAGGATAAATTATGTAATGTATGTACACAGTGACTGCACCAGCAGAATAGTGAGTGCAGCTCTGGAGTATAATACAGGATGTAACTCAGGATCAGTACAGGATAAGTAATGTATGTACACAGTGACTCCACCAGCAGAATAGTGAGTGCAGCTCTGGAGTATAAGACAGGATGTAACTCAGGATCAGTACAGGATAAGTAATGTATGTACACAGTGACTCCACCAGCAGAATAGTGAGTGCAGCTCTGGAGTATAATACAGGATGTAACTCAGGATCAGTACAGGATAAGTAATGTATGTACACAGCGACTCCACCAGCAGAGTAGTGAGTGCAGCTCTGGAGTATGATACAGGAGGATGTAACTCAGGATCAGTACAGGATAAGTAATGTAATGTATGTACACAATAACTCCACCAGCAGAATAGTGAGTGCAGCTCTGGGGTATAATACAGAATGTAACTCAGGATCAGTATAGAATAAGTAATGTATGTACACAGTGACTCCACCAGCATAATGCTGACTACAGATCTGGAGTATGATACAGGAGGATGTAACTCAGGATCAGTACAGGATAAATAATGTAATGTATGTGTACAGTGACTCCACCAGCAGAATAGTGAGTGCAGCTCTGGAGTATAATACAGGATGTAACTCAGGATCAGTACAGGATAAGTAATGTAATGTATGTACACAGTGACTGCACCAGCAGAATAGTGAGTGCAGCTCTGGAGTATAATACAGGATGTAACTCAGGATCAGTACAGAATAAGTAATGAATGTACACAGTGACTGCACCAGAAGAATAGTGAGTGCAGCTCTGGAGTATAATACAGGATGTAACTCAGGATCAGTACAGGATAAGTAATGTGATGTATGTACACAGTGACTCCACCAGCAGAATAGTGAGTGCAGCTCTGGAGTATAATGCAAGATGTAACTCGGGATCAGTACAGGATAAGTAATGTATGTACACAGTGACTGCACCAGCAGAATAGTGAGTACGGCTCTGGAGTATAATGGCTCTGGAGTATAATACAGTATCAGTACAGGATAAGTAATATAATGTATTCACATTACATAGCTAAGCTGCCCACATATATATTTTAGTATTCCCTGTCCTTTGTTCTGCCAGGATGATATCTGGCAGCGGACTGTCTCCTTCTTCACATTGAAATAAACAGGCATGCTTGGTGGGGCCAAGTATGCCTGTTTATCAGGAGGTTGGGAAAGACACGTCAGCCAGATGAGAAATGGCGCTGATAAAAATATTATGTATGTGGCTGGCTATACTGTATGAGTTGGGGATATTGCTCACAATGACGCATATGCCAACTTTAGGCTATAAGCACGTTCGGTGCATTAATCCCTTCTATATTTGGCGCTACTTGCGTGGTGTGTACGGTGCAGAACAGAGAAGTTTTGCTTTATATGGTTTTATATAAAATGTATAATATTTCTTACAGATTTATATTTTTCCAACAAAGCAGTCAGAGATGAAGCACTCAATAATCAATGTCCACAACCCACTCACCTCAGAAACTTGTCATTTTCCTGGAGCAGCCTCAGTATTGGGGGATTGTCATTTCACAAACCGCAGGAATTCATGAACATTAAGGCTGTAAACGAGGCAAAAGATAACAGATCAATGAACATATATCCACTGTAAATCCATCACCACCAGTATGCTGGAGATGACAATAGACAGTTGTACAACACAGATATCAACACGTCTTAGTCTTGACCATCTTAAGATACATTGTATTACAGCAGGGATGGAGCATTCTTGGTCAGTAGACCAAACGGTCAAACCCTGAGGAACTTTGTCCTCAATTCTGGCAAGTGAAGACCCTGAATGCACAGCTTCCACTGTATGTTCCGCACTCTAGGTTCCAAATGTTTTGTACATTTTCCTAAATCCAGACCTATTTTCTCTTGAGGAACCCCTTCAAATTTTTCTCCTCCTTGGAAACCATTAGAACTACCCTATGACTACTGTAAAAGGGACAACTCTTTCATCTTGGGAACTTCTAAGGCCCCATTCACACGTCCGTAGTGTGCTGCGGATCCGCAACACACCTTGCCGCCAGCCCCATAGAGATGCCTATACTTGTCCGCAATTGCGGACAAGAATAGGACATGCTCTATATTATTGTGGAGCCGCTGGCCGTAAGATCGGCGGCGTGCTCCGCAAATGCGGATGCGGAGAGAACAGTGTGTGCTCTCCGCATCCATCACGTCCCTATTCAAAATGAATGGGTCCGCACCCGCGGAACGGGTGCGGACTAACATTGCGGATGCGTGAATGGGGCCTAACTTTATTTGTAGGAAACCTGGCTGGAAAATAATGCCCTAGAGCAGGGATGGCCAACCTGAGGCTCTCCAGTTGTTGCAAAACTACAACTCCCAGCTTGCCCACACTGCCTACAGATATCAGTCTACAGCAGGGCATGGTGGGAGTTGTAGTTTTACAGCAGCTGGAGAGCCATTCCTGCCCTAGAGGGTAATGCACAGTTCTCGAAGCACAGTGTATGATCATTACCTTGGGGGTGGTTTGAAGACCTTTATTTACTTAGTAGGCACTTGGCTTATTAACATTAAGAAACGTTCATCTACAACCCATGACTCTTGAGCTGTTGAGAAACTACTACTCCAAAAATGTCCTCGGACCAACGGTTTCACAACAGCTGGAGAGGAACAGGTTGGGGACCACTGATCTTGATCACGACCTGGTTCATATAATGCAGCATTCACCTAGAAGAGGGAGGATCATTCATGGAGTGTCTAAAAGGCCCATGGTCAGAGGCTATACATTTCAAGAGCATGAAAGAAATTTTGGCGACCCATTCAAACGGATATTGATGGCTAACCGAAAGAGAACCCAATTAAAAAAGGGACTTGTCCCCATGAGCATCGTCTCCATGCCATTAATTGTTAACATGGCAGATCCTGCAGAGGAATGGTGTCTGGCCTAGGTTCACACTACCCATATGGATGAAAGAGTTGGGACCCATCTGTCCTAGAGCCCCATAATAGCCATCCTTCTACAGAATGCACATCCATGCTTTTGACTGCCCAAAAGTAATCACGTTGGTAGAGGGCTTTCTCTCCTTCAACCCCAAACCAAATGTGATTGATATTGGAGGGGGGAAGTCATTGCACCCTCTAGTTTAATCTTAAGGTAGCCCTATGCTTCAGAAAGCTGATTTGGCCGACCACCATCTCTCTTGATCACCGCCATACATGCGCTACGTGTGTTCTGATTGGTGAGGGTGGAGTATGCCGTTAGCAGACACCTCTGGAGGCAGCTTATCTCTGATGAAAAGAAAAAATGATTGGCCATGTTGAAATCCAACTTCCAAATCCTTATTGAGAGGCTCTCATACTCAACACATGGTTGGCCCCATCTGGCCAAAATTGGCAGATTAAGGCCAACTGCTGCTTCTTGACTTGACTTTGAAAAATAATCGCTAAATAAAGGATAGTTATAGGTGGGCAATGTGCTTCTTTGGGGGCACCTTATGCACTGGCTGAGGATCGGGCCCTGAACATCACTGCCGCTCAAGGGTTGTATGAGATAGGAAAAAAAAACTTTCAAAAACAGCACCGCCCTTGTCTATGGGTTGAGTCTGGTATTACATTTCAGTTGAATGAGGCTGAGCTGCAATGCCAGGAACAGCCCACAAGCCAAGGGTGGCGCTGTTGTAAAGGTAAAAAGGTCAACAGGTTTGAGACATAAAGATGATTCAAACCTGACAGCTTCAGACACGATTAGACTCCGCTCTTATTCCTGACTCTGCATTTATCCAACAATAAATGGGCGCACAAATATTCCTCTGTATAAAATATCATAATTACACTTGGCAAGTGCTGAAAAGAACATAAAATATGGACAAGAAAGGGATCTGGGATGGGCTCTGATGCTTATACAGCGAGCTGCTGTTAATTGGGATTCATCAGATTTTCACTTGGGATTTTTACTATACAAACTCTGGGGTTTACATGTCTGCACAAAGCATCGCCTCCGCCCTGCTGCAATAATGAGGATAAATAAAAGCACGAAATAAAGCCGGAGCTTTACCTAATTACTGGAGTTGTTTTTCCTAAAGAAAATATAAACTAACAAAAAGTCAGGTGGAAAAAGAATGCCCTCATATTTATCGTGAAATGTAATATTACACAAACAGAACATGATGCAGTTTTTTTTTTTTACTATTAGTGCATTTATTGCACGTAATAAAAAAAGTATCTGCGCACTTAGGCCAGGTCCACAGGAGTGAATCCGGGTGCATTATGCATGCATATTTTGGACAAGTCTCCCAGTTTACGGACCGAAATTCACATCATCCAAAATACAGATGCATAATGCAAGCATAGTACACTCACGGGGACCTGGCCTAAGGGGGCAGATACTGAACATTCGTGCCGCAACCAAATTCAGAAAAAGAAGCCCCCTGGAGGTAGAACTCGATCCCCATTAAGAAAAGTTTTGATTTAAGTTAGGCTACCAGTGGGATGGTAAATGAAGTCAATCAGAAAGCCTGATCTGCATATTTCATGTAGGTCAGTCGTACAGTAAAGGCTTTTATAAAGTCTCCAAGAGCATACTAGAGGAGGAAGAAGTACAGCGAGTCCCTGTGGAAGCCGGTGCAGAGGATGGGAGTGGTAGTGGCCCTGATCTAGTGTTCTTGTGTCAAGGTTTCCTACCCCAGGCCGTCACTCCCTGGGGATCGGTGCAATGGAATTATAGTACTGAAGAAGGGCAGAGTGAAACGTAACAGTCTTTTTTACTAAGTGCAACGTAGGCTTTGAAATGCACACAGTAGCAGAAGGCTTTTAGTGCAATTCTTCTCTGGCACCAGCAAGGATGTAGAGGCGGGTATGTTGGTGGCAATTCTGCTAAACTATAACGTCAGATAATCCAGCACCAGTTTCCAGATTAGGGGGCTGTCCAGCGGGATATCTTTTTATTTCGAGCAGGGTCAGAATGATGTACAAAAACCAAATAACTATTATTCTCCTCACCAACCCCCTCCGCTGCTATTACCAGGTCCCTGATGTTCTCTGCTTCCTGGTATCTTAGGCTACTTTCACACTAGCGTTTAAGTTTTCCGATATTGAGATCCGTCATAGGGGCTCAATACTAGAGAAAACGCTTCAGTTTTGTCCCCATTCCTTGTCACTGTACTGAACAGAACGGAGTGCTCCAAAATCCTGTTTAGTTGCGTTCCCATAACGGAGAGTAAACCGCAACATGCTGTAGTTTGCTTTCCGTCCTGGGACACGGAGCAAGATGGATCCGGCATGACCCCCAATGCAAGTCACTCGGTTCTCTCTGACACAATCTACCACAATAGAAAACGCATCCGTCCTCCATTGACTTTCAGTGGAGTTCATGACGGATCCGTCTTGGCTATGTTAAAGATAATACAATCGGATCCGTTCATAACGGATGCAGATGGTTGTATTATCAGTAACAGAAGCATTTTTGCTGAATCCTGCCCAATCCAGTAAAAACGCTAGCGTAAAAGTAGCCTTATATTAAGTTCTAAGGCAATCAATGTCTATTATGCCGCCAATGTCATTTTTTGAATATTCTGTGATTTATTTATTTTTTTAAATGTATATTAAAAATATATATATTTAGATACTATATAAATACATATATAAATTTGTATTTAATTATATAAAATAATAATTAAATCATAATAATATCTAAAATAAATAATTTATTAAAAAACACTATAAACATATATCATGTAAACATACGTTGTTTATTATTAAATCATTTCAAAATATATATATATATATATATATATATATATATATAGGATTCATTATTTATTTCAATAATGCAGTATTTACTCCAACAAGTTGTGCAGAATTTGAAAAACATGGCTGCTTTTCTCCATAAACAGCACCACACCTGTCCACAGGTTGCTAGTAGCATTGCAGCTCAGTCCTATTAACTTTAACCCTGGGTTCACACCTGAGCGTTTTACAGCGCGTTCAAACGCGCTGTAAAACGCTCAACACATGAAAACCAATGCATCCCTATGGGAGTGGTTCACACTTGAGCGTTTTACAGCGTGTAAAAACGCGCTGTAAAACGCCCGATGCATAAGCTCGTTCAGGAGCGTTTTTTTGGGCGTTTATCGTGCTTTTCCTCCCATAGACTTCAATGGGAACGCGCGTTTAGCAGCGGCGTCTAACAGCGTTAAGTGTAGAGATGCCCTTTTTTAATTGGTCTCCAGACCAATTTAAAAAAGTCTCCAGAGTCACGAACGCGCGTTAAACGCGCGTTTACTATTGCCAAAAACGCGCATAAAAACGCGTGACTAAAACGCGCGTAAAACGCGCGTCTTAGAAACGCTCAGGTCTGAACCCAGTGTAAAAGAGACAATCTGCAATGCCAGACAAAACCCACAGACAGGTTTGGTCCTGTTTCATGGAAAACCCCTTTAAAATATTTTCGCATTTTGTTTTTTCTTAGGCAGGAGCGAAAAAAATATCTCATAAAAAAAAAGCTAATCTTTTTTTTTATTATTTATTTTATATTTTTCTTATTAATTTTATATTTTTATTCATTTGACTTATTTTATACTTTATTTTATACTTTCATGTATTTTACTTATTATATGTTTTACATAATTTCACTTATTTATTTTATATTTTACCTACATATTTTATAATTGTATTTATCTCACTTCTTTATTTTATATTTTCATTTATTTTGCTTACTTATTTTGTTATTATTTATTTTACTTATGTACTTTATATTTGTTTTTATGTTATGTATTTTATAATTTGATCTGTTTCACTAATTTTATATTTTTATTTATTTGCTTATTTAGTTTATATTTTTATTTTTCACTTATTTTATATTATTATTTATTTTACTTATTTACTTTACATTTTTATTTGCTTTCATTGTATTGTATATTTTTATGAAAATGTCCAATCAGCGTCCAGAGTGAAAGCATGTAAAACTGCTTGTGATGTGGTGAGGCTCCTGCCCCATACTGCCTTGGTTTCTCAGAGAGCGGATTCAAAAAGTGGTACTGGAAAAGGCTGGGAAGTGTTCAGTGCGCATTCCAGGGTTTATGAATAAGGCCCTATGCTTATTCTACATAGCAGTATTTGCAGATCCCCTTCTGACAAAGAGCGCTGTTTCCAATGCCAACATATATTTTCCTTGTAAATCTGTTCAGCTGTCTTGAAACCAGCCAAGTGGGACTCTCCAGCCAAATTTCAGAATTTGTATAAATATGTTCATTTGTATGTGTTTTGCTTTCTACACATGCAATCGTTTATCCATCAGCACAGGATATTTGGACATAAAATGTAAGTCTTTCTGACATCTGCAAACAGGATAAAAGAAATAAGCAAAGATGGGTGTTAGGTGTGGTGCCTGAATGCCAAAGCGGAATGAGGGCGCATTAAGATGAGAGCAGTGCATAGGAGACATTAAATCACTGCCACAGGTAATGATAGCAAATAGAAATGTAGACCTAAGACAGATCTTAATAATTTCTACAAGCAATTAGGGCTTCCTTCATAGGCTGCAATTGTTAAGCTTGCAATCATTCGCAGATGGAGGTGTCTCAATGAATGCAATCTCTGCCGCTGCCATACTGTGACAACCCTGACATTTGTGCGTTCTGTGAAGGGTCAGTGGTGGGGCAGTATAATTTAGTGAAGTTAATATAACTATACAAAACTGGCGGCCATTTGGTGACTCTGAAAACAGGAAGTGCAGCCATATTGGTTGTCAATATGACTGCACTTCCCGTTGACAAAATGGTCCTGTTTTCTTTTTTGTTTTACAGGAAAGCTTCTTTTAGTTGTATGTGGTGGTCTTAGATAATTGAAAGAGGGTGCCACTGGAAACTTGCTGATACTTTTGTATCAGAAGCATTAAAGGGGTTGTCTCACTTCAGTAAGTGGCATTTATCATGTAGAGAAAGTTAATACAAACCACTTACTAATTCTCCATGTTGTATTCTCCATATTGCATCCTTTGCTGGGCGGATTCATTTCTCCATCACATTATACACTGCTCGTTTCCATGATTACATACCACCCTGCAGTCCATCAGTGGTGGTCGTGCTTGCACTCTGTAGGGAAAAGCAGTAGACTATGTGCGCTCCCAAGGTTCCCAGAGAGGCTGACACTTTTTCCTATAGTGTGCAAGTACGACCACCACCGATGGATTGCAGAGTGGTCTGTAACCATGGAAACGAGCAGTGTACAATGTGATGGAAAAATGAATCCAGACAGCAAAGGAAGCAATATGGACAATCACAATACATTAGTAAGTGGTTTGTATTAACTTCCACTACATGATAAATGCAACTTACTGAAGTGAGACAACCCCTTTAATTTGTCTCACGATCTTGGTAGTTACTGTCACTTTCAGTGGTACACAAAGCTTGGTGGTTACATGCACACATAGTGAGATGTAACTCTTGAACAGAAGAACTGTTGCATTATTTGAACTCATCTCCATTTTTTGAACTAGCAGTCTCTTCTCTGGAGCCTAGATGACAGTATACCACACTACTTCTCCCCCAGGAGGTTAGGTTGTGCTCAAGAAGTCTGGTGGCTCTTACCCAAGCCAACTGTACTGCTGTGGGTCTCAGGGAGGCTACACCCTAGGAGTTCCTTGCGGGTTTGCACCAACCTCTTGTAGATCATTGCCCAGGAGCATCTGAGAGTTCTAATAACAGCTAGGCCACTTGCATTATGAAGGAAATCATCCTGACCACCCATAGCTGCAGGCGTATAAACATGCATGCCACCAACACACATGTTATCAGAATGAGTATGATCTCTGTCCACCACGTGGCCAATGCCATCCGCACAATACATTTCTGTCATTGGTAACATTTGTACCTTTACATCTTGAAGAAGGAAGGTTCTCTACAGCCCATGCTTGGTGGTTCAGTTTCTACAGGTTCAGCCAGCTGTAGACATTTTTCCTTGGTCTATGAACTGTAACGCACTTGCATTTGTTCTTCACTGCTATCACTGCTTTTATAAGACTAAATTAATTCAGTTTGTTTAATCTTTGCTCATAACTAAGATCTTCCAGGCCCTTTATCAGTTAAGTTGCTCACCTTTGCACTTTTTCTAACTCCAGGGCATCCTTTTTATGAACTGGTGCCCAGAACTGAACCGTGTATTCCAGGTGAGGCTGTACCAATGCTTTTTATAGTGGCAATCGCTGCCCCACTAGTCCATACCTCTTTTAATACAAGACAAAAGTTTGCTGGCCTTAGAGGCAGCTAACTAATACACCCAGATCCTTCTCAACCAGTGTCTCTCCCAGTTTTACTCCCCCTATGACATATGCTTCATGCAGATTATTAGCCCCCAAGTGCATAACTTTACAGTTATCTATATTGAACCTTATTTGCCAAGTCGAGGCCCAAACAGTAAGTTTGTCCAAGTCAGTCCATAGACTGTACCATATTACAAAGTTTGGTGTCATCTGCAAAAATAGAAACAGTACTACTACTCCCATCCTCTATGTCATTAGTGAATAAGTTAAATAATTGCGGACCCAGAGTTCTGACAGTCAGTGGCACTAAGGTGATCTCGTATGTTCTAATATCTAAAGCTAATCATCAAATAATGGCCCTGCGTCCTCCTACAACAGGGGCAGCCCCTCCATGCTGAAATGCAAATAAGTTAGGAAATCTTGTGTTATTTGAAGTATGCGCTTGCTGAAAAAGTCTCTGCCACCAAAGACAAAAAAATCTGTAAAGTCTTCGCTATCATTTGTGGTGATCAGATGTCAGCGGTGATGCAGAAAACGTCTATTTATAACACGGGTCTTTTTTCCATATAAAATGTTTGCGAGGTGCCGAGCGAGGAGCCGAGGGTTTTTACAACCCCCGACCTGCTCAGATCTTCACCGTTTATTTTACAAAGTTTATTTCTTTAAGATCTTATCCTTTACTGAAAGAGCCAAGTCTGGTGTAAATATTAAATCCATTAGGAACGTGATTAGCTTCCTGAAGGATAACAAATTTAATGTTACCCCTTCCTGATACTTTCATGTAACAAGAGGACACGGTTACAAGGTGACATGTTAGTGACTCGCTATAAACTTCCAGACTGCACCCAAACGCCATATATAAACTGTATAGTTTCACTTGCACTTTACTTGGAGTCAGATGGGTATAGACTAAAGGGGTTGAATGTTTACTTCGCAGAAACAGTGCCACTCCCGTATAATGGCTGAGTCTGGAATTGCAGCTCAAACACATTCACTTGTTCTAAAAAAAAATAAGTCGAAAAAATAAGTTAAAGTCAATGTCTCATCTTTTATGTTTCCTGTACAGGAGGGTAGGGACAATAATCACTTGAAGATGCAATCTGACTGGCACTGGTAACTCAAGAAGCAAAGTTTTAGGGAGTCCCTGGAATTAGCCCTTTATCCAATACACTGGGATCTAGACTTCCCTAGATGGAATTTCCAGGTTGCAATCCTTTAGCATGCTTAGATTTGTGAAGGTGGTGCTGCAGATACAATGCCGTGGTCAGGAACTGAGCCAGGGTTTGTCATCAAGATAGCAGAAAGGTAGTCTCAGGCCAAGAGATGTCCAAAAATGTAGACAAGGGCTAGCCAGAGCTCAGAACAATAAGAAACACTGCAAATGCCAGGCAAGCAAAGTAGGAGGAAAAGACCAGGAACAGGGCCAAGGCCAGGAACCTAGATCAGAAACAATACAATGGACAATAGCAAATCGGCAAGAACCAGGAAAGGTTTAAAGTGCACCTGTACTTCTGAGAACTTTTGATATGTCACAGTGACAAGAGACCCCCACCAATCCCTAAAGTGAGGAGAAAGAAGTGCTCACACAGAGCACTGTCTGTTCTTGCTGTTGAAGACAGGCCAAATAGAAAGGCCAAATAGTTTTTTAAAAGTACAGGTGCACTTTAACCAACAGGTGAGGACCAGTCAGCAGCTCCACTTTAACTAGACCGCCGGGTCTGATCTGATCCGGGGCCACCAGTCACCTTGGCATTTTCATGCAATAAAGTATTTTTACTGATTTTTGTAGATATTTCAATCAATGACTACCTTAAATTCGTATCTGAAATTTTCTAGCATTCCAAAACACTATCCGAGATTATTTTTCTTCGAGAACCTCACTTCCTCCTAGAAGTAGCTAAATAAACTAGACAGCTTACACCAGTTATTGTTTGGAAATCTATAATACACGGTTCCGCCTAACACTAACAATGTCTTAGATTCTGCTCCGAGCTGAGCTCATGACAGATACCAGACTCAGAGAGACAGCGGGGACTTTAAACATGTCAGCGACAATTGCAGGAAAAGAAAGTCCACAGGTCCAACACTCCACCGTAATTTCCCCCCAAAGTACCAAAGAACGTCCGCAGCCTGTTCACTAGAGGTTTACTCAGTGTCTGCTGGAAATGATCAATTTCTGCACCGATTGTTTTGAGAACTGCTTTTACCCACATGAAAGTCACTGTTATTTTCAATCGTACATCAGGGTTGGAATACCTGGCGGATGCAGAATTTTTTATTTTTTTTGCTAGTGTATAATTTGTAGAGCAGTTCTATCTGACGTAAGTAAAACCACAAGGATGGACCAGATAGATAGATAGAGTGTTTGTCTAAAGCATAGAGGAGATGGGGACTTCTATCCCTATTGCAGCTTGAGAGAATTTGCATATGGAGAACCACAGGGGTGGACCAGATAGATAGATAGATAGATAGATAGATATAGTGTTTGTCTAAAGCTGACCATGTACTTTAGACGATGTTGGCCACAAGATCATTGAGTTGACATCTGTTCCTTCTGACCCCCCCCCCCTTCCAAACACATGAACACTGAGCTCTTGGCCAAGTGTGCATGTGTTTTCGAAAGGGAGAAGGGACTAGGCCATTGACAGATACCTCTGGTGGTGGCTTATCTCTTCTGAGAACCAACACATGGCCATGTTGAAATTCAAAATTCTTGAACCTTACCTTACCCCAACAAACTTGGGACACCACCACTTTAGATGGTGAGCCATTTCCAAGTCTCCTTTTGCTTTATGGCTAGTATCATATGGTTTTTGATCAGGCATGCTCAACCTGCGGCCCTCCAGCTGTTGTGAAACTACAACTCCCACAATTCCCTGCTGTAGACTGATAGCTGTAGGCTGTTCAGGCATGCTGGGAGTTGTAGTTTTGCAACAGCTGGAGAGCCGCAGGTTGAGCATGCCTGTTTTAGTATTCTGAGATAACAAAAGGTGTTCCTTATTCGAGATCTCTTTCAAGAAGCTAGAACAGAGAGAATCTTAAAGGGAACACCTCCTTCTCTGGAGGATGACCAGTCTGCCGATGCATTTCCCGGACAGCCTATTGATTTCAATGGACACCATGTATTATTTAATGTTTCTTGCGATGGAACTGCAGAAGTCAAATTGCCCAAAGGTCTAGCGAAAAGCAAACCCATTTGGAGATGAATTTGGAGCCAATCACTTAGGGAAATAGGGTGTATTTCTTATGGAAGGATTCAAAAATAATCTATTAAACCTTATTGTGTGCAATGATATAATCACGAATTCAGTTAAGAAAGGATGTGGACATCTCATCTCCTTTGGTGGGTCCAAGGAGCTGCAGAGCAGCACTGAAGTAAAGTATATCAGTATTCCAAACAACATGCTCACAGAGGACCATATATAACTCTACCCCAATAACAATACATATTGAAACGGTGTAAAATACACAAACCATGAGAAGAAACATCTAAGCTTGACTTTAGACCTTCTTTTCCCATTTGCAGCATGTGGACCAATCCGATGCCCGTCTCCTACACAATTAATTTACTGTACAGAACCTCAGTGAAATGCATTGTTCTTCCTGGAGAATTTGCATCTCTAAGAAAAGCAATAAAGACACCTGCAGGCAGCGAGAGATCATTACAGATAACCGAGGAGAAGAAAAACATCATCAAAAACCTGAGAAATGTAGAGCTGGGCAACTTCCATGTAAAGCTCTGCACAGCAGCGCTAGCTGAACATCGTGTTCTTTGTAGATTCCTTCAAGACATCACTGATAGAAGATCAAGTAAATAAATAGGCTGCTTACGGGGACTGTAGATATTGGACTTAATGTGCATTGTGTAGTGTAGTCCCTCTTATAATATTACATTTGTATCCAGATTAGATAGCACAGAACATGATTAAGAAAAAAATTAATATCCTGGAAAGAAGTTGTGCACTCTTTAGGTCACCTATAAGTCCTGCTACGTGTGACCATTATAAAGCCCCCCAAGCAAGAACTTGGTTGAAGAAATATATGCGATGACTTCTGTCCAGAAGAATGCATGGATTGGCAGCACAGTACTTGAGGAGGATAGCTTTTCTATGTGAGCTGTCTTAAGGATCGGGCGATGGCCATGGATCCTGCTCCTGAGACAACACCTTCAGTCTTACATTTCACCTATTTGCCAGCCACTGAATACTGTACATGGATAGGGTTGGTTCGCTAGATCAAGAACCATCTGGGCTCTTTGTTCTGCTTAGAAGGAACTGCACTCTGATATTCTTATAAGGCCTATGGAAAGAGCTTGTCTTTTCCAGGAGTTTTCCTGGTAAAATTGGGTTGCCAATTGGGTTGCCAATTTGCTGAGACAGATTTAAAGGGTAACTTATTTCAGAAGGCCCTATCACTGGAGCAGAAGTTGGGTTCATATTACTTGCTTCTCTCACCTTCACTGCTCTGCTGGACTAATTGAAGAGGAAAATGGCTTCTGATCTGGAGGCCAAAGCAGCATTATCCCATTAGTTCGAACTTTCCTCGAAGACTTGAACTGTCCCATTAGTTGGAACTTTCCTTGAAGACCTGAAATGTCCCATTGGTTGGAATTTTCTTCTAAAACCTGAATTGTCTCATTGCTTAGAACTCTCTACGATTACTATATTCTGACAGATGGCCTTTCTGTCCTTGGTTATGGTGGGTAGCTTGTAGCTTAGAATCTCTCCACCTAATGCAAAGGAGACTAGAGCCTGATGAACGACAGTTACCTTCCTTTGCCAATATTCTCCATCCCTCTCTGAGTTGCCTGGTTCTTCTGTAATCTTTCCCTTCTATGGGCTAGTGCATGGAACTAACTATGGAGTTTAGATAACTCTCCAAAATGGCTGGTGAGGTCAGACATCACACATACTGACCTTCTTCTTCCTTCTCCTCTGCACTGTGTACAGGGTGGAGTCAGCCCTGGGAGGCTTGTTAGAACCTACCCTCCCTATGCAACTTTATGAGAACTCATTCACAAGCACAGTTTACATGAAACACAATCACAGTATTAAGCAGTGTGTTTCAGGACACTGCATCGAGACTGGAGCAAATTCAAGGGAGCAAGTAGAACTACAAGTTCTAAGTGTAGTATTCAAGGGGCTAGGCAGAAGTGTAGTCATGAAACTAGGTCAATGTCAGCAACAGGACCAGCAGTAATACCAACACAACGCATGAGAACAGAACCAGGAATGAAGCACCCGAATCTCCAGTTGCTTTCAGCTGTATAACCTCTTCAAATAGGCTTGTGAGGTTGATGTCATCAGGAGAAGCTGGTTGCCATGTTCGCCATGGTAAGCCAACACAGAGGGCTGACAAAAGGAGAACCATGAAGAGCAGGGCCACTAACCCCATCAAGAACCAGTCTGGAGCAACGGAAATAGTGTCAAGTTGCATAGCCAACTTATTCATGGCATTTAGGACAGGATAGGTTCCACGTGTATGTGGGACCTAGGGGCATCCTGCCTACAACATCCTTGGTTGGATTAGTATAGATCATACTTGCCAAATTTCCCAGGATGTCTAGAAAACTCCCTGAAGAGTTGGCAAATCTCCTGGGCACTGCCAAAACCGGATTGAAGATCCTGGAAAACAGCCCAGGGTAAGTTTGGCGCCAGGATGCTGTGTCATCAGAACCAACCCCAGCATCCAAACACAGAGACGGCAAGATCAATGACTGCAAAACAGAGACATGTACCAGCATTACACCCGGAAGCCAATTATAGGAAGTTGGCAAGTGTGCTGTCGATCATGTCTAGATAGATCACCATGGAACCCCAAAGTAGGCCCTGGCATCTGCCCAATTTTGAAGGCTGAAGTTAGCACTGGTTTAGAAACAGATCTGAATCCAGTTTCAAGTACCCATAATGTTGTCTCAGTGATGTCACCTGGAAAGAACTGAAAATCACTTCATCCTAATCTATAATACTCCTCAAGGTTTGGCACACGTACCTAAATAAAAACATAATCCGTATATACGAGGTGTTACTGGGATATTCGTCTAAACTGTTCCTGACGCGTAATGCGCTGCAGACAGATGGAAGCGCTGATGCTTACCTTTGGAATTTTTCAACAACAATATAAATTATCTCATGAAATATTATTGCCGGTGGACTGGTCCACTCTCGCTAGCCGACCTATAAAATGTGCTTATTAGAGAAAGCTAAAAAAAAAAAAGGAAAGGAAAACCTCCAATAATTATATCCTTCAGTTGTCCTTTTACTGCCAAACTGCTTTTCCAGAAAGACATACTGTAACCAAGAAACAGATGGAAATGAGGACGAGTTTGAAATAATTAATGGGGTTGTTCGGGAAGAAAGGGTCCCCAAAAACAGTGTCATGCTTGTCAACAGGTCCCGTTGGGTTTTGCAGGTTGGCTTCATTCACATACAAGCGGGAGGAGAGACACTAAATCAAAGGTCCATATAAGACACTAAATCAAAGGTCCATATATGAATCCATATATTACATCAACTGGCATGTAATACCCCATTTTCCCTGCAGTGGGCGCTCCACAGCTTGCCCCAGCAATAGCAGCTAATTGCCAGGGGTTGCAGTAGACAGACTTGTAGCAACCAGCTTTCAGGAGACAACCCCTTTAAGGTTAAAGTTATCCCCTATCCACAGTAACTGGTTAGCAGGGACTCCAGTGGTTGGATCTCCGCCGATCAGAGAACATGGGCTCCCCATCTGAACACAGCAGCAAACAAGCCTGTGTGTCCGTCTTTCCATTCAACTTCATGGGACGGCTGGAGACAACCAAGTACAAACGCTCACCTATCGCCGGCAGCCCCATAGTGTGGTAGCGTATGCATGACCACCACTCCATTTAAATGAAGGCGAACAGGTGCCCATTTTCGTAATCAGCGAGGGCCCTTGTGGTCAGACCCCTGCCAATGAGACACCTTATCCTCTGGACAGAAGATAAGTTGTCTACATGGAACAACCCCTTTAAGAACAGAACATTGGCTGTTTTTACATTTAAATATACATGATAAGGTAAGTAACTTTCAGCATACTTACTAGAATTTAAAATGCCAAAATCGAGTACATTTAAGCCCCGCCATGGGAATGCCCCCAAAACAACCATGAATGGTGCCATAACGTCCTCTTTTGGGTTGTGTTTGCATAAATTGTGTCCATTTTGTGACTTGATTCACGGGACTGTCCTGTCAATATTGGGGGCTGTTGACAAGTCATCTGGGGTAGAGAGACCATTTGGGTCTAAGTACCAACTTTACATTCTGCATCCCTTGTAGAATTTGCAAAGGAAGTGGTCACACCTAAGGGCATCCTATAGATCCCAGTACTCCGTATAAGATGTCCAATACTACCAATAACATGTGATAACTGGGGGGCCTGTTAAATATTGAGTCAGGTTTAAAGCAGTATGGCCACCACTGATGCTCCTACTGCTA
Organism: Bufotes viridis; assembly: GCA_033119425.1. NCBI lineage: Eukaryota > Metazoa > Chordata > Amphibia > Anura > Bufonidae > Bufotes > Bufotes viridis. Next base: position 17,980,620 of record CM065596.1, on the reverse strand, counting down.
GCCACCCAGAGAGGGATATTTAATTGATTGACCAGGCAGAAGAAACTGGGTGACTACCCCTGTAGGAGCTATAATGGGGGTTATATGTAGGCTCCTACTGGTGTGACCACCCAACAAGGGATGTCTCATGGCATAACTAGGTATAGAAAACTGGGTTACTACCCTTGTATGGTAGGGGGAGAAAAAGGGAAGGGGGGTTAGTCTCTAATCTTAAAAAGATTGAGCGTACCTGGCAGGGTGCCAGAGGAAGGACCTGTTGATTGTGAGACGGGAGGAAACAGTGATATAGATGTCAGAGGAAATTTTAGGCTGCCAAGGGCAAATGACCATCCAGGAAGAATCCTCAAACCTTACTACCCTTGTGACAGCTATAATGAGGGTGTTTTTGAGGGTCTTACTGGTTTGGCCACCAAGAGAGGGATATATTATTGCATAACTAGGTATAGAAAACTGGGTGACAACTCATGTGCAAGCTTTTGGAAGCCTTTGGACCCCCTTTAAGCTCTAGGGTCCAGGTACAACTGCTACTACTTGCACCTTTACTTTGTAACCCAAAAATAATATGGGTGACAACCAAAAAAAAACTCATTTTAGCTCCCACAATGGTTGTCACCCTGTTTTCTATACCTAGTTATGCAATGATACATCCTTCTCTGGGTGGCCAAACCAGTAGGACCTTGACTATCACCTACTGGTTTGGCCACCCAGAGAAGGATGCATCATTGCATAACTAGGTATAGAGAACTGGGTGACAACCCTTGTGGGAACTATAATGAAGGTTTTATTGGTTGTCACCCAGATTATTTTTGCTTTGCAAAGCAAAGGTGCAGCTCGAAGGGGCAGAGGTAGCAGTTGCACCCGGTCCCTGGTGCGTAAAGGGGGTCCAAAGGCTTTCAGAGTTTTTTAAATGGCAAATTATAGTCGGGGCCCTGTTACAGATTATGCATTGGGGTCTATGCTTATGCTGTAGAGCGGCTGCTTAAATGCCATTATATAGAGAGACATCAAGACCTCACAGATCTTTCCTTTACGTTCTCAGTGACAGCTTACATGAAATGAAAAGTGATCGTCAGAAGTGTCACAAAGTAGCCGAAAAACAACTATATGTTCTCCCAGCCCCTCCCCCGAACCCACTACCCTTCCCTCCAACACGATAAGATCCCTGATTATTTTAAATTCTCGCCGGTGTCCCATTGTTGTCACATATTTATTATCTCAATGCATTACATTTGATCTTCGTTCCCATCAAGCACTAAATATCTTCACTTTTTCATTGCCCAAGTCTTTCGTGATTCTAAATCGGTGACTCGTGGGACGGCTTCCCGCTGTTTGAATGATCAAGGCCCGTCAAGGAGCGTTTGCATTCCCTTACATTACACTTTGTACATAATTCATTTAATGCACGTTTTTCAAGTTTCCAAGAATAATTTGCAACAAAAAAAAAGGCAACAAAAAAAAAAAAAAAAGAAAGAAAGAAAGTATCAATCACTCTAAACCATTATGGCGGCACATGAAATGTCAGGGGAGCGCCTAACAATCCCATTGTTCCTGCAGAAGCAGGACCTCTTAATTTGGTGTCCGGATATTACATGTTCGAGTGTCTGTAACAATGGAAAGAAAATGAATAGTTGGACGAGCCGAATGAAACTTTTCTCTGGGAGACGCGGAGCACTTTATAAAGGAGCGACGTCTGTCCTTCCAACCCCCATTGAAGCAAAAAACGTCACTTCTTTCAAAGCTCTTCTTCGACGAGACCGGCAAAGAGAGTCCTCATCATGAACAAATTTATAATCGAGAGATTAAGGCCTCTTGCACAACGACCGTATGGCTTTTTCAGTATTTTGCGTTCTGGTTTTAATGGACCCGTTGTTCCTTTTTTTGTTTTCATTGTGTTTCCGTTCCGTAGTTCTGCAAAAAATCTCTGTATGGTTTCCGGATGAGATCCGTTGTTTGCGGATCGCAAACAGAAACATAACATTTTTTATCATTCATGTAATGTAATGTGCTTTAACAGTAAACACATGGGCAAAGTGGGCATGGATCCGCAAAAAACGAATGACATACGGATGTGTTCTGTATGCATTCTGTATTTTTGGCAGACCCATTGACTTGAATGGAACCACGGATCGTTATTTGCGGGCAATACTAGGACAAGTTCTATCTTTCAGCGGAACGGATATACGGAAATACGGAAACGGAATGCATACAGATTACATTCCGTTTTGTTTTTTTCAGAACTATTGAAATGAATGGTTCCGCATACGGACCGAAAAACGGAATCCGCAAAAACACAAGAGATTGTCATGTACTAGATGATGTCTGATTTTCAATTTTTACATTAATTATGGGATAACCCCTTTAAGGGCTCATGCACACAACCGTCAGTTAGTTCGTATCTAACCGCGGGGCTACTGCCATATACTCACGTCACCATGTTAGGGACTGACTGTATCATAAATGACTATCAGGGGAGCACATAGACCGCGTTTTCCGGGCCGATCACGATCATGTGCATGAGCCCTCAGGATGATGCAGTTCTATGTATAGCTACAGACAGCACCTTATGATGCTGAAAATACATAAAATCGCATGGTGCCAAATAAAAAACTCCGCCCTGCTACATCTGTAGTAGATAAGTCAGTTATTAGCTAATGATGTCTTCTCGCCAGGTTGACTCCATGCTAGTTACCTGATGCTAGAAAGTTATGCTGATGCCTCCCGAGGCCGTATATTAACCCTCTGAAAAACATCATGCAGCACATCTCAGGTCCGAAAGCCTGCATCACACATTACACTGCATGAACAATGCAGACACGGGAGCCGCTAATTCCAGCTAAAGACGCTGCATTATCCAAATATCTGTCCGCCCACAATATTGTGCACCGCAGCATACAGCTTTATACCTCTGCTATCTGAGCTCACTATATTCAATGACATTTGCAAGAAGGGGCGGACTGGCCATAGACCCTACAGGGAAATTTCCCCGTGGGCTGACGTCCATTGAAGCGCTCCTCGCGGGCGTCGGCCTGGTACATAACTATCTGGTATCAAGTACTTATGCACCTGGTCAGTGGCCGCAGGTGTCCTCCTGAATTCACCCATGTCGCCATCCACGGGATAGTGATACAGTGGAATACTGCAGTGAGGGTGGCATTATTATGTGCTGCACTGTGATAATTGATTGTGCTGAGGTATTTGGTTCTGCAGGGGCGGTAACTTGGTATCGCTGCCCCTCTTACTTCTGTTATCCCTGCCTACTTGTGTTGGCTGCCTACAGGCAATTTGAACCCACCTACAACATGGGGTCACTTTTAGTATTTGTCAGAGCTAGTCCACCCCTGCATGCAAGAACTGCAGTAAAGACTGACATGGAAAGAGAACAATGGGAGAAAAAAAACACGGGGGGATTTAATTCTGTATAACAAGGCAGGTATGAGACAATAAACATACGCTGTCTCCAAAGAAATCCTCAGGAACCTCCGAGTCCCTTGAACCCATCACAAAATTCACACTCTGCAGCAAATAGGATGCGCGGGGACTCTGGAGGGTTAGGACTATTTTTTACAGTTGTTTGTTGCTTTATTTGTTTGTTTAGTTTTTCTTTCATTTTTCTTGCTATTTATTTGCTTTGTAACCTCCATTGTTCACCACACAAAGAGGAGGAAAAGAAGATGGGAAACAGAAATTCACCGGATCCAAACAAATGAACGGGTGCAAGCAGATTATGATCACAACAAAAAGCAGCAAGGGAAGGTCACGGGTCTGAGTATCAAGAATTACTGTACCGAAAAGATTTAAATAGAAAATTCCTTTAAAAGAAAGACTAAAATGAATGTTTGCTCGTTGTATCCAAAAATAAGTGTCAGACAGGTGAAGAGTTCAGAGCATCTTCTTTATGACAAAATTAGCCAACATGCAGTGCTCGTATATCCTTCGGGGCTCAGTTTTCATGATACAGAGCTCCGAAGCCCCTGCATAGGATAAACAACAGAATGCTGTATACCTACAGCCACCACTACAGGGAGCCTACAGTAGACATCTTTAGCTAGCTCCACCTAGTGGCAGCTATAGGCAGCAAGAATTTTATAAAAAAAAAAAAAATCAGGAATTTATAGTGATGGCCTATTCACAGGATAGGACATTAATATCAGTTAAGTGGGGGTCTGTCTCCTGACACCACCAATGATCAGCTTTTATCTCCAGCACCGAAATAGGCCCTGAAACAACACAGCTCCGTCCATTGTGTATCGGATGGAGCTGGTTACTGCAGCGCTGCTCCCATTTACTTGAATGCAGTAACCAAATTTATTTACGACAGAGTGGACAAAGCTTAGTACCTTCACTGGTTACTAGACACTAGGGAACCTAAAAGCTCAGGCACACTCCTACTGAGGAGGGCACCTTAAGTACCCACGGACAGGCAGGCATTAGATGGGGACGCATTTACATGTGCGTCGGCTAGCCCTATAGGAAAAAAAGAATGAGCGAGCGATCAGTAGATAACAGGCCAAGAGGCCTACAGAGAACACAGAGGCCTTTGTCTGGAGAAGACACGTGTGGGTGCGCCGCTAGCTAGAAGGGCAGGCAGGTATCTGTGATCCCATGGGAGATTGGGAGCATGGACCTCTGGCTTGGCAGGAAAAATTTGATTGTGAGCCCCGGTGGGAAATGGGACTGATATGTATGAGTAAAATCTCTGTACAGTGCTGTGAAATAAAGCAGTATATTATAAGCAGGAGCTTGCCCTGATTACTGTGCACAATATCCCAGTTGGGCCCTGGTCTAACATTGAAGGGTATATCCAAAGACAAACATCTATGACCCATCCAGTGAATTGGTGGTAAATGTATGATCGATGGGGGTCAAACTACTGTGCCTCTCGTTAACCCCTAGAATGAAGATCCTTACGTTAGGTGCAAACTTGTACCTAGAATATCTGGGCACTGCCGGCGCCTGATGGATTCCATTCACGCATCTAAGGGGTTTCGGTGTGAATATTGCCATTTAGTCTGATGAAATCCCATTGCATACAGTGGTATTTCTTCCTCCGCAGATGTGCCCATTGCCTTTGACCCTCTTTCCAGGAGAATTTAGAAGGAGCTGTGGTCATGCATGGTCTCTTCAGTCTACGGGACTGTGGAAGATAACCAAGAACTGCACTCAGCATTCTCCATCATGGATGGAGCGACAGGGACATAACCCCCCACCCCCACCCCCAACTCCCTTCACGGCCTGGAACCCCCGTTCTAATGATTGGTGGGGGTCCCAGCCGTCAGGGAACCCCAACAATCCTACACTGAATTCCTAGTCTATGGACAGATGATGCAGGTTTGTCACTGGAAACCCCCTATAAGTAAGCATCACCCTTTGCTATCGATGATAAAAAATTATAATAATAACATTACCCCTCCCCCGCTGTGGCCCCATAATAAATAGGAGACATAGAAAAAGGTGTTCATGTAAGCTTCATCAACATGTAAGGTGCCGGATGACGTGCACTTCACAAGGCGAAGGATGTTTGGAAAGAAACATCGCAGCGGTTACAATAAATTAGCAGAATATAATAAAAATGCCACAAACATACAGCGCACAACATAAATCTCAACAAGTGCACAGGTTGCACGTATAAAAATGACTAACAGCCTCAGTCTTTGGAAAGCAAGTAAATATATATGTTTTTTAGCACGTTCTTCAGCGTGACTAAATACGAGCCCCTAAATCTGGGATATAAATTACACCGTTCGTAAAGACGCAACGCGACATGCTTGTCCCTGCCCGCCGCTGCTGCGCGTAAAACTGCCACGCTAATTACGGATCGTTTATATGTTTTTTATGTGTGTGTTAACGGCATTTTTCTGGCAAAACAGAAGTATTTCAAGATCTTCAGTGTCGCCGCCTTATAAATCACGGGTTTCGAGGAGCTGCTTCTCTGTTTTTATTGACTGTCGGAAATCTCTGATGTATGTTGGTGACTACTGAAATGACTTTGGATTTCCATGTCTGAGCCGCATCCAAGATTGTGCGGGAGACGTCTTAATCGTTGGTGACTTGAAATCTACAGCTGCGCGTTAGGCTTCCATGGCGTTAACACATACATCACAAAGATAGGGATCACTAAACCCTATAAGGCTAGGGCTACTGGATCGCAAAGTAAGTGGTGATCCCATAGAAATTAATCGGATCCCAATATTGTTGGATTTTTTGCGACTCGCGCTGCGATCCAATTAATTTCTATTGGATCACCACTACTCTGAAATTCTAATGGTCATCTTTAATTGGACCCACCCCAGAAGGGGGTCCAATTAACTAGTTCAATCCAGATGAGGATGCCAGAGCTGTGCTACACCATTTTCGTAGCTCTTATACAAGTTCATGGGGGTTACGAAATGAATGTAGCACAGTCCGCTCAGTAGCTTCTGTATTTCCATCCACCTCTGGGCGATGCATTGGCTATTTTCGGCACTCCCACGGAAATGGATGGAGGGCGGCCGTATGTGCGCAGTCCATTCTCCTTCACTTTGCAGACAACATTCTAGAGATAGGTGTGGGGTACCAGGGGTGGGACCCCAGCCTTCCAATGACCTCAGCAGTGACTTGTGAGGCCGTATATTGGCAAGCAGAGGTGATATGCACGTAGACAGAACATAACACTTCCTGTCCAGCGGGGACCAGAAGTCGAGCTGGACCTGGAGGACTCGTGAGTCTTTTTTTTTTCCTATTGCACCCTGCCTGGCCACCAGACCATGGGTTCCTGGTTTCGAAGAAGTGCTTTAACAGAATCCTGAACTGTTGCTCTAGGACAGTGGTGGCGAACCTATGGCACGGGTAACAGGGGCGGCACTCAGAGCCCTCTCTTCGGGCACCTGCACCCTGGAAAAAGTCTATGGTGTACCAATAGGCCTTAGACTTTTCCTGCCATTCATCAGCGCAGGGCGCACTATGAACGGCACAGGCAGCGCACTGAATGTAGGCAGGATATTATAGCTAAGTGATAATGTACATGGAAGATATACTATATTGGACTGTGGTATTCAGGGTAAATTGCCGTGTTGGCACTTGGCGATAAATAAGTGGGTTTTGGGTTACAATATGGGCACTCGGTCTGTAAAGGGTTGAGCATCACTGCTCTACTATATTCCCCTATAGTCTGATAGGTGCGGGTGCCACCTCTGGAAACCACACCTACACTGAGAATGGAACGGTGAAGGTGGTGGCCGGAGGACCCCGGGTTTCCTGGGGTCTGGCCACCGCCAAAGCGCTCTCCCCATAGGATTGAATGAGAGCTCCCCGCACTTGCGCGAACACCGCTCCTATTCATTTCTATGGGGCTGACGGAAATAGCTGAGGCAGCGCTCAGCTACATTTGATAGCCCTATAGAAATGTATGGAGGGTGGCAGGTGCAGTGCGCCCTCTACAACTTTCAAGGGTCTTGTCCACCTCTGGGACCCGCACCAAACCTAGCAATATGCCGCCATTGTCTGAGATGGGAATACCCCTTTAAATATGCCAACCTGTGGCTGAACACGGCTGAGCAAGCGTCCATGCTGGGAGTTGTAGTTACAACAGCTGGAGTGTCAGAGGTTGCAGACCCCTGAAATATGATAAAACTGAGTGCAATATAATTAAATCAAAATGTTTCTCAACTTTTTATACAGAACTATATGCATATTCCCTGCACAATACTAAATAGCCAGGTGTAACGTGAAGCTCCTGGGCCCCAATGCAAAATGTGCACCAGGGTCCTCCCCTACCATGTGCCATTTATAATACCAGGGTCTTCTTAACGAGAGAAAGCGGGCCTCCTCGGGCACCACGGCTTAGGTGTAACTGCTACCACTACACCCCCTATAGCCCTGCCCTTATTATATAAATTATAACAGATGGAAACATGGTAAAAAAAAAATAATTAAAAGAAATATATATACAAAAATAAATAAAAAAAAAAGGGTGTGAGAACCAGATGTAAATTCTCCTGCTGCATTCGTGTCACTGCTTACAAGTGAAGGAGGGGGGAAAAAACAACAAACATAAATTATACGTTCACTCCAGCTGTTACATATTGGCATCTAGTCTACAAAAAAAAGAGAAAAAAAAAGTTCTAAATCTGTTTCCTTAAACCAAGGAAATGTGGAAAAAGATTACCCTGCCAGTGGAAACATTCAAGAGTGCAGAATTCATGCTGTGGTTTCTTGTCAAGGCAGCAAAGTTCTGTAAAAATGGGAAATTCTGCCAAGTAAAATACATTTTCTTTCACACCCAAGAACAAACTTTGTGCATGGCGAAGGCTTCCTGAGGGCGCGCTGCAGCTGGAGCCGAGCAAAGAAAAGGTAACTCCGATGTCACAGCTACTGTAAATGCAACATTCATCTTTAATATCAGCGACTAATGAGCAATAAAAACAACCGTGCGCCTTTCCTGTGCCCGAGACCGACGACTAGATCCGGAAAGTTGGAGCATTGACCCCCCCTTCCCCCAACAAAGGCCCCAGTCATTCATATTACACATTTCCATTGCTGAGGTACGATCACAGAGGTAAGCAGAAATATGAAGCAAGGCCTAATATAGAGCAGAGAGTTCTTAAAGGGCGGTCAAAAAGTTTTTCTGCATTGTGGAAAAACTATTTTTTTTGCATTGTGGCTATTGGGGGTAGAAAGAGGGTGCGGGCGTTGGCTCCTTCTGCCTGTGTAGACTCATTTAAAAGGGTTGTCCTACGAATAAGGCCTCTTTCGAACACACACGTTTTTTTGCGAGTGTACGGACCGTTTTTTTGCATTCCGTATACGGTTGACTTCAATGGTTTCCGCAAAAAAAAAGTGTTTTGTGTGCATTCCGTTTCCATATTTCCGTTTTTTCGTTCCGTACAAATATACAACATGTCCTATTATTGCCCGCAAATCACAATCCGTGGCTCCATTCAAGTCAATGGGTTCGCAAAAAAAAAACAGAAAGCATACGGAATTTCATACGTATGTCTTCAGTATCTGTTCCGTTTTTTGCGGAACCATCTATTGAAAATTGTAAGCCCAGCCCAATTTTTTCAATGTAATTACTGTATACGCCATATGGAAACGGAGGAAAAACTGATCCGATAAAAACGGCCCGCAAAACACTGAAAAAGCCATACGGTCATGTGAAAGAGGCCTAATATTGTAAATTTTTCAAACCAGCACCTAGAGCTGAATACTTTTGTAATTGCATGTGATTAAAAATTTATTAAAGCCACTAAGTTTTTCAATAAAATCTATCTGTATATCGCCCCCTGCTGTTTGCTCTATTCTTAATACCTCTGCCCTGCTCACTGAGGCGGAAGCACATGCTCGGTTTCATCCTTTAACTGCCACCAGCTGCAGTAGAAAGGACACGCCTCCTGAGAAAGTGCATGCCCGCTACACTGGAGCAATTACATGGGGAGATATGGAAAACCCCTTTAAGCACAAAGAAAGCTTTGCTCAGTTAATTGGAGGGCTAGGGCAGGTGTGGAGGGGCAGATAGCTAAACTGGATGGGCATCTAAAATAAGAAAGGGCAACTTTGCACATAGTCTCGATTAAAAATCTCCTACCACTTTGTGCAAACAGCTCCTAGGCAGATCTATGCGTTTCCATGGTTGCAGACTACAAACAAACCCTGTGTAGTCTGATCTAGCAGATGTGCTGCTCCATTCCCTCAACCTTCTCTTCTACCATCTTATGACAAAGAGTTATCTACTGTAGACAACCAGTATCTGCAACATATCTACCTGTATCTGAATTCTGATATCTAATAAACAGATAGTAAAGTCCTAAAAAAAAACTTAAAGGAGTATCCCAGCTTTAATATTGTCTATCTTCTGGACATCGGGGGCATGGAGTGGCACTTGTTACTTGCACATAGAGGGGGGGCATGGAGAGGCACTTGTTACTGGCACATGGGGGGGCCATGGAGAGACACTTGTTACTGGCACGTGGGTGGCATGAAGAGACACTTGTTACTGGTACATGGAGGGACCATGGAGAGGCACTTGTTACTGGCACATGGGGGGCATGGAGAGGCACTTGTTACTGGCACATGGGGGGGGGCATGGAGAGGCACTTGTTACTGGCACATGGGGGGCATGGAGAGGCACTTGTTACTGGCACATGATGAAGGGGCATGGAGAGGCACTTGTTACTGGCACATGATGAAGGGGTCATCTATGGGGCACTTCTTACTGCTACATTATTTGGGGGAACTATGGGGGCACTTCTTACTGGCACATTATTGGGGGCACTATGGGGGCACTTCTTACTGGCACATTTTTGGGGGCACTATGGGGCACTTCTTACTGGCTACATTATTGGGGGCACTATGGGGGCACTTCTTACTGGCACATTATTGGGGGGCACTATGGGGGCACTTCTTACTGGCATATTTTTGGGGGGCACTATGGGGGTACTTCTTACTGGCACATTATTGGGGGCACTATGGGGGCACTTCTTACTGGCAGATTTTTGGGGGGCACTATGGGGGCACTTCTTACTGGCACATTATTGGGGGGCACTATGGGGGCTTCTACTGAGGCCACAAAGAAGGGGTATTTTATATGGGGGCTCTGCGTGGTCCTAGTATTATCAGGGGTATTATCTGTTTCTGCAGTATAGTATATAGGATGATTTGTCCAAAATGGGAGGATGATGGAAAAATACTAGTAAACTAAGATTTCTTTTTTTTGTCAAACTGCAGAGACGAAAAATGGCTGAAAAATGGTGGTCTGGTCTGAAGATCTGAAAGGAGAAGATGAGGAAAGAGAACATCTACATCAAAGGAGACGTCACTGGATGTAAGAGGTATGTGGGCAGGCGTAGCTATAGGGGGTGCAGAGGTAGCAGTCGCTACCGGGCCCAGGAGCCTGAGGGGGCCCAAAACTCTTGTACCACATAAGAAGACACACAAAGCACTGAGGCAAGGGAGGCCCAAGCTGATCTCTTGCACCAGGGCCCATGAGCCGTTAGCTTTGCCCCTGTATGTTCTGTAGTGATGGGAGCAGGGGTGTAATGATCACGGTCGCAGAGGGTCTGGAGCATTTCTGGAGCGCACCCCTGAACTTCCGGTCCGTGGATCCGGAAGAAAAATAGAACATGTTCTATTCTTGGCCGCAATTGCGGACAAGAATGGGCAGTTCTATGGGGGTGCCGGACGGGTGTATTGCGGATCCGCAATAAAATACGGACGTGTGAATGGACCCTTAGATGTACATCATAGATCCAGATCCAACGTCCTTGACCAGTTTGGCAGACCCCTTTCCATAAATTACCTTCTTAAAGGCATACGGAACTGGTGTTTCTCCTTTGCCTGGACACAGACAGAAAAGAGGAACCCTAGTTAACGTTCATTTTTTCCAATTTTTTTTTTCTAGGCCGCAATCCTCCAAAGCCCAATCGCTGCCAATACCCAGGCACCGCAGTAGTCACCAGGCCACAAGGTTCAAGTAGACTGCAGCGTCTTCCCTCACCGAACATCTGGTCACAAACGGAAGGATTGCCCAGTAAGTCTTCGCGTTGGGCAGATGATAAAAAATTCAATGTTTTACTAGTTGGCAGCGATGTTTCGAAGAATCCTCTCGAGCCTACTGAATTATATTAAGAAATGTTCACTGCAGCCGCGTATATCTGTTACAACAGCTGGTGCTGAAAAGGATCTTTCCGTGCTGGGGGACCGAGAAATTCGCCTCTCTTACTGGATTCGTCCTTGAAAACTTACAAGTCGTGCTTGTAAGGAGCTTGTCTGCCGTAATACCTACAGGAGGCGGCCCTTATATTAGGCAGCTAACATATATTTGGTTATGAGATAACAGTTCACCTGAGGCACAAGGCATCTTGTGCCTCCACTTACTAGCAAACAGAGAATATAAGCTCTAGCGGTGCCTTAAAGGGAATGTCATTGTTAGCCATAGCAACCAATCAGAGCGCAGCTTTCATTCCTCAAGAGCAGTGAAAGAAGTGAAAGCTGCACTGTCTTTGGTTGCCGTGGGCAACAAGAGCAGATTCATCAATTTAGGGGCGTGTCGTCTGGGTTGATTTAAAGGGTCTTCATTCATAGGGCATACAAAACTCCACTCCCAGGACCACCCACTAATGGGGTTATCGTGAGTCATGCTCATGCCCATTTTCAGCCCCAAGACAGCCTAAATTTGTCGGGACTGTCTCTGAAAATTCAGGACAGTTGGTAACTATGACTTTTCTGGGACTAGACTATAGATGTACCATCTTGAGGATAGGTCATCAATATCTGAACAGTGAGGGTGCAATTCCCGGCACCCTCACCGATCAGCTGTTTGAAAAGGCCGATCACTACAGCCAATCGTGGGGATCATCGGTCACCTGATCACATGAGGTAGTTGGTGACATAACAAAGACAGCCATACCATTGCAGCTGTGGTGTTATTTAAGATTAAGATTTTAGGGGGTTTGGAAAAACCCTTTAAATGATAAAAGCTTTGCATGTGTGCAGCCATTAGGGGGAGCTCAGAAGTTAGGGGAAACAGAATTATTATTGAGTTCAGTGTATACAGTAAGCACATTCTCTCCCTCTAGTGGTGGCTGCAGGTACAAAGAATTTTACTATTGAATTCTTCAGCATCAGTTTTCAAATGTAGGGTGAATAAGTGCCAGTCTGCTACCTACTTCCCAATACTGAAAAAATGGGATCCAAATAAATAAAATTCAATATTTTAATACAGAAAAGCAAAAATTAGATGCCACATTTACCCAGGAGCAGATTGGTCATAGACCTTACAGGAAATTTCCGCCTGAGCCCTCCCCACGGCCGGCCAGTGGGAATCTGTTTTGTGCTGGACTGTGTCATTTGTCTCTTCTAGGGTGGTGCCACAACATGGTATTGCTAGCCTGCCTACTTGTGTTGGCCCTGCCTTCCATCAATTTGGACCCAACTACAAAATGGGGCCACTTTTAGTATTTTTTTCAAGGCCACTTTAAGTTTCCAGTCCACGCCTGCATTTACACTTTATGACCACTAGAAAATTACCCCACTGAGGTTGTTTTTGGGTGGGGGGATATTTTATGTATGTCTACACACCATCCAAAAGGATTACTATAGCCCAGTGTCAGATTTGGGTTCGTTTGGCCCCCTTTAGGAAATGATTCTGGAGGCGGCAATTATAATTTTCATGATTTTATCAGGACATATGATTAATAGTGTCTAATAGGTAGGTTATTTGTGAATGATTCCAATTAACCCATAAGAAATGGACCCTAGAGGTAAGTGACTGGCCCCAAGGTCAACTCCATATGGTGTCTTAGATGGACCTTGAAGGTCCTATTGTATTAGAGGCCCATTTGGGCATAAGAGCCTCTGCAATGTGACAATTCTCCTGGTGGGCTAGCCTGACCTTGGCATACTTACCAACACCGGAGTTGGTATATTTGAGATATATAAGCCCCATTCTGGTAATGCCTAAAACCCAACATGGACCACCCACCTCTGGGTGGTGCTTACATAACCCCTCATAGGAACACCCACTTAGGCCCGCCAGTTTTCCACCCAAGACAACCCAACCTTGACGGGTCTCTCCCTGAAATGTAGGGTCTATCCCTGCAAATTGGGGACTGTCGGCAACTATGCCTTGGTACTGGTCCCAAGACCACCACGCATTTCTGAGGCCAGGTTTGTCCTGGCCAACTGGCACCAGCCATAGGCTCATTTTCCCTAGAAATTCCCTGAGAAAACCAGGAATTACCGACCATAAGAGCAGCTGCCTCCAAGCCTCTCCGACAACTGCTCCAGTATCTGCAGCTTTATAAGAACAAATGGAAAATCCATATGCCGATTCGCTGTTACACGCCGCACTGGGAAAGGTCGTGTCAGCCATATTGTTAATGAAAACAAGACGTTCTGTTAACAGCAACCCCGTCAATCCACATTGAGCAATGTTTTCACGGCAGACATGTAATTCCGATTATTACTCATGTATGGCTTTTTTTTTTCTTTTCTTAAAGGAAGTGGTGAGAACGAGCCATTTTCTAAATTTAGCTCATTATCTATGCAGTCGAAAAATTTCACTTCTGTGTATTTCCGAGAGATTGCATATTTCTCCATGGTAACTAAGCTATGATTAAAACAGCCCTCGTTATCAGTACTGAAGACCACCTGCTGAACAGAAGAGGCCGCAAACATAATAACAACTACACAGTAATAATAATACAAATCATGTATTTATAAATAAGCACTGCAGTATATGTAAATACCTATCAAAGCTACCACGGCCGGGTTACTTGCCACCGGGGCGCCCACGTCAGGTTAATATTGGGAGAGCTAGTGTCAGGAACGTGGGTAAGTAGGGCGATATGCACACCTACAGAGATGTATGAAGGATTTTTATCAGCTTAGAACATGGCTGTTTTCTGCCAGAAACAGTGCCACTCCTGTCTATCGGCCGCGTCTGGTATTGCAGCTCAGGTCCATTCGAATGAAAGCAAAGCCAACACTGCTGTTTCGGGTTTTTTGAATGTGCTGCTCACACAATTCTCTTATTTTCTAGATACCAGCGTTGGATTGTTATAACTTCTGAGCTATTGGATAACACTTAGAGACAGATGATCCTACTGAAAAATATGGAAAATGTAATTTTTTTCAACCCTTTTTTTTCCACCTGTATTGTTAAACTGCAAAACGTAAAAAAAAAATTGTAAAATAAAGTCAAATGGTAAAGTAAAATAATGAAAAAGGTAAAAAAAGAAATTACCGTATTTAGATGCTACACAATCCTTTTTTTATGTGGCATAATTAATATGCAGCATAACGATGATGCAGACAACCTGGCACCAGTAAAAGGTATAACTACTGTAGGCCAGCAAATCAGTCTAGTGGCCTGGGTTTATGACTGGCGGAATGTTTATGGTGCACGCTATTTGCGGGTGCACTTACTGATGCTGATCATCGTAGCTGCTAATCCGAATAAATTGTAGTGTGCCCCATCTGACGATGTTGTTGATCTGATGCAAAGTATAACTCCGTAAATACGCCACCCACTAGAGCTTTCCTTGGAGGCCATGGGGTGTTGTATGAAACAGCGGTCTATCAAGGACCAGTAGAGGCCCAATGAACCTTTTTGGGAGCCCTATCAATATGGCTCTGTGTAACAGCCCTTAGGCTGCATTCATATGTGCCATTTTTTGTTGCATTTTTGTGTCATTTTACATCTTTTAAGCCTTAGGCCTCGTTAACGTTTTCGTTTTTTCACTGACGTGTGCTGTCCGCATTTTCTGCGGACAGAACACGTACCCATTGATTTAAATGTGTCTGTTCACATTTCAGTATTTTTTTACTGACCGTTCAGTATTCAGTACAGGCGCGGTAAGGAAGGGACGCACGCCGGCTAACAGCTTCTTCACCGCGCCTGTGCCGAATACTGAATGGCGCGAGATTTCCCAAGCGCACAGGGCCGGCAGGAGGATGTGAACGCTGCCTGTCCCTGTCAATGAATACTTGTAATGAGGTGGGAGCACGGAGCCTCTAGGAGCAGGAGCAATGACCCCCCCCCCCCCCCGCTCCTAGAGGCTAATTTGCATATTATAAAAGTAGGCAGGCGGTTTAATAGTGAAAATTCTAGTGTCAGAAACCTTTTAAGTCTGTGGAGGCTCCAATCCTGGTTTTAGCTCCCAATCACTGATGGAAATCACTGACCGAACACTGACATGTGAATAAAGCATAATAGTAGTTTTTGTCAGGAAAACAATAAACAAAAAGAAGCATCAATCACCACAGAAAACATAAAAAAATGTGTGTCAAATAACATTTTATGTTTCAAGAGTCTAGGCTCCATATTGCCTTTAATTTTTAGATTTTCTTTTTTCATTTTTGGCAGCACCTACAATGAAATTAGAATTTGCCAAAAGGAGGAAGCATGTAGTTTTATCTTTTTCTGTGTTTGGAGATTAAAAAAATAAATTTAACAAAAAGGTATTCTGTAATCATTAATGAAATACAAAAATTCAGTCAAGTATTCATATATGGTATGCCAATAAAAATAAAAAGAGCATTAAACACCATAAAAAACTAAAACAAATGTCCCAACTAGGTTTCTGTGACCTTTAGGGCTCATGCGTACGACCGCATGTATTTTGCAGTCTGCAAAACGCCGATGTGCAAAAAAAAAAAAAAACAATGACATCCGTGTGACATTCGTATTGCATTTTTTCGTGTGGATCCTTTGTAACAATGCCTGTCCTGTCCGCAAAACATACAAGAATAGGACATGTTCTATATTTTTTGCGGGGCTACGGAACGGACATACGGATGCGGATAGTACAGTGTGCTGTCAGCATTTTTTGCGGTCCCATTGAAATGAATTGGTCCGCATCCTATTCACCAAAAAACAGAACGGACCTGGAAACAAAATACGTTCGTGTGCATGAGGCAGGTTTTAAATGCTTTGTCTGTCTCACCAATTACTCTCCTGATTGACAGCCGGACTGCTGATTACTCTTCATTAGTGACAATCAAGACATTACTGCAGTTAAACTTCTAAAGAAGATAATTAAAGTACCTGGGAGATGACTCCTTGATCGTCTTTGCCGGAGCTTAGCGTGTTAGGCCTCTTTCACACAAACGTATTGGTTCCGTGGCCGTATTGCGGTCCGCATACGTCACTTGAATGGGTCCTCAAATCCGGAGATACGGTGCGGACCGGAAGCACTGAA
The DNA here is from genome assembly GCA_033119425.1 of Bufotes viridis. Taxonomy (NCBI): domain Eukaryota; kingdom Metazoa; phylum Chordata; class Amphibia; order Anura; family Bufonidae; genus Bufotes; species Bufotes viridis. The sequence goes on along the minus strand of CM065596.1, from coordinate 17,963,944 downwards.
CGAACCCCACGGAAGCACTACGGAGTGTCGTTCCGTGTTTCCGTTGCACAAAAAAATAGAACTAATTTTTATATCTTTTTGCGGAATGGACGGATCACGGACCCATTGAAGTTGAATGGGTCTGGATCCATCCTGGCCGCCTCACGGACATTCCCCGTACACTGGGGACCGCAAATTGCTCTCCCCAATGCACGGAACAGAACCCTTACGTTTGTGTGAAAGAGGCCTTAGTCTCGGGATTTCGGTTTGCTCTACGCTGTATCGGGGGGGGGCAGTCAGAGAAGACGTGATGTGACTCAGTGTAAGTAGCACTGGATTTACAGCCGGTTTGATAGGTCAGGCAGTTCAACTTACACAAAAGCAGAAAATAATATTAAGATGTTAAGTAAGGGAAATGTTAAGAAATACATCTTATTTCTTCAGCTTTTTATAATACAAAAACTTACTAAAAAATTGCTCAAAGCAAGAGCTCCGCCAACCGATATTTGTGGGCGGCCGAGTGAGCATGCCCAACAGCAATGAAATTTTGCTCTTTGAATATAGCCTAATAGATTCCCTAGCCTTTCTGCTTAGGGTACTTTCACACTTGTGTTGGTGCGGATCTCTCTGTTTATTTGCACAGACGGATCCGCACCTATAATGCAAACGTTTGTATCCGCTCAGAACGGATCCGTTTGCATTAGTTAAAATAAAAATTAGAAAGTCCAAAACGGATCCGTTTTGAATTACATTGAAAGTCAATGGGGAACGAATCCGTTTTCAAGTGCACCATATTGTGTCATTGAAAACGGATCCGTCCCCATTGACTTACATTGTAATTAAAAACTGATCCGCTGGGCTCCGCCTCTTCAGACGGACACCAAAATGCTGCATTTTGGTGTCCACCTCCAAAACAGAATAGAAGCGGAACGGAGCCGAACTGATGCATTCTGAACGGATCCTTATCCATTCAGAATGCATTGGGGCTGAACTGATCCGTTTTGGACAGTTTGTGAGAGCTATGAAACGGATCTCAGAAACGGAATCCAAAACGCTAGTGTGAAAGTAGCCTTACATGCAAGACAATCCCAAGGCTAGGTTCACAAGGAATCCACCAATTTTTTTTTCATGTGTTTTTTTTCCTGTTGTGCTTTCTAACGCTGTTTTGGGTGTAGTTTCTGCAAGGATTTTCATTCCTGGCGATTTTCAATTCTGGACGCGGATTCCGAGCAAAATACACATCAAGAACGGACGGGACATTTCCTTTTTCCTCGGGGAGATTTTTAAAACTGCATGCTGAAAAAAGACAGCGCTGTATGGATTAACATGCAGATTTCTGCATGTGTTTTTGACGAGGATTTTTGGGGTGGAATCCTTGCGTCTAAAGAGCAGTGCATTGTGGGAGCTCAGAAGGCTGATCCAGAGTAAAGGTGCCCACGTACATAAGAGCAAAGTCAGCCAAACCTGCCAATTTCAGCAAGACCGGCTAACTATCCTAGGGCTCATGAACAAGAACGTATTTTCTTTCCGTGTCCGTTCCATTTTTTTTGCGGACCGTATGCTGAATTATTAATTTCAATGGGTTTGCAAAAAAAAATAACGTTGTGCATTCCGTGTCTGTATGTCTGTTCCACAAAAAAATAGAACATGTCCTATTATTGTCCGCATTACGGACAAGGATAGGACTGTTCTGTTAGGGGCCGGCTGTTCCGTTCCAAAAAATACGGACTGCACACGGACAACATCCATATTTTTTGCGGACCGCAAAATACATACAGTCGTGTGCATGAGCCCTTATGCATATGGAGTTGAGACAACTCATCCTCAACAGACAATGTCAGAGAAAAGAAGGATAGGTCATGTTCAATTCCAATCTGCCCATTCAGAACATTCATGTATGCACGCTCGGCCAAACCGAGGTGAATGGTCACCTTAAGACCAAAGCCGCTAGGTCACATGTCTGACAACAGGGTCGACCTCAATTGCAGTCTATTTCCAAGACCAACCATCCAAGCAGCCATCTATATGAAAAATGAAACAGCTCAAAATCAGCGCAAATCGTATAAAGCAAAGTATCGACAAAATTGCTCAACCTACGTAGATTTAAACAATAAAATATTGGTAAAAATAGAATTTTTTTAAATTCTCTGTTCATAAAGTTCATCTCACTATCACCGGCACTAAATTTTGGCACTGTTTTACTCTTGCTCTCTCCGGTATATTAAAAAAAAAGGTTCTCCAGACATAACCTAAACCTTTCGCTTTATTGTTTGCCAAAAACGGTTCTGAAAATACTTGAGGCGTACATATGGATATTATGTAATAAGGAAGAGTTTAATCTTTCCCTTCACTTTCCATAGGAAAATGTCTGCAACAGGTCAGAATAGAAACATATAAAAAAACAATTACAAAGTCTCTCGCTTAACAAATCTGCGCTGCAGCTGTAAGTCTAAAATTTCTATTGAACTTAAAAAGCATGAGATGACAGGCGAGTCTGATAACATTTAAAGCAATTGCAGCTGTTGTTTTTATTTCATTAATCCCTGCGGTTCCTTGGAAATGGCAACATGTTGAAAATCAGTGCGGGGAGAAAACTTTACGGCACTCAAGTGGTTAATACAAATCAATTACGTACTAGCGCTTTACCAGAGGGAAGCAGTGAGCAATGCAATAGTTTTACCTAGTAATCCAGACCCCCGTTATCCTAGGGATACTTAGGAAATTCCAAGTGTCTGTGCCACAATTTTTTTTTAAAAGGGGGATTGCAAACTGGGCAACTATTATATAGTACCCCACCCCCTCCATTGCAATTAATGGGGTATTCCCTTCATTTAAGGAATATCCGTACGATATGGGACCCTAATCAAGGGAGTCCAGTGCTTCACCAATGGATTTCCCCAATAAAATCAATGTGCTGAAGCGGCAGCTTGCAGCCACTGCTACCCAGATTTACTTACCCGGCAGACCGCACCCCGCCTCCCATTGTCATCCTGCAGCCGGGCCCACTCTGTCGCTCCAAAAGGTTCCTTAGCTTGCTAGGTTTCCAGGAAAGGTGTACTGATTTGTTGTCTGCCCATGTACAGACCTCTGCCCGTTTGCTGTTCTATGACACTCTGCTGCATGAACTGACCTATGCCTGTTAGCCGTGTTGATTCTAAGCTGCCTGCCCTTAAGTCTGAGTCATTTCCATATAGCACGACAGTGCCAGCCCTGACCCTGGCCTGTTCCTGGCTACAATTCTGCCGGCCCCCTAGGTGCGGTGCACCACTGTCTCTGACCTACCCTGGGTCCGCTGTTAACTATACAGAGACTATTCCTGGAGGTAGTGGTCTGGTGGTTCCTCTGCAGAGCAGTCCACATCCTTGTACAGGGGTTAAAGGGTAAATACCTGGGAACTGCCAGGATAATGCCCTTAGGATTAGCCCTAAGTCAAATCTGTTGCTTGACACAGTGATTGCACACCCACTGACATAACACAATAGAAAGGTGGCCAAGGTGGTCTCTCTGTTAAAGTACTGTATTGGGGTTGTTTTGGAGGGTGGAACCCATAGAAATCCAGGATTTATACCATATATTATGTATATGCCACATAAGTTGGGAATACTCCAGGACTGTAACACTGATGGTCAATTCTTCTGATTCTGATCAATGAGGTCCAACCTCTGGGACCCCCACAGATTAGCATATCACTGTTTACAAAGGAAGAAAGGGTGGTCGCTGTGTCTTGTCATGTAGTTGGTCCCACCCATGAAACACTAATCAATTTTATGGTCCCCGAGAACCATTTTAACTTCTTAATTTTATACAGACGTTTCTTATCTCTGGTTGACAAGTCATTACAGGAGTTGTCACCTAGGTTTCTCAGAACCCTGAATGGCTTCATGCATGGATCTGCCTCAGTCTTCACGCATGAATCTGTGTTGTATGGACCTGTAGTATAGACTGCTATAGTTTACAGGAGAATGCAGAGTTTCGTTGAGGCACCAAACTGCAGCACATGGGGTGGCATTGGCTCCTTAATATAGACCTGTAGGGCTATAGGCTTTACATGAGTTGCTTAATAATTGGTAACTCTTGTGGGAGTAATACTGGTGATCATTCTGGCTACCACCCAGCTTCTTCTGAAGAATACAACTAGGAACCAGCAATCGATGCCCCGTACTGGAGCCAGTACAAATGGAAATTTGAATAAAAGGTTACTACAAACTGAAGTGTTAAGAACTTCAACTTTGTTGTATTTACTATACAGATGTCAGCATGAAAGAAAACGGGGGTCGCCAATAAGATCAATAAAACCCTAATACATGGATGGTTTCATATGGGATTCAACGTAAAAAAAGAAAAAGAAAAGAACCGAAGAGCTGACAAAATGACAGTTGGCTCCAGGCTGGAATATTCATATCCAACCAGGAACCTGCTGACATTTCTGCCAGAACATCAAAATTATGCTCTCCAGCTGTTTTTACACAACAATCATGAACCAGAAAAGCAGAGGGTTCAATATACAAGTAGAGGTTTGAGCTTCTTCGTACCAATCTCAGGGGATTTGTCAAGCATGCACTTCAAAGGTTCTCTTTATATGATGCATCTATGACAGATAATTACACAGATTTAGAGATAACTGATCTCAAATTTCTGCATATGTAGACCCCAGAAGACCTTCTCTTCAAAATGACACTTTGGGAAGCCATCATAGATGGCGGGGATATGTAGTAAGCACAGTCGAAAGATGACCCAATATCAATGTTTATGGCCAAACCGTATGAAGGTTGAGTCTTTCAGATCTGGTCTAATCAGGCAAAGTTCTGTCCTTGACTGCCAGCCTCTTGACTACCCTGACTACAGAGATAGTAAAAAAAGATTTTAGAGCTTTGCAAGGTACTTGAGATGAAAGAATGTTGGCGAAAATCCAGATACCAGGTTTTCCATTTTACTATTTTGATGGCATCAATTTCATAATCCGAAACAGCATCTGGTCTTTTGAAGTATTTGGATATTATTCATGGGATATGACTCAAGTTATGAGGTCAATGTTAACAGGAACAGGCTAAAACTGATATGAGCATCTCTCAACTCAAAATGGTTGCGTCCATCCACAGTGGTCAATCAGTGCCCTCAACAAACCAAAGTGTACCTCATGGTTGCCACTACTCAACAGGCTTTCCCAGCAACCCAATTTGTCTCATTCAACCCTTGATAACCCAACCTAAACCAACGTGAGACAAGCTAACCCAACATCAGGTTGGCCAGATGCGCTAGGTTTGGATGAAAATGCAAATGCTGCACTAGAGATATCAAATTTATGGTAAATATTACATTTATTTCTAGTTTTGTTGTAGTCGTCATTCCATCTTTTGTTGCCGAGAATCGAGGCTGTTACCAATTATCGGCATTATATAACCAGAAGGGACTTAAATAAGTGAAATATGAAAACACTGCCATGGAAATTTTGGTCTCCTACAGAGATTAATGTAAAAAATACATGTAGCACATATTTTCAGCTCACACACGTGGAACAAAAGGACATGTTTATGAAAATAACGGAAGGGAAAATATAATTTTCAGGTAGGAAAATCATTTATCCCAGATGTAACCGGCATTCTGAACTTTGAAAACATGTGTTTGACGGGTCTAACTGGTTCAATCAGTCAAACAACATGGAAATCTATGTCCTAATAGTGCCAACATCGCCGTGCAGTATCACGTGCTTTAGAGTGGGTTAGGCAAGAGTCAAAAACAAAAAGATAGGTAAAAAAAACTTAGCAAAATGTTTCAGTCGCTGTATCATGACTGATATGGCTTATCTAACCAAGAAGAACCAAGGTGACAAACAGACCTCTTCCAATGTGCCCAAGCATTAAAGGTCTTTAGTTGGTCTCATACAATGCCTCATCAGCGCCAACCTCCAGTTAGATAACTGTAGACCTCTTGAGTGAAGATCACCACCCTTCCATACATGAAGGGTGAACCACATCCAACTCAAGTATGTTCACTGTCAAGGGCTTTCAATCAATGGAAGAATGTATCTTTTCCTTATTCATCAAAAGATTCCACCCAACCATGCATTAAGGAGTTGAAGTTGTCCATGTCTGGCCTGTTTTCGAAGAACATAATAACATGGCAATCACACTATAAGCTAGAAACACTCAACTTGTATATTTTCTGTAAGTCTTTATCCAGACAGTATCTGGGTCTGATAGGAAAACTAGTAACCCACCCATCTACCTCAAGAAGTCAAAAACTGAAAGTTGAGATGAAAGGCTTCTATGACTTTCTTCCAGTAGATACATCTTACTGATACACAGCTGTAGAAACTCACTCCGACACACAATATAAAACTGAGACGCACCTTGAAGTGTTCATACCTACATCTTTCATGCCTTAAATAACAGGAAGTGGAAAGTGTGATGCCTTACCTGCTCATGAACTTGTCGAGGAGGCTTCCAAGGATAAAATGCGTCAAATGTCTGGTATATAAAAAGCAACCCCCTCCCCTACACCCTTCAATACGCCTTCATATTCTAGAATTGCAGAGCAACCATGATGCCAATTTCTTTGCTCTTTTATGGTTTACTGACATTTTTACAAACACTTTCACATGTTCCTGCCTATCCTGACCACCTGTGGGCAATGTCCACCCAAATGCTCTATTCTAGAAAAGAATCCTGTACTAGAGATTGGTTCTCCTGGTTCCAAAAGGGATCTCAATAATAGTAGTGGTAGGAGACCCTCCCTGCAAGATGCTTATAATGTGCAACTTTGGGCCTTCCAGTGTCGGGAAACACACTTAATGGAGGAGAAGATACTAGCATGAAATCTGCATTTTAATACATTTTTTCAACCCTCTGTACTGACAAATAAAGGTTATTTCCCCTTTCATTTGAATTGTGCCTCGGACTACAGTAAACAGCTTACAGTACATTTCGATTGTACATTTACAAACCTCGTTACCGACAGACAAAAGTCAGAAGGAAACAAAATATGTGCTCAGTGTCTGTGGTTTTGATGCTGTTTTACAGAAAGTACAAAGGGACGTTGTTTCGTTCATAGGTAGAATATCACATTTGTGTGTCTGTGATCTTAATTCTTTCCTGGAAATAAAACTATGAAGAAATGAACTCAGGAAAGGAAGGATACCGCAGGGGCAAATTCAGGATTTCGATGTTTGGGTGGAGAAGGTCAGTAGGTTATGCCAACAATTTAACAGCAAGGAACAATTTGACAAATACTTGAGGCATGTTGAACCACCTATCTGACAATGTCTGTCTCCTGTTACCCCCTTATGTCAACATTTTATAAAAAAAAAGTTGTGGGACTATGAAGTCCTCAAAGGGTCTGGATACAGAAAGTATCTATGTTACATTGCCAGAGATGGGTCGATAATTCAGAGATTAAAGAGGTTGGCCGATCAGGGTGTTTGTCATACATCCACAGGATATGCTATAAACATCCAATGGGTGAGGATCCCACCTAAGACACACGCTCCAATCTCAAGACCAGGGCCCTGCTGTGCACACCTGGGAATGGACAGAAGGTCACGCATGCACGCTCTCTCCATCCACTGCATCCAAAAATAGCTAAGCGTGCAAGTACAGTCAGTGGAGAGAGTTGCACATGTGTGGACTCCTGTCTTTTCCCAACAGTTTACAAGGGGGCTCCAATATTGAAACAGAAGTGGGTTCTAGAGGTGGCAATGCCACAAATATCCCGATGGGAATCCTCAATTGTCATAACTGGAAACAAGATTGAAATTTCCCCCTAAAAAAAGGAGAACAGGCTCCTACCTCCACGGGTTGATCCCATGTATCAAAGCTCTCGAATTATGCTGTGAAACCTCTCCAAAATAACCACCTCCTTTGAGAAGACCACCCCCTTAGGCATAAAGGCCACCTTCTTTTTCAAGGAAGACCAAGTCCCTAGAATACCAATTTTGAGTGTAATTCTGAATACACAACTCAAAGAGGTTTCACATTACTTTCGACTGAATGGACCATGTAACTAATGTGGGCTTGTTGTGTAATACGATCTTCCATAACAATATGGACCCTGGGACCCTGTGCATACGTAGAGAGAGAGCAAGGCAAAATTAATAATCTGGCAGCGTTATAACCTAGTTATAGAGTCATGTTGGGGACCATTCATGAAGCTTCAGTGATACTTTTATGTCTCTCATGGTGTCGTTGTGCGGAGACGATGAGTCCACTTTAAACGACCACTTAGCGTTGAAAGAGTCATTTACAGGGTAAGTTCCTCACGACAATAAAACAGGCTGTTAATTTGGCCAGACTTCTGATCGCTGGGTCAGTCGAACCACGACTGCGGAGAACGTGGAGACTCGAGTTCCCATTTCACATCACTCAATTGAGGCTTCTTACAGAAAAAAAAAAGCTTTTAACAACCGCCTCTGGTCTTAAATAAATCACGGCACTTTGTCTTTATGCCAAAACTCCTCCTTTATCTAGCTTACATCCTCGTGATGAGATAGGAAATCACACATTACGATGGTGACAAACAATTGTAATTATGCCATTAGTAGCCATTTAGTCTACAAAGGTTTTTAAAATGAAAATAGAGCCCGCCATGAGAAATATGGGATAATACATTGATCGCTGGTCTAATCCGCTTTTACTTCACAAGTGTAAAACACAGGCATAATTCATCGCTCAGTAGGCAATAATAGCAGACCACTCTAAACTATACAGCTATTCCGCACCGTCTCTACTCAAAGAAAAAAAGGGGGAGGAAAAAAAAACAAAGAGACTTTAATAGCGTGAATCTAAAAAAAAAACATTTCAATGGCCAACTTTTGAAATTGAGATTGACTAGGAAGTGAAATTCTACAGTTCTTAAGTTTGATGTTTTTGGATTTTTTTTAGAATCTGTCTGGAATTTCAAACTCATGTTTCTTTTTGTATTAAGTCAAAATAGGGTTACCGTAGAGGTCTACCATACCATTGCATGCCTCTGGTTTCATCCTGTGCTACATCTTACTTCGTAGGTGCAAAGATATTCTTTATAGCCTTTATAGTGGTGTAGAACACTGTGCCTTGCAGTCACACGCATAGGGAGTCTGCTCTGGTAGTGAAATAACACCGTCTTCAGCTGATTCCACTTAGATGTTTACCGAACCTGTTCTATTAAACGCTTATACAAGTAGAGCCCCCTGACAGAGTGGAAAGGGTGTCAGCAGTAAGTTTGTGTCGACATCACTGATTATTTTGCCCTTCCTCTGATCCCTCAAAACAATAGCCCACAAAAAATGGATCCTGTCTGTTGATCATCCGCCTTCACTCGGTCAGCATTTGGTCAGTAATCCATCAGTATTGCTAATGCAAAACAAAAACAGGAGTGGACCCAAAACAGAGATAACACGTGAATGGAATATTTGCATGTCTTCTGGGTTTTGTACACACTTCTGCTTTTAGCTACCGAATCACAAGCCAATTCTGATGGGACCATACAGGCCTTACAGCTGCTACACAGACAGGATCTGTTCTGCATCTTATTTTTCCTTCCTTCTGGAAGATCAGAATAAGGGTCAAATAAATGATGATGTCAGCCAGGCCGAAAGCCAAAATAGTGGCCCAGTCATGAAGTGGGGAGGGTGGTAACAGCATGAGAAGTCCACAGAGTGGCCCTATGACATAGTGGTGAGGTGGAAGCAGCATGAGGAGGCCACAGAGTCGCACAGTGACAGTGTGGAGGTGGCAGCAGCAGCATCAGGAGGCCACAGAGTGGCACAATGACAAGGTGGGGAGGTGGCGGCAGCAGCATCAGGAGGGGGCCAGAGAGTGGCACAATGACAATGTAGAGGTGGCGGCAGCATCAGAAGACCACAGAGTGGTAAGGTGACATAGTGTGGAGGTGGCAGCAGCATCACTGAGGCCACAGAGTGGCAAGGTGACATAGTGTGGAGGTTGCATCAGCATGAGGAGACCACAGAGTGACCCAGTTACAGAGTGTGGAGGTGGCAGCAGCATCAGGAGGCCACAGAGTGACAAGGTGACATAGTGTGGAGGTGGCAGCAGCATGAAGAGACCACAGAGTGACCCAGTTACAGAGTGTGGAGGTGGCAGCAGCATCAGGAGGCCACAGAGTGACAAGGTGACATAGTGTGGAGGTGGCAGCAGCATCAGGAGGCCACAGAGTGGCAAGGTGACATAGTGAGGTGGTGGCAGCAGCATCAAGAGACCACAGAGTAGCAAGGTGACATAGTGTGGAGGTGAGGTGGGTGAAGAAAGCTGGTCATCAGTGACTCTAGACTCAGGTGGCTGCTGATAGAGCTGGTACTGCTCCTGCCACCCCATCCCTCCCCAGCAGCCATGGTCATGGAATGTGAGTGCAGAGGGCCCCCCCAGGTCAGATCTGCGAAAGGATGGACGATGGAGCAGATAGGCAGCAGCCAACTGACTACATAGGATGTCTCTATAGTAGTTCGGTTTGTCCTCCCTCTCAGCGGGTGTAAAAAAGGCCCCCATTTTGGACCAGTAGCGAGGGTCCAACAAGGTGGAGAGCCAAAAGACATCCCTCTGCCAAATAGTGACAATTCGGCTGTCAGTACGCAAGCAAGAGAGCATGCATCAGGCCATTTGTGCAAGTGACTTGGAGGGACTCCCTGTCTCCATCTCCACTGCATACTGCCATGGTGTGTCTGGGTCGTCTGCCTCCTCTTCCTCATCGCCCTGTAGCACCTCAGGCTGCTCCTGCTCCTCCTCTCCTGTCACCTGTGTAGAAAAACCACTCATTTCGCTACACATTGCTTGTGCTCCAATGTCCTCCTCCTCCTCCAGTTCAGCCCCCATAGGGCTCATGTGGCCGTGAGATCTAGGCACCACGTCTCCAGTCCCCTGACCAGCCAGATTGACCAGAATCTGTTGCAGGAAATGAAGCAGTGGAATGACATTGTTCATTCCGTAGTCCTGGCGACTGACAAATAACGTGGCCTCCTCAAAGGGCTTGAGCAAACGGCAGGTGTCACGCATGAGCTGCCACTGGCTGACATCGAGGTTACACAGGGGAGTACACCTGTCCGCTTGGATCATGAAGAAATCGTTTATGGCCTTTCTCTGTTTGTATAGTTGGTCCAAAATATAAAGGAAGGAATTCCAACGGGTGGAAACATTGCATATCAGCCTAAGGTGGGGGGTGCCGTTCTGCCGCTGCAGCCCAAGGAGGGTGTGATTTGCGGTGTACGAGTGGCTGAAGTGCATGAAAAGTTTCCTGGCCATTTTTAGGATGTCTTGCAGATGGGTGGAAGACTTCAGGAACCGCTTGACAACCAGATTGAACACGTGTGCCATGCAGGGCGCATGGCTCAGCCGTCCTTGACGAAGCGCAGACACCATGTTCTTCCCATCGGTCACCATGGTTCTGATTTTGAGTTGTTGCGGAGAAAGCCAGGATTAGATTTCTTGATGAAGAACACGGAGCAGTTCCCCCTCTGTGTGACTCCATTCGCGCAGGCAAACCAGTTGCAGAACAGCGTGAGAGTGATTAGAGTCAACAATCACCCATCAATTTTCCCCAAAAAAGCCTGTTCCACATAAAAAATTTCACAACGACGTAATTCGGCCCATACAGCAAAAGGAGGTGTACAATCACCCATCAATTTTACCGAAAAAAACATGTTTGAAATAAAAAATTTCACCGATGAAAGGTTGATGCAATTCGGTTCATACAGAAGAAAGTCTACAATCACCCATCAATTTTCCCCCAAAAAAACATGTTTGGAATAAAATGGCTTGCATACACTACATGCCTCCAACATAGTTCTTGGATCTCTACATGAAAAAAATTTATTTGCTGTAAATCACAAAAAGGGACATTGGAGACATTGACTTCACAAGAGATGTAGACCAGCGGAGTTCAGCCACCTCTATTTGCTTCCCGCTGTTTACTGCTCCTGAATTTAAATTGGGGCAACCAGCTTCAGCTTCCTCTGATGTGTATGCCTATGGAGTCCCTTTGTTATGTCTTTAAACAGGGAGCATGAATTAAGAAACTGGACTTGGACTCCAAAGCAGAGGCTCTCCTGTCATGTCTTGTGTGCTGTGGAGATCTAATGCAGACGGAGCAGATAAAAACACATGAATATTTTCAACTTACTGAAGCTGCTTGATTTAATTGTGAATAGATGGTAAAGGCAAAGTCTGCTGGTGTGTTGTCATCAGCGTCTTCATTATGTTTACTGCAGGATCCACGACGACATACTTCGGTCCATACAGCAAAAGGAGGTGTACAATCACCCATCAATTTTCCCGAAAAAATTGTGTTTGAAATAAAAAAGTTCACCAATAAAAGGATAATGAAAGTCGGTTCATACAGAAGAAAGTCTACAATCACCCATCAATTTTCCCCAAAAAGCCTGTTTCACATAAAATTTTTACCACAACGTAATTTGGCCCATACTGCAAAAAGCGCTTTGCCACATATAACTGCACCACTGAACGGCAAATAGGCCCTTATTTTTTTCAACTTTCACACTACACAAGTCTTTTCAACATATAAGTGCAACGCTGAACGGCAAACATATTTTTGTTTCGCCACTAATACATGGCAAACTGGGCTTTAGAATATATCACTGCACCGCAGAATGGCAATTAGGCCCTAATTTTTTTCTAACTTTACACAACACAAAAGGCTTTTCAGCAGATAAGTGCAATGCCGAACAGCGAATATATTTTTGTTTGGCCACTAATACACGTTAAACAGGGCTTTATATATCACTGCACCGCACAAGGGCAAATACATTTTCCTTTTGCCACTAACAGACGGCAAAAATGGCTATACAACATATAACTGCACTGCACAAGGGTAAACAAGACGTACTATAGAAATATTTCCTTGTAATAAACCCTGTTAATGGCTGTATCAAACAGCACTTGCACCCCAATAACAAGAATGGTTTGCTGGAATGACAGAGCTGTATAATGGCAATTTGGATCCCCAGTCAGTGCAGCAAGGTGTAATAGGATTGTTCCTATTAACCAGGCTGTAACCTCCCCTACTGAACACTGTTCTACATAAATGCTGTGGAACGATTCCTCCCTATCCTTTCCCTGCACTTATAAATCGTTTTTTCACCACAATCCAGTCTTTCCTAGCACTGTCCCTAGTGTCTGCAGACACGTCTCTCCCAACACTAAGTACGACGGTAAATGGCAGAATCTAAGATGGCTGCCGCCATTTATAGGGTTGTGACATTACAGGGCTGGCTGGCTGCTGATTGGCTGAATGCATGTCAGTATAGGTAATCCCGCCTTCCTAGAGTTTCTTTCTCCATGTCCTCACACGTGCAGCAGCCATTTTAGGAAAAAATGCGATTTGTTACCACAAGCTCAAGGAAATTCAGCTTCGGTGCGAATCGCATTTTTCCTGAAAATCGGATCGAATTCCACTTCGTCAGCTTCGATTCGTTTATCTCTACTTATCGCCTATTCTGTAGATAGGTGATAAATACTTTTCATGGGATAACCCCTTAACTGTAGGCTTGATGGATGCATTGACATTAGGAGATGCTTGCACAGTGGTGGGATAATCCACTTGTTCTTCTGCACTGTCCTATTCATGATATCAAAGATGTGGTCTATGGCCACCATGTCTCGTTGGCATTGCCGTGGGGATTCCAACCGGAGGACCTCCATCTATGATGTCCATGTATGCTAGTAGACCATATAGAGAGTGATTATCTTCATGAAGCCATGCTCTTTAATAAATATGTAGATATTCCCTGAATATATGAAAAAAGATCATTTCTCAATATAAAGACGAGTGCAGGAAGCTGAGATATAATAAGGAGCTGTTTGGCCTTACAATGGACCAACTGACCACCCGATGTTCTTGTTGTTCAGCTGACATTCAATCTGCAGATTTTGGTAGAAAGAAATATTGAATTCCAATGTTTTAATAGAAGAGATAGTCTACCACCAGATATGTCTGCTGGCTTCTTGTTAATCTTTTCCCGCTCAGAACCAAGCATGGGGAGATCAGGAGGAACAGCTGTCGGCCGAACACAGTCCAACAGCTACTGAGATGTGCTCTCGATTCAGCTTTATAGGAAGTGGCCCAAAATAGCTGTTTACAAATGATGACATAGCGCTGAATGGAAAGTGCTATCAATGTCAGCAAAGGCTGCTGGTCACCACTATCTTGGACCTGTTCCTACCAATAGCCAGCTGGAGTGCCCATAAGTGGAGAACGAAGCGGAGCCAGCAGATGCACAGCTGTGCTCCCTCATTTCAGGTCACCGTTCTGGAGCAAGGAGAGGCTAGACATTGAACCGAAAGAGTGCGGAGCTGTTTTTAAATGTTCCATAGCAGTGAATGGAAAGTGCACCGCGCAAGCACAGCCAACTCTCCATTCACCACTATCGGACTGCCGTAAATAGCCAGCTGGAGTGCCCATAGTGGTGAACGGAAGGGGAGCAGCAGATGCACAGCTGTCTCCCCTCATTTCAGGGGCACCGTTCTGGAGACAAGGAGGAGGCTAGACATTGAACCGAAAGAGTGCGGAGCTGTTTTCAAAAGTCCCATAGCAGTGAATGGAAAGTGCACCGCGCAAGCACAGCCAACTCTCCATTCACCACTATGGGGCTGAGGGAAATAGCCAGCTGGCACTTGGCTATTTTGGTAAATCCCATAGTGGTGAAAGGCAGGGGACCCACGTATGCGCAGTTGCTTTCTCTTTATTTTTGGGTCCCCCGTTCTAGAGTGGGTCCTGCATCTACCGTATCTAACACTGATGGCATATCCTAGCGATATGCAATGAATGTTCAAGATGGGCCAACCTTTAAGTGGAGGAGGACAATATTGAGGGTTAACTGCAATCTGGATTTAAATGTTTTCCAAAAAGTCAGGCCTTGAGATCCATATTGAAATAAGGGAAAAAACAGCCAAGACGTGTAATATTAGTCGGTTCCTCCCTCGTCACATAGACAAATGATATTATATAATCATCAGTGTAAGTGAAACCAGATAATGGCAAGACAATTCATTTATCTTCAAAGATGCTGCCGCACTGAAGATGTGCAAATGCTACAAGTTCCCCGCTTTGTCTTATCTAACACCACGAGGGGAGCAAAAATGAAAAAAAAAAAACATATCTGCTTTCACATAGGCAATGCATTCTGCATCTAATCCCTCTCCTCTGCGCTGCATTGTGCTCAAAGGATTTTACAAGTGGAGATTAGCGAGTTCTCCAGGACTTTGAGTCACATTACAGAGCAGCGAGACACGTGGGAAGGAGGATTGTGCCGCATCTAAGAAATAACATAGGGCCTTTACTGCCGGTAATACATACTTGCCAACTCTCCTAGAACGTCACAGAAAAAAGTGGAGACATCCCGTACTCTGGGGAGAGGTGGGAAGAGCTGGGAGCACCGCTTTCTAGGAGGCTTCTACAGTGCATGGATCTCCTGGACACCATAGAAGCCTCAGACAAAGTGGCGCTCCACGGACATTTATCTGCGTGGCAGCGGGATGCTGCATCATCAGAACTCCCCACGATGTCCAAACACACATTTAGAGGGACGTATCTGCAGCCAGGAGCCACCAAGCAAGCCACAATCTTGTTTCTCCTGGCATTGCTTTCTTACAGTTCCTGAGCATGTGGTAAATGGGTTTATCAGGACTTCAATATTGATGGGCCATCGATAGCAGATTGGTGGGGGTTCGACACCTGGCACCCCAGCCACAGTGGCTGTGCTTGGTATTGCATATGGTGAACATAACATCATTGGCCACAGTGCTCACCAGAGGACCGCAGCCTCATGAAACAGTAGATGGGCTGGGGCAGGGGTGCACCAACAATGAGGCCAGGTGCGGCGATTGCCTCAGCCAGCACCAGATAGGGACAAGAGAGGGGCAGCCGAAAAGCCATGGGCTGAAGGGAAGGGGTTAGGTTAAGAAATTGGCATTGGGAAGGGAGAAGGCACCATTTCAGTATTCGCCTTAGGCAGCAGAAAGGCTAGGTTCACCCCTGGGCTGGGGTGCCAAGTGTCGAACTCCCACCGATCAGCTACGAGCCTCTTTAAACAGCTGATCGGCAGGGGTGCCAGGAGTCAGACCCCCATGATCAGATATTTATAAGCTATCTTGAGGATAAGTCAATATTCTACTCCCAAAAAGCTCATTTAATCTGCATTGTGAGTTATGGTTAATTTAGAAGATAAAGAGAGTAGGAGACCAAAGACAAAGAGAAGAGGAGAAGGTAAGAGTCTGCAGTACAACGCATATAGGACCTCGATAAGTGGAAACCTCACACCTCTTCTCCCTTCTGAAACTTTCCGCTCTATTTCCTCTGGAACATAGATACATTTTTCTAATGATTCTCATTTCCTTCCTAATTGTCTTCCAGGAAGTTGGTGCATCGTGTCGTCCCTCGCAAGGTGGAGGCTGAAGAAACCCACGACTGCGGCAGAACATCCAAAAGCAGAAACAGACCACAGAAGGGTAAAAAAAAGGCTTCTGTTTCAATCTCTTTGGAAAACAGCCGACGCAGAACGCTATGCATATATCCAGAGAGCTAACCACAGGGTGAGTAAACCTGAGAGTTGAAATAAGTGCTGGGGAAAAGAGAAGATATTCACACGTCCGTAACTTAATGCATCTTCTCGCTGCAACAATTTTGTACAAATCTTAGGACGCTAGGATATACAACTTTTATTGAATTTTAAGCGGCTCTGGCCACTTTGGAAAATAGTTGGTGGTGCTTAGAGGGAGGGGTGTGTCCCCCCAAGCCTGACAGATTTACTATCCTTTACACCAGAACAAGATGTAAATTATAGTGCAAATCTATGTCAACTCATAGTTGCCATAGATTTCCTATTCTAACACAAAGACTGCCATAACATATGCCAAATTTACTTAGAGGCCCGTGCCTCTTAATAAATTCACCACATCTTACTCCAGCACAAGACTTGATGACTTTCTACCTATAAAAAGTTTTGGAGGGAAAAAAACAAACAAACACACGGCCCTTCTGTCTGGTTTAAATCTGTTATGTCTGGGAAAACTGCTTATTCATTCCCGTAGACTTGCACTGCAGCTCTATACAAGTCCATGACAGACTAACATTGTAACATTTTTTCTGTTTAGGCTGTGTTCTCCACTCGACCCTTCCCACTAGAAGGTTATAGTTCAGCTAGAAACCATATATAAAGAGAGCAGATAGAGCCCCTAGTTGTCTGCAGATAGGGACCAGTGTTTAATACTGAGCTGAGCCAAAGACTCTGGATTACCAGCCAGTTGACTAGGGAGCCAGTCAGACAACTGAACCACAGACCCTTGGCCACCAGCCCTTTGGTCAGGGAGCTAGCCTTCTGAGACAGAGATGGACAGCTAGCTCAGGGCTTTCCTGAGCATAAAACCTTCTTCTGCCCGGTAAGAGACTGGAGAAGCTGGCTCAGTGCATTGCCTGTATAGTTTTGAACTTGCACACTGGTTTACTGCAGACCCTCTGTCACGGACTACCGAGACATACGGACGTCCCGGCGATAGTGAGTGGCAGAAGATCTGTGAGACTGGCAACACGTGGTTTGATCTGACAGGTTTTCCTTGTGGATCAATAGGCGTCTGTGTTGTTTCTGGTAATGGCCACACCCCTTGCCTCCAGGTGATGCTTATGTAGTCATTTAACCTTCCTTATTTATAGTTGCTTCTCCCACTATGCTGTGTGGTTTATAGCTTCTGTGCCTGTGGTCTGTTTGTGTTTGGATCTCGGCTGAGTTCCTGGTGCTTCCATAGCCTCTTTGAAGTTAAGTCTTTCCTTTCCCTTTTTGTATTTTGTTTGGGTTCTGTGTGTTGCATTTCCCTATTGTTTGCATTAGGCCTGAGGTAGACTCCTGTTAGTCATTCCTTTTGGAGGAACAGGTAGTCTCGTCCCTGCCATAAGTACCAGGGTCCTATAGGGCTAGATAGGACTAGGTATTCCTGTGTATGAACTCACCTACCTTTGGGGTCTGTTCATACTGTAGTCAGTCAGGATATTGGTTAGGGGAGGTGTCCATCTTCCTTCCCTAGTTTTCTGGCCTGATTCCCTGTTCCCCCCTTCCCTCCTATGCTCGGTGTGGTGTTTCCCTTCCACACTGAAGTGTGACACCCTCACTCTCTGGACTTATTTCCCATTGGGGTGCACAACTCCTTACCATCCCCTCAGGACAGCAGCAACACATGGTAACACCTTGACGGTGTCTGGGGGACCCAGCGTAGGGTTGGAGTCACACCAAACCCAGCCACTGCACTGGTCTCCCTGGCATATGCGCAGATGAGGTGGATTTACAGTCTGGTGCATGCGTCGGAAAGATGAATAGTTCTGGCCTCATCCACAGTACCTCCACTGTCCTGGGCTGCGGAAGGGATGTGTCCATCCATTGACGTGACCACCTGTTATTCTGACGTGATGCCAGTGGATGATATACTTCTAAAGAGAGGTGCGTCATGTGACCAGGTTCTAGAGAGGCTGATCCACCCAATTTTGAGACACTAAGTATAATGGAAACTTTTTTCTGCAGGAAAGTATTACTTACTGGTCATATTAAGTTATCCCCTATTCACAGGATAAGAAAAAACGAATAGTTGGTGGGAATCCTACCACTGGGACCCCCACTGATCCCAAGAATGGGGGCCCATACCCCATGGAGCCCTCCAAAACAAAGGGAATGGTCAGACTGGCATGAGATCAGCCTATCCATTCATTTCTAAGGGAGTTCTGGAGTACCCCTTTAAAATCCAAGAGCTGGTGCAAGGTCTCCAAGCAGCATGAAAAAGAAGACATTTTTTGGGGAAAAAATCATCTATATATTTACGTTATCATATCTCTACATATACTGTTCATTTTATAGGTATATACGGTATACATTTTATTGATGGGGTCATGTTCCTTTAAGAGCTGAGTGGTGCCCCGTACAGAATGTTTAGATCTAAAACAGCTTAATAATAATAGTCTCATACTGGTAATCTGCAAACCATACAAGCCTTGGAGCCACACACCTTTTGGTTCATCCAATGTAAGCATCCCGTCAAAGAGCCTCTGTCAGCATGATCAACCCTATTAAACCATACTGCCTGGTAGGGATGATCATGCTAATTAAATTGATATCTGTCTTGTGATTATAGGATCAACGAATGTAGTTTTAATATTATATTTGCAAATCAGGGAGTTCAAGCACTGAGGGGCTGGCCGTAGCTCTTGGAGCACCACAGCTGACACACTGACACCAGTAACTGGATATAACATATCATTAACGCTGGACCACCGATGGTTGTGAGTCACAGCGCAGGCTCTATTAGCCCTGTCTGTGAAAGGAAAGAGGGAGTGTACTGAGCACCGATGTGTGTAGCAGTAGTGGTGCTCCATGAGCTACGTCCAGCCCCTCGATGCTCCAACTGCCCAATTTGCATAAATATAAACACTAATATAGCGCGGCAGCAGTTGACCCTACATCAATAAGACAGATATCAATTTAATCAGCGTGATCAACCCTCCCACACAATGTACCTGGTTTAATAGGGTTGATAATGCTGGCCGAGGCTCTTTCAATCTTAGTCCTGACTGCTCCGATCTATGGTATATAACGCGGTAATTTATTCTGCAACATGTTTACTTTTTTTTTTTTAAATCCATTAATTCAGGTTCTTAAAATAATCAGCATAATGTACTATCCTTTACTGTCTTCTCCGACGCTGCCAACTTTTGGAAAAACAAACTGGCATTTTGACACGGAGAACGTTAGGTTCTTCCTGCGACATCTGTTTCATCTGGCATCTGATCCAACCCAGTATTCAGACACAGCGTTCAAACAGCAAATATCATGTAGACACCCCCCCCCTTTCCCAGGTACAAATAAATAAGGCAGAATGCATGAAATGTGCTCGAGAAACTCTACCTTTCACATGAAAGTCCTCAATTAACCTGTCGCCTCTCCTGACATGTCTGCTTTTAGAAAATACTTTTCCCGCAGAATTAGGGCTCATGCACATGAACATATTTTTTCTCCTCATCCGACCTGTATTTTTTGCAGGTCGGATGCGGACCCATTTACTTCAATAGGGCCGCAAAAAACATGAGCTGTCTGCTTCCATATGTCCGTTGCGTAGCACCCGCAAAAAAAGAATAGCACATTACGGACAAGGATAGGACTGTTCTATTATGGGCCAGACGTTCCATTCTGTAAAATGCGGAAAGCACGCGGCCGGTATCCATATTTTGCGGATTCCCAATTTGCAGACCACAAAACAGGCTATGGTCGTGTGCATGAGCCCTAACAATTCTGAAGCTCTGCATTATGCTTTTCCTCTCTTAGGCCTCTTTCACACGAACGTGTGCGCCCCGGGCCCGTATTTCGGACTGCATTTGCGGATCCGCAATACACGGCATCACAGATGCGGACCCATTTACTTCAATGGGTCCGCAAGTCCGGAGATGCGGAACAGAATCACGGAACGGAAAACTATGGAAGCACTACGGATTACGTTCTGTACTTCTGTCCCGGGCGGATCACAGACCCATTGAAGTTAATGGGACCGCGAGCCGCTGCAGCTGCTCCACGGTCGGTGCCCGTGCATTGCGGACCGCAATTTGCAGTCCGCAGCACAGGCACGGGGAGCACATGTTCGTGTAAAAGAGGCATTATTCCTACTGGAAACTGATGAATAAGTTGGGCGTTACCATCATTTTGTTAATAAGGTGCGGTCTTATGCCTCATTCACACGTCCGTGGTGAAATCCGTGATAAGAATAGTCAGTGAGTCATCCGTGAAGATGTCCGTTTTTTGCTCTCTGTGTGTCATCCGTGTTTCACTGACACTGAAGAGCTGAAAAACAATTTTCATAGCATTCACATGAATGAAACATGGATAACATCCGTGTTGCGTCCCTGCTTTTTACAGACCCATAGACTTTAGGGGCGTAATGGATCCGTGAACAAAGACAAAATAGAGCATGCATCCGTGCTAAAAACACGAATCCACGGACTGTGCTAAAACATGGATATCTGAATACACGAATTAAAATGAATGGGTACGTGTTCTATCCGTGGAGAACGCATACAGCACACGTCCGCACCAGTGATGTGTCTCCCTTTGAACCGCGTCAAACTGGATGTTAATGCAGGGAGACATGAGATCTGCAGCGCCGGTGGGAGAGCGAAGACGTCGGAACCCGGCAGTGGGTATCAGGTAAGGCCTCATGCACACGGCCGCTGTTGTGGTCCGCGTCCGAGCCGCATATTTTGCGGCTCGGGCGCAGACCCATTCACTTCAATGGGGCCGCAAAAGATGCGGACAGCACTCCGTGTGCTGTCCGCATCCGTTGCTCCGTTCCGTGTTCCCACAAAAAAAATAGAGCATGTCCTATTCTTGTCCGTTTTGCGGACAAGAATAGGCATTTCTACAATGGACCGCGTTCCGTTCCGAAAATTTCTGAACTTGCTTGCAAAATGGTCCGAGTTTCACTGAACACATCCGGACCTAATCCGTCACGCTCGTGTGAAAGAGGCCTAATTGGGGTGGGTAGGTTCCTGCCTAATCTGACCATGTCCAATCAATGCTGTCTGTGTCAGGCTGTTTAGGGACACATCCCATTGACAAGGAGCATAGTAAGGCTAGAGGCACATGTCCGTTAAACCCGGACGTGAGCAGTCCGTGGTAACCAGGACTGGATTTCTTCTTTACAGCAGGAGCGCACGGCGTCATTGGTTGCTATGACGCCGTGCGCTCCCTGCCGCCGCTGCAGTACAGTAATACACTGGTATAGATCATACCGTGCGCCAGGGGCATATCTAACAGATCATGGGCCCTGGTGCAAGAGTTCAGCTTGGGCCCCCCTTCCCTCAGTGCTTTGTGTGTCTTCTTATGCGGCACAAGGGACTTTGGGCCCCCTCAGGCTCCTGGGCCCGGTAGCGACTGCTACCTCTGCACTCTCAATGGCTACGCCCCTGCCGTGCGCTACTACTGTAAAGAAGAAATCCAGTCTTGGTTACCACGGACTGTCACCTCCGGGTTTAACGGACGTGTGCATCTAGCCTAAGAACAGGTGTCAATTTATTCATGTATTTCTAGTGGGAATAACAGAGGAATGACATGACATACAGTTAGAAGATGCTCCAGAATTGCTATTTCAAGGGGTATGCAAGTATTTACTAAAAACAGACTTGCAGGAAAGACGACGGGTCCTCTTTAGGGCTCATGCACATGAACGTATTTTCTTTCTGTGTCCGTTCCGTTTTTTTGCGGACTGTATGCGGAACCATTCATTCCAATGGGTCCGTAAAACAAAAAAACTAAGTTACTCCGTGTGCATTCCGTTTCCATATATCCGTATTTCCATGTCCTCTTATTGTCCGCGTTACGGACATAGATGGTACTGTTCTATTAGGGGCCAGCTGTTCTGCAAAATACGGAATGCACGCGGACGTCATCCGTATTTTTTGAGGATCCATTTTTTGCGGACCGCAAAATACATACGGTTGTGTGTACGAGCCATGATATCACTCAGCTTTTCTGTATGAAGTGATATATCTGGGCTTCTACATGGGTGTGTATCCCTTTAATAAATATTTATTTATTCCTTCTAAAAACAACAGCATTAACAATGTAACATTTTCCTGACTATAGTTACTCAGGGTGGAGTTCTCATTAGAAAGCTCTATTAACCCTTTCCTTTCTATGCTGCGCAGCCTTGAGGGAACACGGCACACGGGAGAACAGACATTAAAGTGTTACCAATATCCTGAAGCAGGAAGCGCGCCGGGTACAGCGGCGCTTACATACTGTAACTTTATACAGTAGCCTTATACCACTTCCGTTACCACGTGGCGTACTAGATTTGTGGGTATATCACTCTGCATAAACAGTGATGCCATCTAGGTTTGCAAATACAGCGATCCCTCAAGATACAATGGCCTCAGGATACAATATATTAAACATACAATGTGTCAGACTCAGATCTAACCAATCAAGGTCACTTCTCTGGTAAAATAGCTCTATTAGGCTACTTTCACACCTGTGTGATCCGGCAGACAGTTCCGTTGTCGGAGCTGCCTGCCGGATCCGCCGATCAGTGTGACAACTGACAGCATTGGTAGACAGATCCGGGTGCGGATCCGTCTACAAATGCATTGCAAGAACGGATCCGTCTCTCCGCTTGTCATGCAATGCCGGATCCTGCACTAATGCAAGTCAATGGGAATGAATGCCGGATCCGTAAATTCCGGTGACTGATCAGGCATTTTGGATGGACATAATACCGCAGCATGCTGCGGTATTATGTCCACCCAAAACGCCTGACAATGACTGAACGGAAGGCATACTGATGCAAACTGAACGGATTTCTATCCATTCAGAATGCATTGGGATATGCCTGATCAGTTCTTTTCCGGCATTGAGCCCCGACGACAGAACTCTATGCCGGGAAAGAATAGCGCAAGTGTGAAAGTACGCTTAGATGCTAGTTAACAGCTATTCCTGACTGTTATTATGTAGGGAATTGATTTATCTGTCGTAGTTATCTGCTTATTTTTCTTAAATCTTCATTTTTTCTTATCTTGGATGACAATTTGGGGCTTTGGAACCAATTACTCAACTTACAATGGTTTCAACATACAATGGTTGTCCTGGAACCAATTAAGGCTACTTTCACACTCGCGTTTGGTGCGGATCCGTCATGGATCTGCACAAACGCATACGTTCATATAATACAACCGCATGCATCAGTTCAGAACGGATCCGGTTATATTATCTTTAACATAGCCAAAACAGACCCGTCTTGAACACCACTGAAAGTCAAGGGGGACAGATTCGTTTTCTATTGTGTCAGTAAAAACGGATCCGTCCCCATTGACTTACATTGTGTGTCAGGATCCGTTTGGTTCAGTTTCGTCAGACGGACACCAAAACGCTGCAGGCAGCCTCCAGGGCGGAATGGAGACTGATCGGAGACAAACTGATGCATTCTGAGCGGATCCTTTTCCATTCAGAATGCATTGGGGCAAAACTGATCCGTTTTGGACCGCTTGTGAGAGCCCAGAACGGATCTCACAAACGGAAAGCCGAAACGCTAGTGTGAAAGTAGCCTAATATTGTAACTGGAGGGAACGCTGTAGTTTGGTGGAGTCTTCTGGGCCAGACGGGTGTCTATTCTGCATCTCAACCATGTGGGGAAGAGGAGTAACAACCGTCTAGTGGCTAAACAGAGCAGGACGAGCCACAATACTGGGCCCTGCCTGGGTTATCGCGCCCAGCAGATCCTTCACTGCACCGATCGGCAGGCGACTGACCTCGGACAGGCTATCCCTTTAAAATAAAAAACCTTTCCTGCCACAATCTTTTTAGCGTCCACATTCTATGCCGATTAATTTCTGAATATACCTTTACAGCAGCTGTGGCTCCATTTTCCCGATACACAGCTCCAAATCCCCTGCACAGGCACAGAGAAAAGCAATAAAATTTAAGCTGCTTGCAACCACCACTAGAGGGAGCTTTGGAGCTTTCTACATTTAAATCAATCGAAGCACAGTACCTCCCTCTAGTGGTGCAGTGCAAATTTTAGCATTTAACTCTATAATAGCTGTGAGAAATGGAGCTAAAAAATGTGAAAAAAGGAACACTAAAAAATATAAATATATATATATATTTTTTTTTTCAATAAAATCAGCACATACATGTCAGGCCCAGGGTGGACCTATTTGCTATAGGCTTTTGCATCCCAGCTATATATA
Source organism: Bufotes viridis (assembly GCA_033119425.1). NCBI lineage: Eukaryota > Metazoa > Chordata > Amphibia > Anura > Bufonidae > Bufotes > Bufotes viridis. The sequence continues at coordinate 17,939,254 of CM065596.1, read as the reverse complement.
GAACTACTACTCACAGCATTTCCTGGCCAGGAAACATTCCGGCCGTTGGGAAATACAAAATACATTTTTACAATGCAGATATTATTTTGTGAAGTGCATAGTCAGCAGTTTATATCTGCGAGCCTTTAGGATAAAGCTGTGTTTTTCAGGATAGACCCCATTTTATTGCAGGGAGTGTACTTTTGCTGCATTTATTGAGATACAGTAAATGAAGTGAGCGGGACAGACAGCAGACAAAGGGTTACAGCGCAATATAACGACGCCATATGTAATTAATTGACGGGGCTTTCTCTGCTCCGGGGTGCAAGCTGAGTTTGTCCATCCTGCTGAAATTACACAATCAATAAAGCATCTCTTTGAAACTCCCCGGACTAGTGCCGACATGCAGACAGTAGTCAAGCTGGGTTTTCTTACGTTCTCCTCTGTTTCCGTTATTACAGCTCGGAGATAGTCTACGAAAAAGACATCAAAACGAGGTTCCTCGCTTCCAGCAAAGCAAAACAGAGTGAAGCGATTCTCCACTACCATCAGGAAACATGACAAGGGTCCACGGATGGAGGTGATCGGTGGAGGAGCCAAGAACCAGCACAGTCAGCTCCCTGCACAGCGGAAGAGGCCAGCAAAGAGTTAATTTATCCGACCTGGCCCCACTGACGACTCCTGCAGTACCCACACGCGGCTTCAATCATCACTGGCACAGTGAAAGTGATGTGAGGCTCTATGTATTCAACTTTGGACGCGATTCTCGTTTTTAGGTCCAAAATTCTAAGCTGAATCATTGATTAAAGCGCATCTGTCAGCAGTTCTGTCCCTATGACACTGGCTGACCTGTTACATGTGCACTTGGCAGCTGAAGGCATCTGTGTTGGTCCCATGTTCATATGTGTCCGCATTGCTGAGAAAAATTATGTTTTATTATATGCAAATGAGCCTCTAGGAGCAACGGGGGCGTTACCATTACACCTAGAGGCTCTGCTCTCTCTGCAACTGCCACGCCCTCTGCACTTTGATTGACGGACCAGATGATATTTACACTGCCTGCTCCTGTCAATCAAAGTACAGAGGGCTCGGAAGCTGCAGAGAGAGCAGAGCCTCTAGGTGTAATAACATAAGCATAACCTATTCCCCCCAAAAAGGACTACCCCCCTCGGCAGGGTAACGTTACAGCTGATCAAATTTCCCTAATACTGTTGAGCAAATCTGAAGTTAAATTAATTGACTTCGATCTGAATTTCTGGAAAAATTCAATTCGCCGCGAAGCCAAAGTTCCTAAGGGAACCAATCAATTTTTCCTAAAATAGCGGTAAAAGAAAATACATACACACCTCGTCCATTTGCTCGCGTAGAGGCCGTCGCAGTCCATCTTGATTGAAGAAAACGCGCCAAATATCTTGCGTGCTGACATGTGACGTCACCACGCTGGCCGGGCGTGCGATGTGACATCACCGTATCTGTGTGATGACGTCACCACTTTATGGCGGGCGAGATTTGGCGCGTTTCCTTCAATCAAGATGGCTGCAGCAGCCTTCCCACTAGCAAATAGATGAGGTATGTGGGGGTTTTTTCTCCCGTTTCAGGAAAAATTGATTCGTCACCACGACGTGCAAGGAAGCGCCAGCTACATACAATGGAATGCAATTCGTTGCAAAGTAAAATTTCTTTGTGAATTTTGGGGGGCTCAACAGGATACAGGGTGCCCGTTCTTGTAATCGGAGCGGGTCCCAGCGTAGGACCCCCACTGATTTAATACTTATCCCCTATCCTGTGAATAGGGGATAACTTAAAATAACTGCAATATCCCTTTAAAGTAGTAATAGTAACAGATTTCAGAGGAATCCTGAATAGCGGAAACCGGACGGATCTGTTATGCTGGCCACAGACTTCTATTATAACGGAATCCATAACGCAATTCAGCATATACCTGAACTTCAAAACTTGAAGTTCGCTCATCCCCACTCCTGAGGACAGGCCAATATCAGAATCCTGGACAATTCCGTTAGGGCTCGTGCACACGACCACATCGTGTTTTGCGGATCTGCAAAAACACGGATGCCGGGCGCGTGCATTCTGCAATTTGCAGAGCTGAACGGACGGCACATAATAGAAATGCCTAGTCTTGTCCGCAAAACAGACGAGAATAGGACATGCTCTATTTTTTTCCGCAGGGCAATGGAACGAACGTGCTGTCCGCCTCTTTTGCCGCCCCAATGAAGAGAGTGGCTCCGCCTCCGAGCCGCAAAAAATGTGGCTCTGATGCGGATGCAAACACCGGTCGTGTGTGACGCCTTAAACACACAGCCTGTTGTTTTCAATGAGTTCCCCCCTGCAATTCCTCTTTTCGCCTGTGGTGGCGCTGCAGTGAAATTTCCCAGATTCCACCACTGATCGCAGTTGATCTCTGGGCTCTTTGGCGCTGTGATTCCCTTATTAAAGGGGTTGTATAATTTGGGAATATTTAAAATTACTGAAGGCAATTTTTCCTTGAAGAACAGAGGAGAGGACAGGGAAGATGTTTGTTATGTCTTGTGAATACGGCCTATATTCTGTAATATTACCTCGGAAGCTGCAGACGCAGGACGCTGATCGCCGTAGATCCTATATCCAGGCAGCATATTTCCCGCTGCAAGTGTCATAAAACTATCAGAGCCTGCAAGTGGTTTTCTTGTGTGAACTACATGAGATCTTCCCAGATAAGGGCGAGCGGGATGAGTCATCCGAATACTTGAGCACATTTTCCCCTTCTTTGAATGCAGTTGATTTGCAAAAAACAAAAGAAATTGGCAGCAAAAACCAAATGAATCTTTTCCATCACCACTTTCACTGCCGAGCCGAGGGGAAGTCCCTCGATGCACAGGTTCCTCTGTACCCACTGTACCCATAGGTGTGTCTGCATTTCTGTGGTCAGATCCATACAACCACATGGACCAAAGGCTGCTAAACCTGTCTTCTTAAAGGGCATCTGTCAGCAGATTTGCACCTATGACCCTGGCTGACCTGTTACATGTGCGCTTGGCAGCTGAAGGCATCTGTGTCGGTCCCATGTTCCTATGTGTCCGCATTGCTGAGAAAAATTATGTTTTAATATATGCAAATGAGTCTCTAGGAGCAATGGGGGCGTTACCATTACACCTAGAGGCTCTGCTCTATCTGCAACTGCCGCGCCCTCTGCACTTTGATTGACAGGGCCACGCAGTGTAAATGTCATCACACCTGGTCTTGTCGAAGTGCAGAGGCCGCGGCAGTTGCAGAGAGAGCAGAGCCTCTAGGTGTAATGTTAACGCCCCCGTTGCTCCCCTGCCGAAAGTGCTATGGCCACGCAAAGATCTGCTCCTTCCTGACCAACAGGATAGAAAGCTATTTCTATTGACTGCCTTGCCGTGAACAGAGGATCGCTATGCAGAGACCTGGCTGTAGGGAGAGTGACTGAGCATGTGTGTCCACCAGCACTCAGCTCATTAAATGGACGTGCACACTGTTACACACTGATAACACCAGGTGGCGCCATACTTTGTAGGTAAATGTTTACTTGAAATATCACTGGATCAAATTTTTAACTGCTTGTAAATGGCAAACATTTATGATACTTAATGGTGGAACATCCCCTTTAAAGTGAATCGGTCGCCCCCTTTATGTTGTCCTGATTTCAGCATTGCCTTTGCTATGGGCGTCTATAATGTAATTTATTTGAAATACACTGCTTTGTAGCAGCAGCATTGGCATCAGTATGAGGAAGACATCTTTGTATTCATAACCTGAAGGGCTATCCCCACCCAGCCACCCCCACAGCTGATTGATAGCTTTCTCCTTAGGCACAGTAATAGGGAGAAGGCTGTCAATAATCATGGGAGGGTGAGGCTAGCCCAGCCGCTTATGAACGCCAGGACTCCTTCTTCATAGCACAACGCCAGTGCTGCAGCTAACATATGGTAAATTTCACAAAAAGTGCATTATAGACACATATGACAGAGGCAACGCTGAAATCTTTGGGCGTGTCCCTTTAAGAAAAGTTATTAAAGGGGTTATCCCATGACTGATGCAAAAAATGAAAATAGAACATGACAGTCTCTTTCTGGCAACGCTGAAACCAGCCCTGTACCTCACATGGGTCCAAAGATATCAGCATTCATTGCTCTGCTAGATTTATTTAAGGCTGGCAGCTCAGGGGAGTGTCCTCTTTCATGAGGGAGTGTCCATTCTGCTGGACCTCAGGGGAGTGTCCTTTTTCATGAGGGAGTGTCCATTCTGCTGGAGCTCAGGGGAGTGTCCTTCTCATGAGGGTGTGTCCATTCTGCTGCAGCTCAGGGGCATGTCCACTTAAAATGAGCGTATGCGACCACCTCAGTGAGGTAGATCAAGAAACAAAGAAAAGGACAAACAGCAGGTGGCGCAATACAGATACATTTTACTGAATAGCTCAGTGGATATACAAAATTTTTAATTACATGCAAAGACAAAAATATTCTGATCCAGGGGCTGTTTTAAAAACTGTAGACTATTTTAGTGGTACAATCCGTTTAACGTCTCATGCACACGACTGTATGTATTTTGCAGTCCGCAAAAATACGGATGGCGTCCGTGTGCATTCCGTATTTTGCGGAACGGAACAGCTGGCCCCTAATAGAACAGTCCTATCCTTGTCCGTAATGCGGACAATAATAAGAGATGTATCTCTTTGCAGAATGGAAATACGGACATACGGAAACGGAATGCACATGGTGTACCTTCCGTTTTTTTGCGGACCCATTAAGATGAATGGTTCTGTATACGGACCCTATACGGAGCGCAAAAAACGGCTCGTATATGGAACGCAAAAAACGTTTGTGTGCATGAGCCCTAAGAGTGTGGATCCCATGGAGTACAATGATCAGGGTGACTGATGACAATCTCTGTACAGCTCTGTGGAATATGTTGGTGCTATATAAGCAACAGTAATACATTGAGCACTATCTATACTAAGAATGCAAAGCACAGAGTATACAATGGGGGCGACATATAGCGTCCATTACCATACATTAACCACATGCAGATGACTGCCCTTTCTAACCTCCCCACAAACGCTGCCGAGTGTCGACTGTCCAATGTAGGAGAAAGGATTCATAAGTAGCAATGATGTAATTACATGAGCAAGACTGGGGTGAGGAGAAGCAGAACCGCGCCGCAATCCGTTTTTATTGTTATAGGAATTTCACGCTAATTTCATATTTTCTTGTAGCTTGAATTAAAACAACTTTTCTTGATTAAATGGAATCCCCAGTTTCTTAGATTTTATAAAATGTGGAAATTTATCAACGTGTCCCTTTAAAAACTGGCGAAAGAGAGTCCTGTAAGTAAATAGAAGGTGACTCCGTAGTTACGAGTCGCCTACAACAGATTGTCTCCATAAATTATACTCTACAGCTACATTTATAATTCTGCTGGTGGATATTGGAAACTGTCAGCAAGTCTGTTGTCAAGCAAGTCCCAGGACAGCTATAACGCAAGGAGGCGGTTTGTTTTTCATACATCTGATGACTGTGTCTACTATAAAGATGACGCTTCCCAGAATACAGATCACCTAAGCTTTTTGAAGAAACAGAACTAGTAGGGGATGCTAGCAGATTCAAGTTCTAAAGCCTGCAGATTTGTGAATGCAGCTCTGGAGCATAATACAGGTCATAACCCAGGATCAGTACAGGATAAGTAATGTTATGTATGTACACAGTGACTGCACCAGCAGAATAGTAAGTTCAGCTCTGAAGTATGATACAGGAGGATGTAACTCAGGATCAGTACAGGATAAGTAATGTAATGTATATACAAAGTGACTCCACCAGCAGAATAGTGAGTACAGCTCTGGAGTATAATACAGGATGTAACTCAGGATCAGTACAGGATAAGTAATGTATGTACACAGTGACTCCACCAGCAGAATAGTGAGTGCAGCTCTGGAGTATAATACAGGATGTAACTCAGGATCAGTACAGGATAAGTAATGTCATGTATGCACACAGTGACTGCAGTAGCAGAATAGTGAGTTCAGCTATGGAGTATAATACAGGATGTAACTCAGGATCAGTATAGTATAGGTAATGTATGTACACAGTGACTCCACCAGCAGAATAGTAAGTTCAGCTCTGAAGTATGATACAGGAGGATGTAACTCAGGATCAGTACAGTATAAGTAATGTAATGTATATACAAAGTGACTCCACCAGCAGAATAGTGAGTTCAGCTCTGGAGTATAATACAGGATGTAATTCAGGATCAGTACAGGATAAGTAATGTATGTACACAGTGACTCCACCAGCAGAATAGTGAGTGCAGCTCTGGAGTATAATACAGGATGTAACTCAGGATCAGTACAGGATAAGTAATGTATGTACACAGTGACTGCACCAGCAGAATAGTGAGTGCAGCTCTGGGGTATAATAAGTAATGTATGTACACAGTGACTGCACCAGCAGAATAGTGAGTGCAGCTCTGGGGTATAATACAGGATGTAACTCAGGATCAGTACAGGATAAGTAATGTCATGTATGTACAAGGTGACTCCACCAGCAGAATAGTGAGTTCAGCTCTGAAGTATGATACAGGAGGATGTAACTCAGGATCAGTACAGGATAAGTAATGTAATGTATGTACACAGTGACTCCACCAGCAGAATAGTGAGTGCAGCTCTGGAGTATAATACAGGATGTAACTCAGTATCAGTACAGGATAAGTAATGTATATACAAAGTGACTCCACCAGCAGAATAGTGAGTGCAGCTCTGGAGTATAATACAGGATGTAATTCAGGATCAGTACAGGATAAGTAATGTAATGTATGTACACAGTGACTCCACCAGCAGAATAGTGAGTGCAGCTCTGGAGTATAATACAGGATGTAACTCATGATCAGTACAGGATAAGTAATGTAATGTACGTACACAGTGACTCCACCAGCAGAATAGTGAGTGCGGCTCTGGAGTATAATATAGGTTATAGGCTGCAACTCAGGATCAGTACAGGATAAGTAATGTAATGTATGTACACAGTGACTCCACAAGCAGAATAGTGAGTGCGGCTCTGGAGTATAATCTCGATCATGCCCCTAGATTCTAGATTCTATAATATAGAGTCCAACTATGAATTAAAAAGCCTGATTCTATGCAGCTTTATTAAAATGTAAAATATAGAGTCAAAGAGGGAGATTTATCTAAACTGGTGTAAAACTGGCCTAGTTACCCATAGCAACCAATGAGTTTCCAGCTTTCATTTTCCATTTCATCACTTTTGGAAAATGAAAGGATCGATTTGATTGGTTTCTATTGGCAACTAAGTTTCCCTTCACACCAGTTTTGATTTCCCCCAAAGTCTTGGGAGTTAAAAGGCAATCATTTTGTGGTTGTTTTTTTCTTTTCAATTGTATGAAAAGAAACAAAAAATAAAAACCTGAAGCTACCGTCCAATATAGAGCATATTACCTACACCCCGCAAGTATACGGTCATGAGACCAGGGCGGGATGTCTCTACTCTGACTGATATTCTATACAGACTCAATGTGGCATTTTTTTTGTTTTCATTTTAACTTTTGATTGTTATTATTTTATTCCATTCTCATTTTTATTCTCATTTTACACAGAAGCTTGCCGGGATCTCTATAGGAATGGCGAGGCGCGTTCCTCAACATATTCTTTGGCTTCCAACAATTAAGAATTTTTTTTTTCTTTCCTTTTGGAAGAATGATCAAACCAGGGGGTGGGACGCCATATCCTGCGTTAAACCGCATCCTGAACGAGCACGACCACGACTCAGTGTAAATAAATATTCTCTTCTTGCAGCACTTCCGTCAACTGTCACTGACTTGGCTCCAATCACCTCACAAGTCCAAACAGGAAAACACAGCGATGCAAGTGAGATGGCAGATATGGGGCTTAATTTGCTTTTCATTGCAGATTTCACTGGCGTTGGACTTCCGATGCTCTGGCTCTGCCAGCTGCCAGGAATCACTCCTGGACCAGGGCTTTTCCTCTTAACCTTTCTAATTGTGTTATTATGGAGGACACGCCCACTGGCTCTGCTGCAGAATATGTGCAGAACTGACTGCAGCTGGCAGACTTGGCTGCCCCCTGTTCACTGCCAGATCTGCATGGCTCCCAGGGTCGCTCGTTCCTAAATTTCTGGACTCAGGCAATAGAACTAGAAAGTAATACATTCCCTGAAAGACAGCAATTTTGACTAGCCATAGGAGCGGGGGTTGCATGAGGGCAGGGGGGTTGCGAAGAAGTTCCTGGGGGTTGGCGCCAGTCTAAAATTTGCTGTGGGGCTCAGTCATTTCTAGTTACGCCACTGCAGTGGCACCAGAACGGATGACACATTCCCTGACAGATAGCAGTGGCACCAGAACAGATGACACATTCCCTGACAGATAGCAGTGGCACCAGAATGGATGACACATTCCTTGATAGATAGCAGTGGCACCAGAACAGATGACACATTCCCTGACAGATAGCAGTGGCACCAGAACAGATGACACATTCCCTGACAGATAGCAGTGGCACCAGAACAGATGACACATTCCCTGACAGATAGCAGTGGCACCAGAACGGATGACACATTCCCTGATAGATAGCAGTGGCACCAGAATGGATGACACATTCCCTGACAGATAGCAGTGGCACCAGAATGGATGACACATTCCCTGACAGATAGCAGTGGCACCAGAATGGATGACACATTCCCTGACAGATCGCAGTAGAACCAGAACAGGTGACACATTCCCTGACAGATAGCAGTGGCACCAGAACAGGTGACACATTCCCTGACAGATAGCAGTGGCACCAGAACGGATGACACATTCCCTGACAGACAGCAGTGGCACCAGAATACATGATATATTCCCTGACAGATAGCAGTGGCACCAGAACGGATGACACATTCCCTGACAGATAGCAGTGGCACCAGAATACATGACACATTCCCTGACAGATAGCAGTGGCACCAGAACGGATGACACATTCCCTGACAGACAGCAGTGGCACCAAAATGGATGACACTTTCCCTGACAGATAGCAGTTGAACCAGAACAGATGACATATTCCCTGACAGACAGCAGTGACACCAGAATACATGACACATTCCCTGACAGATAGCAGTGGCACAAGAACAGATGACACATTCCCTGACAGATAGCAGTGGCACCAGAATGGATGACACTTTCCCTGACAGATAGCAGTTGAACCAGAACGGATGACACATTCCCTGACAGACAGCAGTGGCACCAAAATGGATGACACTTTCCCTGACAGATAGCAGTTGAACCAGAACAGATGACATATTCCCTGACAGACAGCAGTGGCACCAGAATACATGACACATTCCCTGACAGATAGCAGTGGCACAAGAACAGATGACACATTCCCTGACAGAAAGCAGTGGCACCAGCACAGGTGAAACGTTCCCTGACAGATCGCAGTGGCACCAGAACAGATGACACATTCCCTGACAGATAGCAGTGGCACCATAACAGATGACACATTCCCTGACAGATAGCAGTGGCACCACAACAGGTGACACATTCCCTGACAGATAGCAGTGGCACCAAAACGGATGACACATTCCCTGACAGATAGCAGTGGCACCAGAACGGATGACGCATTCCCTGACAGATAGCAGTGGCACCAGAACGGATGACATATTCCCTGACAGATAGCAGTGGCACCAGAACGGATGACACATTCCCTGACAGATAGCAGTGGCACCAGAACGGACACGATTTTGCCATCATAGACCACAACGCAAGCTGCATGCAAAGTGACCGCCAGGGACTTTTCAATTTTTTAGCCTGACAGCAGACTGCAAATAAGTAAAACAAATGTTTTTGGTTGCGCAACTTTTTTCAAGCCTAACCCTCAGTTCACACTTGTGTTCGAACGCGCTGTAAAACGCTCAACAGGAGAAAACTCATGTTTCCCTATGGGCATGGTTCTCACCTGAGCGTTTTACAGCGCGTTTGAACGCGCTGTAAAATGCCCGACGCATAAACAAGTACTTGAGCTTTTTTTGGGGCGTTTGTCGCACGTTTTGTGATTGACACCACAGTAGTCAATCACAAGAACGCGCGTACGAACGCGCGTTTCCTATTTGCAAAAACGCGCTGAAATTCTAGAACGCTCAGGTCTGAACCCAGGGTAACTCTTTCCCCTGTGTGCGCAGTAGATGGCTGTTGACATGGATCCTTACCCTCAGTTCACACCTGAGCGTTTTACAGTGCGTTCAAACGCGCTGTAAAACGCTCAACACATAAAAACCAATGCTTCCCTATGGCCCTGGTTCTCAATTGAGCATTTTACAGCGTGTTTGAACGCGCTGTAAAACGCCCTACGCTCAAAAAAGTTCTTGAGCTTCTTTGGGGCGTTTTGTCGCGAGTTTGCACCCATAGACTTCAATGGGAACGCGCGTTTTACGCGCGTTAAGTGTAGATATGCCTTTTTTAAATTGGTCTCCAGAGTCCAAAACGCACTGTAATACGCGCGTCTCAAATATGCTCAAGTGTGAACCCAGCGTTAAAGTGGGTTCTCTAGGATTTTGATATTGATGGCCTATCCTCAGGACAGGTCATCAGTATCTGATCGTTGGGGGTCTGATTCCAGGCACCCCGTCAATCAGCTGTTCTAAGAAGCCACGGCGCTCCGTGAGTGTTAATTAAAGCCTCTTCCCAGGCCATGTGACATCACGCTCATCAGTTACATGGCCTAGGGCGGCACAGCTCAAGTGAATGGGACTGAGCTGCAATACCAAGCACAGCCACTATCCAATGGACGGCACTGTGCTTGGTGGCGCCTTCAAACAGCTGATTGGTGGGAGTGCTGGGCATTGGGCCCCCACTGATCACATACTGATGACCTGTCCTGAGGATAGGAACTCAGTATTAAACACTCGGAAAACCCCTTTAAAAGGTCTTTTAGAATATGTTAGGAATGGTTACAAGTCAAGACATCAGTCCATCCATTATTATGTGTTAGGTATGGCTACAGGCTATCCGTCCATTCATAGATAGAGTGCCCTCACTTGCAGGATGAGTAATCGCTCCTTCCATATTTACAGTGTCCTCCAGTATTTATTGGGTATGGCTGCTCAGCCAACAGTCCATCTATAGTCCGTCTATAGTTAAAGGGGTTGTCCTGACAATATTTTTTAAAGGGTCATTTCACTGCTTCTGCTCTCCTTTGGTTAATGGGTGTCCACTGCTCTTTGCCTCTTGGTTAGGGATGAGAAAACTTCTGTTTTCAAGTTTGCCTTAGAAGGTTTGGGTTATCTAAGAATTCTGTTATGGATTCCATTACCACGGACCATAACTTATGGTCCGTGGTAGCGGAATCCATAACAGAATTCTTAGATAACCCGAACCTTGAACGCCAAAATTGAAAACAACTATTGCCTGGACAACCCCTTTAAAGTCTCCTCCGGAATCTGTAGGATATGTCTACAAGCTGAGTTATCATTCCTTCCATATTCCCTGTGTTCTCCAGAGTTTTTGGGATTATCGGCTACAAGTTGAGCCATCAGTCGATCCAAATACAAAGTGTTCTCCAGAATCTGTTGGCTACAAGTTGAGTTTATCAATCCATCCAAAGTCAAAGTGTCCTTCAAAATGTGTTGTATATGGCTCTAAGTTACCAATCCATCCATAGTTAAGGTGTCCAGCTGACCGACCAGCTGATCGGCAGGAGATTCGGGAGTCGGTATGGTGTTGGGAGCCAGTATTAAACACTCAGATAACCCCTTTAACTATGGATGGACTGATAACTCAACCTGTAACCATTCCTAACAAACTACAGAGGGCACTTCAACTTTTCAATGAACAGATGACTCTCAACGTGTGATCATATCCAAAGAATTATAGAATGGATGTTTAAATTTGTAGCTCTACCCCACAGGATTGACTGATCAGTCAGCTTGTAACCAAACCCTTCATGTTCGGGATCGGGGAAAATGAGAGGAGACACAAATTATTCCAAGCCACAGCCTCTATCACCATTTAGTAGACCAAATTATTTCATTCCGGCAATCCAACCCTACAATGGCCTCCATCTACAGTTCCACAATAGAACGTGTCCTCATATCATGGTCCCCGTGTCCACCTATACTCATTCGGCCTTGTGTTCTTTACTGGAAATCAAGAACACAAAGACTAAAAGTCAATGGCGGCCTTCAGAAATGCGTTCATCTTCGTCTCCCACAAAACAATCCATTTCATATACGCAAACGGCCCCATCACCGGGAGACATGCAGCTATTTTGTTTATTTACTACCAATCATCCTTAACGTCAGAAAAATGACCCATTTGCCGTATCGTTACACAGCAGTTCGCCTCTTCTGACCTAACTTTTGAAGATAAATCAAAATAATAGCTAAATAAATATTAGAAAAAACACAGGTAGCCTGATTGTTCTGCTGTCAAATACCGTGACAGGAGAGATTTAATGAGGGCAGCCCAATATGGGGGAACATTTTCCTATAAAATGAATTTTAGGCTTTTTTTTTTTCTCGTGAACAACAAATGAAAACAAAATTATTTTTGTCTTTGCTGCAACAAAACAATCAACGGTGAGAAAGCGGAGACGGCGGGGCAAAAATTCACTCCTCTCACAATATAGGCGATGGGGACAGAATGAGAAATCTCAAGGCTTTCGATGGTCCCGACGTACAGTCCATTCTATAACAGGCCCTGAGGAAGGACAATACTTTCAGATCTACCCTCTTCGGGGGTATATGGTTCGTCATACTTGAATTCTGTCCCAGAATGTTCAGAAGATTCCTGAAAAAAGGGGAAGACTTTTCTGACTCCCAGAGTAGCAGATAGCCCTCACAGGAGGTGTATCATAACTAAAATCTCACCTCTCCATGTTCCTTCGGTCCTCATTATTCTTAAGAGCTGCCATCAGGAGGTTGTCTGAAGTGGCTCCGAGTGGTAAAAGGCAAATCAAGATATAAGAATGAAGATAGGAGAGCATCTGAAGAATCGAGACTAGGACGAAGTTTATGTGGTTCTGTCTGGCATTAGTATTTAGGATGTCTGATCTAGGATCTGTATTTAGGGGTCTTGAGAATGCATTTCTTTTTGGGATCTGGTCTGGGGTCTGTATTAAATGTTGTCTGGGGTCAGTATCTGTTCTGGTCATATTTGTGTAGGGATCTGGTCTGGAGTTTGTATTGTTAAGGAGACCTGGTCTGGCGTCTGTATTTGCTTAGGAGACCTGGTCTGGATTCTGTATTTGTTGGGGGGATCTGGTCTTTCGTCTGTATTTATTTAGGAGATGTGGTCTGGAGTCTGTATTTGTTTAGAAGACCTGGTCTGGAGTCTATATTTCTTTACAAGATCTGGTCTGGAGTCAGTATTTGTTTAGGAGTTCTGGCCTGGAGACGGTATTTCTTTAGAAGATCTGGTCTGGAGTCTATATTTCTTTACAAGATCTGATCTGGAGTCGGGATTTCTTTAGAAGATCTGGTCTGGAGTCTATATTTGTTTAGATGTGGTCTGGAGTCTGTATTTGTTTAGATGTGGTCTGGAGTCTGTATTTGTATAGGAGATCTGGTCTGGAGACTGTATTTCTTAAGGATTTCTGCCTGGAGACTGTATTTCTTTAGAAGATCTGGTCTGGAGTCTGTATTTCTTTAGAAGATCTGGTCTGAAGTCTGTATTTTTTTAGCAGATCTGGTCTGGAGTCTGTATTTGTTTACGAGATCTGGTCTGGAGTCTATTTGTTTAGGAGATCTGGTCTGGAGTCTGCATTTGTTTAGGAGATCTGGTCTGGAGTCTGTATTTTTATTTTTTTGTGGAAGGTCTGTATTCATTTTGGGGTTTAGTGGGCTGGTCATAAGCAGTACTTGGGATTTCTATGATATGCCCAATACAAATTAGCTGAGGAAAACATTTTTATGCACCAATTCATATATTGCGTCTCAGAATCTTCCTGATATTACTTCTCGATAGTTTGTGAAAGTCACAACAGTTTGGAAAAGGGTCTACAAAAAGCCACGGCCCCTTCATTTTGGCAAATGGACCACATACCCCACTGATGTTATCTCAGTTAGAAATGGGATAAACCTAGGTGGAATTCCCCTTTAACACAATATTAATAGCCTCAACATTGTCAAATATAAAAAGTAATAACGGGGACGAAACTAGAGGAGGTTGCAGAACTTGCAATCATTTCCAGGATTTGGTGCCCTGAGGGTGCCCAATGACACATAAGAGAAGAACAATTTTATCAATGGAGATTGATAGTTGACGTCCTCGCCTCTGAGCTTCAAGATACACCTCGGATGTAGAGCTTTCTATTCTTTCCCATAAACCAGGACTAGAAGATACACACAGCAGAGGTACTGTAATGTGCGACTTTCATGGCCTGCTAATAGCTCTTCTTTGTACACCTATGTAGCTGTAGATGGGGTTTCCCAGTCCCGTCATTCTTCCTCTCCACCACATCCATTGGCTCCGGCCTATTAAACTATCTGCTCTTCGTGGAAAACCTCAGCATGAATAAGACTTGGAAGCACAGTGGGCATTTAGCCTTTCATTGACATCTCAGGTCTGCAATCCAATCAAACTCAGATCTCCAAATCCTCTTTGTCAGCTAGCAGTATTTTCCAATGCCGCATTCATGTTCGAAGATAACCGCGTTGGATGCGCCCCCCCCACCTTTCTTCCCGCTCTTCTCCTTCTTCCCTCCAAGCAATCCTTATATTGTTTTATAACAGTTCAATGAGTAGAGTACAGAAATGCAAGCAGCTGCCTGCGACTGTGGTCTGCCTGTTTTAAGCACGGGGGTATAACCATTGCCCACCAGGGTTGAAGCCATTCACTCCATGGTCTTGCTGGAAAGGCTGAGAACTGGTCTTTGTACAGAGCGGCACGCTGTCTGCGAGATCTAAAGAGGGCGATGTTAACGGATCAGTCCCTTTCGAAAGGGATTGTGAAACGCAACTCAAATATGTCCATGTTAAGCATGTGGTTACTCAACATAAAAGGGCAGATAAACCTTAACACACAGTCCTCATTCTCCCAGAGCTTCTGAACGGAGATAAAGGACTACTGTATAATAGGCATCTTATATGCTTTAAATGATGAACCTTCTTTTCAAGGTTTTTTTTTCTTTCCATCTTTGAAATAGTTCTCTATTAGGTCCTCCGGGTATTTGAACACTGATATGAATGCGGTGAAAAGATTCCCTTATATCAAGAGTGGTAGTAATCTAATTTTTTAAGGGTCTTAAAATATCATTGTTAAATAACTAACAAAAGAAAGAAAATAATGCGATAACATTTTTGAACCGTCTTTGATTAAAAAAAAAAAACACATAGCAAAATATCAGGATGGCAAACGTGACGGAGGAAGGTTGCGTCTAGGTGCTTTTGTGAATGAATAGGAAACAAAGTCATTGGAAATCAATCATTTTCTGAGGGAAATGTTAAAGGGGTTATCTCATCAGAACAGTATGTGTTTATAGGTCTTATTAGGATACATCAATGGAGTTTCCAAGTTTGGGCCTTTAGAATGGAGAGCAGCTCCTACGTTGGTGGACCCAGCAAACCTACAGTATGCATTACGTAGACAGCCATAGGCGAGGTGTAGGTGAGAAACCAGACCTGGAATCACCGAGGAGCGGACAGGGAACTAAAAGTCCTGGAAAAATCCTTAAAGTGGCCCCATGTTGTAGGCAGGTCCAATTTGGCAGAAGTTGAGGCAACACAAATAGGCAGGGACAACAGAAGTAAGCAGGATCAGCAATATCACAATGCTGCTTAAGATACTGCCCCCCCAAAACCAAATACCATCGTTATGAAATCACCACCCATGGAAAACCCTGGACTAGGTGCAACCTTCTTGAGGAGATCACCACTTGGAATCCAAATGGAAAACCCTGGACCAAGTGCAACCTTCTTGAGGAAATCACCACTTGGAATCCAAATGGAAAACCCTGGACCAAGTGCAACCTTCTTGAGGAAATCACCACTTGGAATCTAAATGGTGTAACTCGAAAACACTTTTTTATTGAATCTTAAATGTAACTCGCTTCATCTTCATCGGACAAATAAGATGTATCTGTAGACAAGGAATGCTCTGGTGGACTTCCACTAGACACTCCAAGAATTCGATCTCAATTTATGAGTATATTTTTGGATGAAGTTTATTTCCAGATCCCGCAATCCCCATTAAAGTACCTTTAGATGTGAAAAACATTCAGCAACATACAATTCAAAAGCCTGAGATATCTTGTCAACCATGGAAGTTGACATCTCTTAGTTTTTGTAGAAAATTACGGGTAGTTTCTCAACCTGAACTAAACCATAGGGAGTACAAAAGTCGAGGTGGTATGTGTGTTTCAACTCAAGGTCAGTCTGACCCTCCAAAGCAACTTAGCACACCTAAGCAAAGCAAATCTAGCAGTAGACAACTCCATTTGGAGGTGACTTTGGAGCCACTAGAGTCAATGGCTTATTTTACAAATAACCAATTTGACGTTTTGGTGATGTTCTGTGTGAACAATGACAACAAGAAGGATGTGTACATGTTCTGTACACATGGAGACCGGTCTTCACAACCATCTGTTCTGGTGGGGCCAAGGAAGCCAAGTTCAAAAAAGTTTTCTAGGTAGCTTTATTTTGGAGGTACCATGGCTGTTTCTCTCTGTAATAAAGGAGACACGTGGCTGTGTTATGGATGCCAAGAAGTTGACTCTTTTGTGGGATCATATCTCAACCATTTACAACCCGCACCTCTTATTAATGTGACCAGGGGTGGACTGGGAACCTAAAGTGGCCCTGGAAAAAAACTAAAACTGGCCCTCATTCTAAGTGGGTCCAAATGGACAAAAGGTGGGGCAACACAAATAAGCAGGGTCGGGGACAGCAATTCTATAGTTCCGAACAAAGTCCCACCCCAGCAGAACGAAATACCACAGTGGAGCACAAAATACTGCTGGCCTGGCCACAGTATGAAACTGCATCATCGTCCTGAGAATACAGTTAAATTCAGGAGGAACCCTGCGGCCGCTGGCCAGGTGCATAATTGTCTGACGTTCCCACATTAATTATTACTGAGAGCATCAAACCTTCAGGTCGGCCATGAGGAGGGCTTGGGCAGCCCCCTAGGCATCAGCCTACCAGGAAATTTCTCTATAGGGTCTATGGCCAGTCCACGCCTGAATGTGACCTTAGACGCTGGGACACCTAGCTTTGGCATGTGGATTCCCAGAAGAGGACAGTTTCTAATATGGCCCCTGAAGTTCTATCTAATGGTGATCTACATTTTGGTTCAGTAGATCCACATGGGGTTGGGTCCGTGCAAAATTGGCCAGATGGAAAAGCGCGCCAAGGACGGATGATGGTGAAAAGAGCTAAATATTCAGGAATCTTACTCAATGGACAAGCCCTTTAAATTCTCACCTACTCCAGTAACAGAGAGACCGAGGTCAGCCACCACTGACTAACTCAATAAACTGCAATGCATTCCCCTCAATTTGCCAATGTGGAGCGAAGTGAAATTGTCACAATTCATGGATGTCGCCGAGACTTCATGGATGAGTCAGTATCAACAGGTTCAAAAGTGTAAGAAATAAAAGAAAAAAAATATGCAATGTGCACGGAGCAAATCAGCCGGTGGAACATATTTTTTCTCTCCTGTATATAAATAGTAGTTCCAGAAATGTAAAAATACAGAACAAGGCATTCTGCGCAGATACAGTGTTTGACACATTGTTGGACGCGTTTCCCAAATCTATGTCTTGAAATGGAATTTGGGAGCCTGCCATGATGAAGAACATGTGAACAGGCCTTTTATTTTGTCACTTTCCTGCTAAAAATAAATAGTAAAAAAAAAAATGCAGATAAAGGTAGATGGATATGAGCCGTTCATTAAGATTCAGCAGGGGTCAAAACACGTCCTTCTCGCAGAGCGCGCACAGCACGTGGCCCGATGAATCTGCGGGCCGTACACCAAAGGATCCTTGATTGTCCCGGCAGAGGACGGGTAGGGGGCAGTCAGACTGACCCCACACGTATCACAAACAAGGAGAAACAATGTTTGGATTTTAACCTTTGGCTTATTACTTGTTCCCATTAAGGATAAGCTATGCCAGGAATGACGGGTAGCCGCTTATCCCGTCTGCATATGGCAGAATTAGGAGGAAATTACGTGGGAGAGAGCGGTCGCGGAATTAAGGTTCAGGCCCAGTGAGGCCATAACATGCAGAAACAGGCGGCCCCAGATACAAAGGGCATTGGACAAGGGGCTGCCACTAATGACCACTGTGCACGCTTCTCTTCATAAAGCTGATCGGCGGGGGTGCTGGATGTCGGACCCCCACCGATCTGATATCCTGAGTATAGGCCATCAATATTACAAGCCTGGAGAACCCCTTTAATAGGTGGTCTTTAAAGTGGCCCTGGGAACAAAATCTTAAACAGTCAGTCATAGCTCCACCGGTGGTAGGTGAGGCCAAGGCAATAATACAATGCATACATCTATAGTCCTATAGTGAGATATGGAGCACCAAAATTATACATACAGCTCTATAGTGATATCTAGGGCACTATTATTACTCCTGTAGCATTATAGTATAGAGCAGGCTTTATGGGGGCAGCCGGCCCCATGATGTCATAACCTGACGGACCAAATGGTCTTCTTTACTGTAGAGTCAATGGTCAATCTGACCCTGTTCAGACCCATGTCCAATTTTTCCCAAAAAGGGTGTTT
This sequence comes from Bufotes viridis, assembly GCA_033119425.1. NCBI lineage: Eukaryota > Metazoa > Chordata > Amphibia > Anura > Bufonidae > Bufotes > Bufotes viridis. The sequence goes on along the minus strand of CM065596.1, from coordinate 17,920,534 downwards.
AAAAGATATTTTGTAAGCCATGAGAACAGGAATGAGTGTGGTGGTCCTGGTTCTCACCTACCTGTGAATTAATTTACCAAGGGCAACATCTACATGGATAGATTAGATAGATAGATAGATAGATAGATAGATAGATAGATAGATAGATAGATAGATAGAATAGAGAGAAAGAAAGAAAGAAAGATAGATAGATAGATAGATAGATAGATAGATAGATAGATAGATAGATAGATAGAGATAGATAGGAGATAGATAGATAGATAGATAGATAATAGAAAAATATTAGATACACTGGAGATAGATAGATAGATAGATAGATAGATAGATAATAGATAAACATTAGATATATTAAAGATAGATAATAGATAGATAGATAGATAGATAGATAGATAGATAGATAGATAGATAGATATGAAGGTAGATAGATAGATAGATAGATAGATAGATAGATAGATAGATAGATAATAGATAAACATTAGATACACTGGAGATAGATAGATAATAGATAAACATTAGATACACTGGAGATAGATAGATAGATAGATAGATAGATAGATAGATAAACATTAGATAGATTAAAGATAGATAGATAGATAGATAGATAGATAGATTAATGATAGATAGATAGATAGATAGATAGATAGATAGATAGATAGACATTAGATATATTGAAGGTAGATAGATAGATAGATAGATAGATAGATAGATAGATAATAAAACATTAGATACATTGGAGATAGATAGATAGATAGATAGATAGATAGATAATAGATATATATATAGATAGATAGATAGATAATAGATAGACAGATGAAAGATGCTGGAAGCAGGAACAATTTAATGCTTTTATACACCCGTCCAGGAGGGACAATGCGGAGCTCGTGCTGCCCGGCTCATAAAGCACCTCCATCCTCTGATATATAAAATGTACCGCACTCTATATCCGCGCACACCCAGTATACACATCCACATCCGCAGCCGCCGATTCAACCGTAATAAGGGTGGCAGGGCAGTCTAATATTGTTCTCACCTAACAAAAGCTGACTCTCCTCTTTTCTTCTCTTTTGCCTCATTTAGCCGTCCTCACTAAAGATTGTTCCCAATCAAGGTTATGGAGCTGAAAAGGCTTGACTTTATTTGAAAGGTATAAAACTGCTTGGATGAAAACGCTTTGAATCTGAAAGCACTAACGTGATTGTCCCCAAAAAAATAAAAAAAAGGCATTTTAATCTCCACAACAAATGGAACCAGATTCCAAATTCCCCCTTAGAATGTCAATAGGACCCAATGTTTTGTTGCTTTGTTTCAGGAATCATGGCAAAGACCTAATTCTGATGTTAGCGGGAAAAAAGCCTCCAAGTGATTAACGTTCCGTGATAGCACCCCCACTTTAAACGCTGACAGCGGAGGCGACGCTTTCTTGTGTGCGGTGACAATGCTTTTTGGAACATGGTCCTATAGGTCACCGTCTCATCGAATGGCTGTCCTGATGCTCACCCCACAGCCGGTCTCTACAGACGGTTTTCTTACTGGATCCCTTTAAGTCTCCATCTGCTTCATTTTATTCATCTTTAAGACTGCTTTTCAGGGTTTAGACATAAAGGAAAATGGACACATAGCCAAAAATTTCCTCTTAAAGGGGTTGTCTGGTTTGGAAATAGGAGATTCTGAGTCATTCAGGACCTCCATCTATTAGCTTGGATGACCATAAAGAGCGCTACCACTCAGGAGGACCCAACACATTGGAAGGCCTAGTGATTTCCGTTAGCATTATGTAATGCACCACTTCGCCTGAGGAGGCACTGTAGGGAAATGAAATACTTACAGATTACAGATGATTGTTGGGGGCCCCAGCAGTGAGATATTCTGTGATCAGCAAACCCTTTGTCACAACGGCCAAGTGAAAACTTGGACCCATAAGGTCCCTAATAGCCCCTTCACACATAACCACTGCAAGGGGGTATGGACCTTCCCGCAGGGAAACCCAGGTTGTCACCCCCCAAGAGATGTAATGTTATGTCTTGTTATGCCACTTATTCCAGCAGAAGAGGTTTGGTTGCCAATGGTTGGCAGGAACAGAACTAGACTCCCAGTTCCTCGCCTCCTGGTAGTAGTGGACTGGTCATGCTTCCTGCAAGGGGTGGGAGTTCAAGTCCAGACAGCAGAGAGATAGGGAGCACTTGTCGAAGCAAGTTCTCCTATGACACCTTCACTCCAGGAAGAGAGACTTTTATACACTTACTTCTGGACAGATTCTTCAAACTACCTTTCCACCGCACCAATCCCCAGGGATCGATGGCCTGAGGCAGTACACCATGACACAACACTTTATCAGGTCCACTACCACTCCAATCCTTCGCACCGGCTCCTCAGGGGCTCGCTGCACATACCCGATTTGTGGCACCAAGTTGGCAGGAGACACATTGAGCCAACTAACACCAATAGAGACAGCAACCAAAAGAGCATTGCTCCTCAGGCCCTCAGAACTGTGGGAAGGGTCTTCATAAAACTGGAGGAACATTGTCACTGGTTGGAGTTGTGGACATTTGGCGCACATTGAGGGTTCAAAAGGTTTGATGCCTGTGCAAGCGTGCAAACCTAAGGCAGAGTAGCGCGATGGAGGAGAAGAATAGCGGCTAGAAGCGGGGCACCTCTCTAGGTCAGCCTTCGAATTGGTACATCCTTCAAACAAAGAGCATCTCCATGAACAGGGAAGGACATGATAAGAGACCAATGAACTGACCTGACAACTTTACCTCTTTGCAAATTGTCACGGCCCGGTTTGATGGTGGAGCGGAATCGGAATCACTATTCGGGGTGCACGGTGCTATGGAAATAACCACGAAGGTGAAGAGTACCTGGCGCTTGACGAAGCCCATAGGCACCTCTACCACAGAAGGTGACGCCAATGCTATAAATGGCACGTCATCATAGGGGGCTGTTACGCATTTCGCATCGGGACCCTGGAGCTTGGCAGCAGCACCGTGGGAGAAAGTGGGAAGATGAACGCAACGGTGTCACCTGCCGTGGGTGAGCAATGCTGTACCCGTGACTGTACGCCATGGGGGTCTCCCGTAATAGCTCTTTAATATTTCGAAAGCATCCACCGGTGGAACAATGTTACCTTGCCAATTCCATCTTCCGGATGAGCTTCAATTACACAAAGTCAAACGTGTTTAACAAAGCGGCGACACACTGGGAGAGAATACGTAATTAATTCCGACTTGCTAGTGTTGTCACCTTTCGTAACCGCATTATCACTTACTAATAAGGCTAAAAGGGGCTCCCACACCTCGGCATGGGCTCGTAGGGGAAGCACGTGCTGCTGCAAGCGTAGACTCGGATCTACAGACAGCAGGATGAACGTGCAATTAGCTAACGTGCAAATATAGAGGGGCGTGCAAAATAACATGACGCACGCAAAGAACGGAGCGAAATGCAATTGAAAGATGCAATGTCAGGACTGAATGAAGAGACTATTCCTGTAGAGCTCACCTGAATGCCGATCGTGGAGGTGCCAGGAGTCAGACCTCCACCATTCAGATATTGAGGATAGGTACCCCCAATAAACCCCCTTAAGAGGACGGGCCCTAGCCACCTAGTATATAATTGCATCTCCACTCTGCTTTCCTCCAAACTCCCACCTCCACTTTAGAGTTTTTCAGTCAAAACGAGGGAGTGAATTGGAAAGCAGAGTGGAGGAGCAAAGGAACACCGGGTGGCTAAGGCCCGCCCCTAGTGCACTGAAGCCCTAATTTGCATATTGTTTAACACATGGATTTCTCCTAATTAATTCCGAGAATGGATCGGAAAAGAAAGGTGAGGCATTTTGCTTGGTTTCATAGGGCTGGTTCTTTAAAGAGGCTTTCCTATCAGACACAACCCCTCTCATATTGAAGCCGCCTGGCACCCTCGGAAACAAAAGATGACTTTGTCCCATGGCTGCCATGCCAAATTACCTGGCAGCCATTAAAATGAATGATCCTCCAATGGAAGCCTCGAGTCCTGGGCAGAAGACCGTAGTCTGTGACATCTTTCTGATCTAATAGCCTTCATGAGACAACCCCTTAAAGGGCTCCAACTAAAATATATCAGGGGTCAGTACAGAGATCTCTCTCATCATCTATTTATCCCCAGGACTGAGAATGTGACGAGGGGACATCCTCTGGGTCTGGAGGAAAGAAGGTTTCCGTCTGGAGGAAAGAAGGTTTCTACACAAACATAGAAGAGGATTCTTTACGGTAAGAGCAGTGAGACTATGGAGCTCTCTGCCTGAGGAAGTGGTGATGGTGAGTACAATAAAGGAATTCAAGAGAGGCCTGGATGTATTTCTGGAGTGTAATAATATTACAGGCTATAGCTACTAGAGATGGGTCGTTGATCCAGGGAGTACTTCTGTCCTCTGGATCAACTAGCAGGAGGACAGGCCGAACTGGATGGACAGATGTCTTTTTTCGGCCTTATGTACTATGTTACTATGTTACATTGTGTCTAATTAGTAAACAGAAGGCGGTGGAAGGGCTCTGAATTTATAAAGGACACCTATTAGGAAGTTACTTCTTTTTCTGCTGTCTGCAGCCTCCCGCATTTATTTTGGGATCTCGGAATACCCCTTTAAGCCCATGCACATTTTACTTTGGATTTGAGCCCAGAGCTGCTCAATCTTTGCAAGATCCCGGCTTAGTGACTCGGCCCCAAGGGGTCATGGGTCTGATTTGGCCCCTGTATTCTGCACACACTTTGTATGTCCCCCCCCTGAGATCTTTCTGGTCTCACATGCGTTCATTCATCTCTTGCTTTACACTACACTTCAGATTTATTTACTGCTGTGGGTTAGACACTACACAGATGTGGAGCAGCGCCATTCGGTATCGCCTCGGCCCTAACCTAAACCTTAAGCACCACGATAAAGCTGGACAGATTTACAACCTGAGAATACAGGACAGAAGGGCTACTTACTGGCAAACTAACATCTACTCCAGGTTCTTGTCACTTCTGTCTCAGCCTTTACATTACCATTCTTCTCCAGTAGTGGGCAACTGGTAACTACTAGCACAGCCGGCCACAAAAACCTGCTGAAGAAGCCACTAATAGTCTGACACCCAGGGCTCACGACTACCCCAAATTTGAATTAAAAAGCGCCGTTATCTGATTTCTTTATGTTATTTGGTCACTGTGTTTCAGTATTGAATGGGAGCATTTATCATGGAAGCTGGATAAATCCGTGCAGTGCGCTCCCCCTAGTGGTGTCTTTAGGCAGTCAGGATTTTATCATATAACTCTATGGCTGTGTAACGGTGCCGCTGTATATGTGGGACACTCTGCTAACAGTACTATTTGCTGGGGGCCACACTGCTGGGTCTGTGTCTCCTAGGCTATGTTTATGGGGAGCTAAAGGAAGTAACATTACATACTTACACTTTTATTGCACACCCCGAACCCATACAGAATGACCATTTATGGGTGGGACTTACATAATTCACACCTATTTTGGAATCGGGACAAGACAGAATTATCTCTAACATCACTGATCATGCTCTTGCCTGGCTCCTTGGTGCTACGCACTGGTGTCTTTTGGACTCACCAGTATCAGGTGGCAGCCTGTAGCAGCCTTTTAAGGGAGACTGCTCCTAGAGGTAGCAATCCGGTGACCCTTCACCCTTAAAGTCCAGATCCCCGTATGGGGGTAACATGGTGAAACCCTGACAATGCCCTCAGGAGTACCCCTAAGCCAGATCGGTTCAGTAGACACAGTGGCTCCACACCTCCTGCATTTATCTTATAAGTCAGTAACAGTCCAGATTTTCAGATTTTAGTCCATAAATCCCACCCATAAAAACAGGACACGCGCCATAATAACAGCTAAAGTGCCTGGCCTCCGTTTATAGGACTACTCTGATAACTGTATTTATGGGGGCACTTTAGCTGTTATTATGGTGTGTGGCCTGTTTTTATGGGTGGGATTTATGGACTAAAATCTGAAAATCTGGACTCTTACTAACTTACAAGATACGGTAAATGCAGGGGGTGTGGAGCCACTGTGTCTAATGAACTGATCAGGCTTAGGGGTACTCCTGAGGGCATTATCAGGTTTTCACCATGTTACCCCCATATGGGGATCTGGACTTCACTGTAGGGGCCACCAAACTGCTACCTCTAGGAGCAGTCTCCATTAAAAGGCTGCTACAGGCTGCCACCTGATACTGGTGAGTCCAAAATACACCAGATCATAGCACCAAGGAGCCAGGCAAGAGCATGATCAGAAGACAAGCAGAGGTCAGGACAGGCAGACATTGTACAATACAGTAAAGAGGCAATAGATCAGGACAGGTGGTACAGGGTTGACATAGTGAACATGTAAAATTCAGGGCAGGAGGCTAAAGGTCAATCCAGTAAAGAGGTAGAGGAAAGATCTGAAGGTGCAAGGTCAATACAGAAAACAGATTGAGTTCAGGGTAGGTGGCACAGTGTCAATCCAGTAAACAGGTAGAGGTCAGGGCAGGTGGCACAGGGTCAATCCAGTAAACAGGTAGAGGTTAGGACAGGAGGCTTGCGGTCAATCCAGTAAACAGGTAGAGGGCAGGAGGCTTACGGTCAATCCAGTAACCAGGTAAAGGTCAGGGTAGGTGGCACAATGTCAATCCAGTAAACAGGTAAAGGTCAGGGCAGGCGGCACAGGGTCAATCCAGTAAACAGGTAGAGGTCAGGACAGGAAGCTTATGGTCAATGCAGTAATCAGGTACAGGTCAGGGCAGGCAACACAGGGTCAATCCAGTAAAAAGCCAGAGGTCAGGGCAGGAGGCACAGGGTCAATCCAGTAAACTGGCAAATGTTGGGCACAGTAGATTAGAACAATACAATAGGACTAGACACACTACGAACCTATAGCTCATACACATACTCAAAACAGGAGGTGTCCTATATACCCCAAGCAACACTGCCACTGAAGGTGGAGCCAGGGAGAGCGTGTACCGGCCCTAAAGGAGCAAACACCAGGAAGCATTTGAGAGAGGCCGCAAACAGCTCGCAGCACGGAACCATGGGGTGGGTGAAGACTCCAGGAGTCCAGGACTCTGTGTAAGGCTCATTTGAAGACCCTCACGATGATGGCGGTGTGTGCTCGCCAGCATCACAGGGATCTTGAAATGACCCTTGCAAATTGAAATCTTGGCCCGAATTCGCTAATATAGCACGTTAATGAAATAATATGTAAATAAGACATAAAATAAGAATAAAATTCAAGGGCCTCATTTTTCCAACATCCTTCCGCTAGACAGCCCTACCACGCTGCTCCAGCGCGCGGCCCCTATTCCCATATGTATTACTGTACATGATTATACGTATTATTACTTCTCCGTCTATTTCACAACCACACTGGCGGTAAAAAAAGAAAAAAAGCGGCGATCGCGAAGCAAGACTTTGTCATCGTCTATTTTCCTTGCTTTGCCTCCGCTGTACCCAAATTACACGGGTGTAATTATTTTGACAACATAATGAAAAGAAAATTGGATTTGGGCACTGCAAGTTTATCTAATAATTCTATTTCTCCGCAGACTTCACAGCGCTGACAGTCACAAAGAGACCTGTCCATTCCAACAGGGAAATATTTGATTTTTTTTATTCTCTTTTTTTTTTTTCGCGCAGAACATTATTTATTTTTAGCAAGTAAGTTGCTATTATCAGAGCAGATATGATAGCCGAATATAAAAAAAAAAAAAGGAAGAAAAAAAATTAAGAAATTCTGGTGTTTCAAAGCTTTAATTTTTTTTTTTTCTCTTCAGCTCTCACTTTTGACATTTTCTTCCCCTGGGAAGACAAGATAAAAATGCTGTCACAAATGGGTGACTTTTCTTGTCAAATGACAGATTTCATTCTCCATAGCAACCGCAAATCAAGGTGTTCGCCGGAATTAAAGCCTTTTTTAAATGGCGATTCTGTATTTAGAAATGAAATGAGTATAATGGGGTTTTGATTCGCCCCCTGTCGCACCCCTCAGCCCCCCACCCTTCACCACGACCTTCTTTACTGTGTACGTTGTGGACTGTACCGAACAGAAAACGTATTTACTTTTGCGGGGGACGTTCACATATTGCGCCGACAGATGTACAAACAAGATAGGTCACGCGGGTCGCGTGCAGTCGTCTGGTTTACTGTACTGGAGCTGGTATACAGATGGACAGTGATTGTTTGAGGGTGCACCCAGCGAAGGGAGGGGGGGCTTGTGGGGAGACAAATGAAGACTGTGGGGGAGATTTATCAAACTGGTGTAAAGTAGAACTGGCTGTGTTGCCCATGGCAACCAATCAGAGTCCAGCTTTCATTTTTGACAGCTCCTTTGGAAAATGAAAGGAGGAATCTGATTGGTTGCTAGGGGCAACACAGCCAGCTCTACATTACACCAGTTTGGTAAATCTCCCCCTGTGTTTCTTAAGTCGTAACCAAAGGAGGGCAATGGACGAGGCAATAATGCCACATTTTATTCTGGCCGCCCTTTGCTGTGCCCAAATAGGTTTTCCTTGTACAGCGCCATGTAGTGGACAGAATATACCCGCTACAATCTGTTCGTCTCATTTATGGTTAAAGGCTTTATTCCACGACTAATGTAAAAAATAAAAATCAGACATCATATGTACCTCACATGGATCCAGAGATCTCCCCATTCATTGCTCTGCTAGATTTATATCAAGCTGACGCCTCAAGGGGAGTGTCCTTTCTGCAGCAGCTCAGGAGGCGTGTCCATGGTCTCCTAATAACAGCTCAGGAGGCAGTTGAAGGATCAAACTGAGCATGTGCGGCCATCTCAGTGAGCAGGTCAAAGAAATAAGAAAAAAACAAACAGCAGGTGGCGCTATACAGATACATTTTAATGAATAACTCAGTGGCTGTGCCAAATTTTTAATTACATGCAATTACAAAAGTATTCAGATCCAGGTGCTGGTTTGAAAACCGTAGAATATTTTTTGTGGGGCAACCCCTTTAAGGCATGATATACTCGAGATTCTGTCCTTACATATGCCACCGGGGTGTGTCACTGTACAGGTATACACTGGAAAACCCCATTGCCTACAGCTAGGGCTTTCAAGGCATTAGGTAGGTCTTCACCCGCGGCCCAGGATTTTCACTCACGCGCCATCTGATCGAACATCGGAAAGCGCCTGCGCTGATGCTAAATTGAAAGGGGACAGGTGAGAGGTGAGGTGCCTATTGATTGGCTCTGTCAATCAATGGTTTGAGGAAGGGGCTAAGAAAGGAGAGGAGCTTGGGTGCACCAAGGGCCCTCAGTGCACTTAACAATGCATTTGCATATTGAGTAAACGCTGAAATTCTCAGCTACGGAGCCACGGATTTACGAAAATAAGGCAGTGTTTTATTCAGGAGAGGAAACTCTACTTGGTATACATATACGTATACTGACCTCGCATTGCAGGGGCCGCTGTGTATTATACTAGAGGGGTAGATATACGGTAAATACACACATAGAACTTCTGTAGGAAAACGTAGGTTCTCAAACCAGAGAAAAACAGGGAAACAATGAAAAACAGATTTTTACCAGGGAACGGTGCTGCTCCCTAATGATCTCTGCGGACAACCTAATCTCCCCTGACGTTCCAATCGTCCCATGTTTATACATGTGACAACAGCATGTCAGCTCACAAAAGCAGAAAGAGTTATTTGAAGGGGACGTGGAAAATTTCAAACAACACCTTGAGCCGAGGCCGTCTAAATCCCCAAAGCAGGAGGCTACTCCTTAACCCTGAGATTACTGAAAGACCTGAGAGGGAACATTGGCTGAGCTATGCTATAATAGCACCTTCCTGGGCTCTGCCGCTACCTCCCTCGTACAAATATGATATGCAAATGCAGACCAGAAGCTTGTGGGTTAATGCAAAAATTTGTAAAAAGGCCCCCACCTACTATCTTTGGTTGGTGGCATAGCTACACCCCTGCTCAAACACTTGAAGAAAAGATCTCACATGGATACCGTGGACCATGGTGCAGGATGAGAGTGGGGGCAGTGGCAATAAGGGTGGTTGTGGTCCTCACAGGGGGTGGCTAATCCTGCTCCAGCACTCACTCAGGCCACACATGCAGTGAAGGGAGCTGCTCCCACTTTCGTCCCCTGGGGGCACGCCCTGGATTTGGGTGACTGGGGCGCCCTTGGTGTTGGATGAGCAGCGGGGTGCAAGGCAGGAGAACAGAGGTCTGGGGCAGATGTGCAGACAATGGGCAAGGCAGAATTGGTTAAAGCAAAATGCAGTCTCTCTTCTACTAAGTGGATGATGGGTGGCATAATACAAATAATCGGTACAGTCCTCAGATATATCACAAGGTACGCTGTGTGCATAGGAGGTGGAAATGGTAGCAGTCCCCTCTGAGTCCCTTTCTATACATATAAGCAAGCTTTACAATTGACCAAAGAAGTGCAATTTCTTTCTCAATATCTCTGCAATGCCCATCTGTGGGGAACAGTCCTTCAATGGATGGTTAATCTGTCTCAGTAGTGTGGTG
>CM065596.1:17035786-17309525 GCA_033119425.1 Bufotes viridis | reverse complement strand
TCAGCCTGTGGAGCCTATGCAGGCTGTGGCGGATCTAGTCAATGATGCTGAACCACTCCATTGGTTCCTCACACCCTGGTTAAATTTGTTGGTGCCCGCTCCAGCACCTACTGTGCCTTCACCTCCGGAAGAGCCGGGTTCAAAATGTCCCGGATCCAGTCTCTCCTGTAGAGGATCCTCCGGCTCCTGTTGTTCCTGATCAGGGTCTCACTGGTGGAGACCCTCCTGTTGCTCCTCTCCCTTCTACCTCGGTGCTAAGGGAGGAGGAAACTCCTGTGTTGAGAAGGTCCACCCGGATGAACAGGGGCGTCCGCCAGTCCGTTTAGGGGACTTTGATTATACTGGTGGTGTCTCCTCCCGGGCAGTTACTACTGGAAATACCTTGCTTGACGTTTGTGCGCAAGAATGGACTCTCCACGCGAGCCCTTGCTCGTGATACACCCCCAGGGAACCTCTGGTGAGCATCATCCTTTTAAGTTTGTGCCCAGAGATGGACTCCTGTGTGCGAGCCTCTGTGATATGCTTTTATGGACTCACTCATTGTCATGGACTATCCTGGTATTCCCTAACATCCGCTGTGCCAGGTCAGCGCCCCAGTTCCACTCTTTATCCTGAAGGAAGAGAACGACGCCCCTTGTCACCACGCTCCACCTTTTCCAGCTGGACCTGATATAAATTATGCAGATGTCATCTATTTGTGTTTATGTATGCCTGCATGTTTTCCTTTTTGTCTTTCAGGAGATGAATCCAGCTGGGTGGACCTCTGTGGTGGAGTACGAGGTCGTACTCAGTTTAAAGTTGTGGGGTATGCAGTATACGGGCACTTTGATACCCGCTTACCACCATTCTGTTATGCTGTGTGTTTCATGTAATTGCCTGCAGCAATGTTAAGGGTGTCATTTAGGTATTGGACCACTGGGGAGCTGGTGAGCAGTTTATATATATAGCTAGGCCAAGGCAGGCTAGTGCAGTGCAGACCCTGGAGTCTGTGGAGGCCACATGTCTCAGGCCTAGGCCAGTTCAGCAGAAGTCAACCTGGAGGCAATCCCTAGAGCAAGAGGTACTAAACGTCAAGAGGAGGTACATTATAAACTGGAGATTCAAGGATATAAGCCAGAAGTAGGGCATTGGGGCCTTGAAGCATCAATTCCAGTCAGGACGAGTCAGGAAGAAAGTAAGGTTCACCTGCAATTCCAAGTCCTGTATTATCACCCTCTGTTTAACCTTGCTGGATGTAAGACCACTGCAATTTTGATTGTCTGCAAAAAGGAACTGTTGGAAAGACTGCTTACTGTATCATCACTGTCTTCAGTAAAGTTTGAATTCTGTTTTCAAGTTACCAGTCTGCACCTCCGTTATTCCTACTGTAAATACGGTGTGCCACCGTTTACTGGCACTGGCGTCACGACATATCAGGGACTTAGCCATAGGCACGTTAAACTATAACACCAAGGGCACCTCACCTTCCACCTGGCTGTGTCCCTCAAGAACCCAGAGAGTGCCCCAGAGGAGCAGCGTGCCGGCCTCTCCATCACTGGCATTCCCCAGGTTAGTTCCTACACATTGCCCTGACTTGGGGGTGCTACACTATCAAGTAGACAAGTAAGTGCTGTTGCCTTCTCAAACGGCTGATTGGCAAGGGTCCTGAGTGTTGGAACCCCTTACCGGTCTGATATTGATGACCTGGCCTGAGGATAGGCCATCAATATCAGAATCTTGGAATACCCTTTTAATGTCTGCAATTAAAAAAAGTTTAAAAACTGTCATAAATGTACTGGTAAGTCGCCGCAAGTGTGCTCCAAATACTCTAATTCCTTGCACATAGTAAATGATAAACTGTTGGCTGCTTGCTGCCACCACTAGGGGGAGCTCAATGCATATGAATTTGTACAGTTAATATAAGACTCAATAGTTTCTGTAAGAATCTCTATAAATTGAGCTCCCCTAGTGGCGGCCTGCATGAAAATGTTATGACTATGTTGGAAAACAAGGGCCATTCACTGCCAGGCTCCTCTTCCACCCTATAGCAGTGGCATGGTCTGTCTCCTCCTAGGTATGCCACTTAATTAACAACCCTAGCCTTTGTGATGGGAGATTGGACAGCCACTGTACATGTGCTTGTTATACAGTAAAGAGGCCTTTCAGATTGCAAATCGGCAGGCGGTGCCAAGAGTCAGACACTCACCGGTCATATATTGATGATCATTCCTAGGACTAGCCATCCATATTTAATTCACAGAGAACCTTTTTAAATAAAAAAAAAATGGATGCCTGCGGCTACCACTAGAGGGAGTTCAGGAACTTACTGTATACATCATTGATGTCACTGATAATACTGAAAACTCCCTCTAGTGGCGGCTGTTGGAACATAGAATTGTATGATTTAAATCTGTCTACGTAGAAGATTTGAAGCTCTGTATCAGGAAAACCTGTTTCTGATTTCTAAAGAAATTAATCAAAAGAGACTATTGGACCTAAAAAAAAACGACATGATGTTAAAAGGAGGGAAGACACAGAATGATGGTTGTAACTTATGTGGAAGCTGAATAGTGGCCAACTAATAAGTTTCTTACCCCATATATTGATGACCATCCTGAGGATCAGTCATCCATATTTAATTTAAAAAATTGGCTGCCTGCAGCCACCACTAGAGGGAGCTCAGGAGCTGACTGTATACATCATTGATGTATGACTAAAGCTCCCTCTAGTGGAGGATGCAGGTACATAGAATTGTACCATTTAACTGTATGTCTGTGCAGAAGATTTGGAGCTCTGTATCCGGCAAACTGATTTCTGAAGAAATTAAACAGTTTTTGGGCCTTGGAAGTTAAAAGGAGGGTAGATGGTGGATGTCTGGAAGCGGAATAGTGGTCAGTTACGTACCCTCAGTCACCTCTTGTGGTGTGATAGTGCCCATACACATGAATGTATTCCCCGCCTGGTGGGATCTGGCCTTCTAATGTCTATGAATGGGCGTATCCTTGATGCGCTTCACTCCTGGGATCACATAGGTTGAGATCATTAATGGTGGCCCCCACCGGCTTCACTTTGTTCGGAGCGGCCGTGTATTCTGCTTCTTTCATGTCCACATAATAAAGCATTTAGCTTGTCTCCTGGAGGATTAGCCGAGCGCAGTCATCGCAGGAAATTATTTGATCACTTAGCTTCTTAAAAATACATTTTCCAATGTCACGCTGTTTTTTTTTTTGTTTTTTTTTTAAGAACGAGCAAGGTGAGAATTTTTTTTGGTTTTCTTTTAATCTTGCTTCCTTGTGTTCAATAGTTTAATCAATGTGCAAGGACAAGAACGCCAGAATTTTAATGAACGAAGGAGACGTGGCCCGTTTTCCCAATTTTTGTACTAATCCTATTTATAACTGGTGGTTGATAACGTCCGTCGGGGTCCATAACTATTACTGACCAGGGGCTGGCTGGAAAATTTTAGCCTGGGGGACAAGCACTCATCACTGGCCTATGTGTAGCGGCCCACCCTTAACCTGTTTAACCCCGCCTACCATATAAAGGCGGTGTAGGTAAATGGGCTTTAAATCGTTTAAAGGCGGCAGCCGGTTGTGTTTTCGTGTTGGGATCGTACACACATGTGCAAACCCAGATACAGGACAGGATTCCATAGCAGAACCAAGGTCATTAGAGGGACCAGATTTACTAACTCCTGAGCTGAAGAGACTCCATAGACTATAATGGGGTCTGCGCAGGATGCTGCTGTTTTACCGGACAAAAAAGTCCTGCATGCAGGACTTCTTTGTCTGGTCTTTTTGACAGAATCTGTGGCAGTGGCCCGAACGTAAATGTGAGTGGATAGTTTTATATTGAAGTGCAGTATGAGCTGCACGTTTAACACACAAATACATAGCAAGAACCAAGATCACTACATAAACACAGCACCAGAACCAAGATCACTACATAAACACAGCACCAGAACCAAGATCACTACATAAACACAGCACCAGAACCAAGATCACTACATAAACACAGCACCAGAACCAAGATCACTACATAAACACAGCACCAGAACCAAGATCACTACATAAACACAGCACCAGAACCAAGATCACTACATAAACACAGCACCAGAACCAAGATCACTACATAAACACAGCACCAGAACCAAGATCACTACATAAACACAGCACCAGAACCAAGATCACTACATAAACACAGCACCAGAACCAAGATCACTGCATAAACACAGCACCAGAACCAAGATCACTACATAAACACAGCACCAGAACCAAGATCACTACATAAACACAGCACCAGAACCAAGATCACTACATAAACACAGAACCGAGCCTATAAGTCAAGCACAGCACCAGAACCAAGATCACTGCATAAACACAGCACCAGAACCAAGATCACTACATAAACACAGCACCAGAACCAAGATCACTACATAAACACAGAACCGAGCCTATAAGTCAAGCACAGCACCAGAACCAAGATCACTGCATAAACACAGCACCAGAACCGAGCCTATAAGTCAAGCACAGCACCAGAACCAAGATCACTGCATAAACACAGCACCAGAACCAAGTTCACTACATATTTACATCACCAGATTATAAAAGTTCAGTACAGATACCATTTGAGTAGTCAGGTCGGCCCTCGCCATATAAGCTTGCTCGGTGTGAAACTACAGCTCCCAGTATGACCTAAATAGTAGTAAAGGGATGCTGGGAGTTGTTGATTCACAAAACAGCATGCTAGCACCCATCATCCGCTGGTGATCATCCAGATGACTACAGCACTCATCATACACAGTCAGAGGCAGAATAATCATTTCCATTTAGTGACTGACAGGTGACGCCTCCTCCTGAGTTCTTCTCCATCTGGTTCAGGCCACCATGATGACATTTCCCGGACACAGTTCGGCTCTGCAGATTTTGCCTAGAAGATCCATTCAGCTTCTCTCTTTACCAACACATTGGCATCCTGCATACTAACACAGACTCATCCTAGTGCCACATGCTGTGCCCTGAATATAACAGCAGAACTATCGCTATACACAGAGCCCCCAATGGTAGTGCCACAAGCTATGTGCCCTCTGTATACAGTGCCATATGCCCTGTGCCCTCTGTATATAGTGCCACATGCTGTGTGCCCTCTGTATATAGTCCCACATGCCCTGTGCCCTCTGTATATAGTGCCACATGCTATGTGCCCTCTGTATATAGTGCCATATGCCCTGTGCCCTCTGTATATAGTGCCACATGCTGTGTGCCCTCTGTATATAGTCCCACATGCCCTGTGCCCTCTGTATATAGTGCCACATGCTATGTGCTCTCTGTATATAGTGCCATATGCCCTGTGCCCTCTGTGTATAGTCCCACATGCCCTGTGCCCTCTGTATATAGTGCCACATGCTATGTGCTCTCTGTATATAGTGTTACATGCCCTGTGCCCTCTGTATATAGTCTCACATGCCCTGTGCCCTCTGTATATAGTGCCACATGCAATGTGCTCTCTGTATATAGTGTTAAATGCCCTGTGCCCTCTGTATATAGTGTCATATGCCCTGTGCCATCTGTATATAGTGCCACATGCTCTGTTCCCTCTGTATATAGTGCCACATGCTGTGTGCCCTCTGTATATAGTCCCACATGCCCTGTGCCCTCTGTATATAGTGCCACATGCTATGTGCTCTCTGTATATAGTGCCATATGCCCTGTGCCCTCTGTATATAGTCCCACATGCCCTGTGCCCTCTGTATATAGTGCCACATGCTATGTGCTCTCTGTATATAGTGCCATATGCCCTGTGCTCTCTGTATATAGTCCCACATGCTATGTGCTCTCTGTATATAGTGCCATATGCCCTGTGCCCTCTGTATATAGTGCCATATGCTGTGTGCCCTCTGTATATAGTCCCACATGCCCTGTGCCCTCTGTATATAGTGCCACGTGCTATGTGCTCTCTGTATATAGTGCCATATGCCCTGTGCCCTCTGTATATAGTGCCATATGCCCTGTGCCCTCTGTATATAGTCCCACATGCCCTGTGCCCTCTGTTTATAGTGCCATATGCCCTGTGCCCTCTGTATATAGTCCCACATGCTATGTTCCCTCTGTATATAGTGTCATATGCCCTGTGCCCTCTGTATATAGTGCCACATGCTGTGTGCCCTCTGTATATAGTGCCACATGCTCTGTGCCCTCTGTATATAGTGTCATATGCCCTGTGCCCTCTGTATATAGTGCCACATGCTATGTGCTCTCTGTATATAGTGCTACATGCCCTGTGCCCTCTGTATATAGTGTCATATGCCCTGTGCCCTCTGTATATAGTCCCACATGCCCTGTGCCCTCTGTATATAGTGCCATATGCCCTGTGCCCTCTGTATATAGTCCCACATGCTATGTGCTCTCTGTATATAGTGCTACATGCCCTGTGCCCTCTGTATATAGTGCCACATGCTGTGTGCCCTCTGTATATAGTGCCACATGCTCTGTGCCCTCTGTATATAGTGTCATATGCCCTGTGCCCTCTGTATATAGTGCCACATGCTATGTGCTCTCTGTATATAGTGCTACATGCCCGTCTGTATAGTGCCACATGCTATGTGCCCTCTGTATATAGTGCCACATGCTCTGTGCCCTCTGTATATAGTGTCATATGCCCTGTGCCCTCTGTATATAGTGCCACATGCTCTGTGGCCTCTGTATATAGTTTCCCATGCTCTGTGGCCTCTGTATATAGTTTCCCATGCTCTATGCCCTGTATATACTGCCACATGCTTAGTGCGCCTTATAAATAGTGCCACTTATATGCGCCCCCTTTATGTATTGTACCTCTTATATATGTGCCCCCTTTATGTATTGTACCTCTTATATGTGTCCCCTTTATGTATTGTACCTCTTATATATGTGCCTCCTTTATGTATAGTGCCTCTTATATGTGCCCCCTTTATGTATAGTATCTGTACACGCTGCATCTATTATACCTCTTACCTCACATATCAGTACACTGCTTTGTATACTATATATCTGTACCCACTTTATCTTTTATACCTTGTACCTGATGTATCAGTACTCTGTGTGTATACTACGTGTCAGGTACGAGGTATAAAAGATGCAGTGGGTGCAGATATGTGTGGACAGACATATATTATGGTCACTGTGTGAGGTACATGAGGTATTGGGGGTCGTAGTTAGGGGTAGAGTCAGTCTTAGGGTTAGGATTAGTATTAGGGTGAGTATTCTCTCTTTATTACGGTTAGAATTAGTATTACATTTAGGAATAGTAATTGGATTAGGGTCTGTATTAGGGTTAGGCATAGTATTAGCATTAGCGACCAGTATTAGGGTCTGGGGCCAGTATTAGGGTTAGGTGTAGTATTAGCATTAGGGGCCAGTATTAAAGTTAAGGGCCAGTATTGGGGTTAGAGTCAGTATTAGAGTCAATGTTATAGTTGAGGGTCAGTATTACGGTTAGGATCAGTAGTAGGGTCAGTGTTTTAGTGGTCAGTATTACAGTTAGGAGTCAGTACTAGGGATAGAGGTCAGTGTTTGGGTCAGGGGCCAGTATTGGGGTTAGGGCACATGGAGAGAAAAGTGGAGGGCAGTCTCAAGGTCCCACGATGCAGCAATGTTCCCCCCTGGCCCACGGCCAAGCCCGCCCCTGCATACCACCCTTGGTCTGTCTCCGACCTATGACTAAACTGTTTCTATTGCTTCCATAACATCTGGTTACCCTGAGCCAAGATGGTGCAGAAGCAGCGGTTGCAGCCTGGCTCTGATGCATGTGGGGACTCAAAGGTCCCTCTGTCACATAAAAAGACCTCATTATTATAAATGTCACTTTATGGTAATTGGGGATATTGTTACAAAATTTGCTTTGGAGCTAAGAGGTGTAGGTGCATAGAGCTTTCACTAGGGGGAGCTTACAACATCCATAGAATCATACAGCTTCCAATGAGTTCAGTGGGAGTTGTATAAATCCATATGCAATGAGCTCCCTCTAGTGGCAGAAGCAGGAAGACAAGACTTTAACATTTCATTACAGTCCTAAAACCCATTTGGAAATAAATACATTGTGAAGTCTCTGAATGTTAATAATAATATTGTGATTACACTTTTTAATTGTCATGTACATTTGAGGTCCAAAATTCTGTGCCGATTCATTATATATATATACGATTATAGCAGACGTAACAGTTTTTCCTCATACAGAGCTCCAAATCCTCTACTGGACGGAATGAACATGGATAGAAAATATTACGTGCTACCTACCTGCAGCCACCACTAGAGGGAGCTCAGGAGCTTGCTGCATACTGTGTGTGTGTGTTTGCTGTGTGTGTTTTCAAATATTTAATTATTATTTTCTTTTCTGCTTAACCTCATAATATCACAGCTTGTTAGAAATAATAATACTGATAATAAAAAGGCAGTAATAATAGTTTAGATGCAGCAGAATGTCAGAGCCGTGACTTTCACAGCCACAGTGTTTTAATTACGTCCAGAGTCTCGGAGTCGGATTTGCTCCGTGCATACAAATGAGATGGGAAATACTCTCAGACTAAATGTCATTAGGCACAATTAGATTTCCACTTGATAATTTACTAAAGAAAATGTAAATACTGAAAATTACCCCCTGAAGGGAGGGAAAAAAAACAGCAAAAATTAACAAAAGAGCCAACAACACTCAGCAGAGTCTTGTACTCATTTGGGTACAGGATGCCGCGTGGAATTAAAGGAAGGCAGCGTTTATACCATTTTTTTGCTTATCTTTAGATACAAAAGCCTAAATCATAAAACGTATGATCTCTTTTTTCTTCCTGGGAGATAAGCAGTGCCAGAGATGCATGCAGGCCTCATCTCCTTGTCTCAATTAAAATAAACCTATATGGTTGACCGATCGGGCAGAATAGCTGCTTAAAAGAATGTGACCATCATAGTGCTGTGGCCCCTTCACAGTTTTTCTCTGCAGCAAGGGAAGCAGTTCAGTGCCCGGAAGTGCCCTGTCACTAGCATTTGCATGTCCTCCCTCTATAATACCCCATTGGTGATGTTCAGGCTTAGAATAACATTACAGTTTTCTTCCAGAAAAGAGCGCCACAACTGTTCATGGGTTGTGTCTGGTATTGCATCTCAGCCCATACTTTCAAATGTTGGCTTGTGGTAGATTGATGCAAAGTGCACTGCCGATTTTCCAGGTGTGGACTCTTTGTAAGCCCTGGCAAAAGAGGACTCAGCCACAACAAGGTCTATGATGTCTGACAGTGTTGATGCAGTACCCCAGAGCTGGAGGTATCGGCAAATGGTTTGTTATTTAATATGTTGTTATGTAATATGCTGTTATGTATTGTCATATAATGCATACCCAACATAGCCATGTATGGGTGGAACAGTCAAGGTTCAAAATCCTGGCTAGATGTGAGCTGGTTCAACCCCTAACTTAGTCCATGTGCTCTCTCTCCAAAAAGCTACAGAAACTCGTTGATCTCTGCTTGATCATCAGAAGGAGAGGCAGAGGAGAGAATTGTAGAACTCTAATTTGAATGGCCGAGCATTGTCTGTAAAGTAACCGGCTACCAAAGCTGCTTAGACTTCGCTGCTGTGAGGGACACAGTTAACATGCCTTCACAATTAGATACATTCAGGGCAGGCAGACGTGCCTTCAAAACCCTAAACCCCACAGTGAGAACTACAGCTGTTATTACAAGAGTACTACTGCCTGCCATAGATTCTAACTAGAAAGATTTTAGCAAGGCAGTGTACAAGGAGGGCCACAACTCCAATCCTCCAATCCTTGCTTAGATCCATCCATTGCTATCTTGGAGAGCATTGCACTGTGAACAGCTATAATTGGATGTACTACAACTCCCATTTTACACTACGGCAAAGAGAGACGTTTATTCTTCTACCACTGGCCTGATTTAATGACTCCTATGCCATAAGCTGGCTATTGCACTCCACATGCCTTGCCTTGCACCCATAAAGACGCTCAATATCACGGTCACCCCTACTACCATCAGGCAGGAGCCCCAGAACCACAGCGTGCCCTGGGGAAAGAAAGGGCGCCCCTTCTTTCACTGCACGGCCCTAGGAAGCAACGGTGTGAGAAAAGCCACTGAGATTAACTGTGACCACCAGATCCACTACCATCGTCCGCTCCGACTCCTTCTGGGCTCTCTGCATTGACAATGCAATTAAAGGGACATGCACCTGTTCTATACGGCTGGACCGCAGGGCCTCAATCTGATATCCTATTGTGGACCCAAGGTATTCCTGCCCGACCTGTGTTGGCACTGTATAAATGCCAGGCCTGTACCAGTCAGCTGTAGTGAACAAAGGGTTAAACTGAAGCCAAAATGATGAATACCCAGACCAAGCAATAAATACACAAAGCGTTGTCACCTTTGAACCCTGGAGCCTGTGTGAAGGTCAGAGATTATAGAGGCCGTAATTGTGATTTATGCCGCGTCCTCTCAGGAACATACAGACACAGACATTCTTTGTCTCATTTCAAAGATTTTATTATTATTTTTTTTTTTTGCCCGTCTCGTTCATTTATCCAGTTCTCATACGAATCTGGTCTCTTTATGTGTGAATTTGCCATATCCTTTCATAAGAGGCTCATAGCTGGAATGGTTTCCCCACAACCACGTAGAATGTCCTCAGACGCGTGAACCATTCAGGGGGAGAGACCCTCACACACATTCCCTGAATTATTCTCTTCATTCATTAAACCATTAAGACAATGGCTAATCCTTTAATACTATTAGAGGGTATATATATCATTTAAAAATTGGCTGAAAAAGGTTAATAATAAAAGAAAATTAAACATACCCTCACTGGTCTCCGACTGCTACCATTCCGGCTGCCTTTCACTTCCTGGTCCTGGCTCGACATGCTAGGAAGGCCATCTCAGCCCATATTGATTTTTTTAGGATTTTTTTTCCGAAATTAAACAACCCCCTTTAAGAACTTTTTCCCTATCCACTGGATAGGGGGGTAAGTATTTGATTTGTGGGGGGGTCTGTTGCCTGGTACCCCAACCAATCACAAGAATGAGGTGCAGGAATGAATAGAGGGGCGGTCACACATTCAACTCTACGAGAAAGCCGGAGAGAAGCCAAGTAGGCGGACTAGATGGACCAGGTGGTCTTTTTCTGCCGTCAGTCTTCTATGTTTCTATAGTCCGCAGTCCCATAGAGGTCAATGGAGCGGCGACGAGGATGCGTGACCGCTTCTACGTTCCAGGGAGCCTAGCACCTCATTCTTGTGATCGGTGGGGATCTCAGTGATCGGACCCCCATGGACCACATACTAATACCCTATGGATAGGTTCTTATGGTGGGGCAACCCCTTCAAGGGGTTAATTTATAGGTCACCCTCAGATTTTTTGACAGAATATGCGTCTCTGGAACTCAGGCATCTTACTTCCTCCGCTACCAGACTCCCAGTGGTAGCGACGTCCCCGACACAATAGATTTTGACAGGTTTTATTACATCAGAATACCTGACTCTTCGAATAGAATTATCTCACTGGGTGCAGTTACCGCAGATTATTGCATTTCATCACTGATATTGGGAATAAATGTCACTTTCTAAAGGATGACATCGGGAGGCTGAGTGTCCATATCATCTCTGCGGCTTCTGCGTCCTCTACGTTAGGACAAAATAAAACATATTATTATAAACAGGATTATTACAAATTTAATCCACTGAAAGTTTTCAGACAGAATCGTATTTTAAACTGATATACGGGAATACTTTAATTTACCACCTAGAGATGTGAGGTGCAACTGTATTGGCACGTTCCAGGCTTTAGCTGCTTGTGGTCGATGTTTCTTCTAGGCCGGTGAGCAGGACAGTTTGGGACAGAAACACTCTATGGCAAATTGTGGCATAATGTGGTGCCCTGGAGCAAGAATACTTTCCAGGTTTGCGGACATTTCCCCTACTGCTACTATGCAATGTCATCAACTCCCTACTTTAGTGCACTTGGAAGGGTTAAGTTGCACTGTAATGTATGCTGTTGCTTACCCGTTTACTGTTTTATATTGCTGAACTGCATTTTTATGTTTAGTGCAATATATCTGCAACGCAGCGGTAACGTCCCAGGGCCCCTTTCGTAATTGGTGGTGGTACCCAGGTGTAGGAATGGCTGAGTGGTATAGGGAGGCCTACAATGTCCCTTTATCTTGTATGAGTGTGTCACAGTGTTCCTACCTGGATACAGCTGGACCCCAGGCGTTGGTTCCGAAGCAGACAACTAGGGGTGAATAATTGAAGGATAAAATAATAACTTGAGTCCAGACCTTAAGATGCAATTGAAAAACAGCTTTACTTTGGTAAACTTTCATCAGAAACAATCTTCCAACTTTGTCTTGGTCCCAGCAGGCTTTAGCATTAAAACTCTGGCAGGCAAACTCGTCTCTGCTACATCTGTTGCTCTCTGGCTCTGCTGTACTGACAGTCTAGCTGTAATAACTTAGCTTCTTCTTTATGCTGCAACTTCTCTCTGTGTAGTCTGACTCTTGGGTAGGCCAGGGAACCTTTCTCCTGGCTTCTGAGCCTCTAAGCTATGGCCTCCACATCCAGCAGAGGTGCTCTGGCTGGTTTGGCTTTGCTTGGCCTGGGCAAGTCCAGCAGAAACGTGCCCAGCACTAGATTTCTTCCCCTATCGGGGGTAAGCTAGACTGCTCCTAGAGACTAGTCCCCACCCTTCCTTCAGGAAATGGGACTCGCCCACTCCTCCACAGAGGGGGGTGTTATAATGGAATGGAAAGCTCCATTCTACCTAACTGTAGCGCTGCCGTATTTGCTGCCACCTGCTGGTGAACCAGGCACATTACATTAACATAACAGTTGCAAAATAGGAAATGCACAGTGTTTGGACCTGAAATAAATACACATGATGACATAAGGTTAACCAATAAAGACAGTAGTGAGGTGCAAAGGTGGTAATGCCACTCTGGGGTGTTACATATCCTCTCCATTTGCACTGTAATTGCACTATACCTGCACTGCCCTTTGTAAATGGTTAATGCACAGCCAGCTAATACTGAGAGACTTTGGGACTTTTTAACTATGTACTGAGAAGTTAGAAATCTTCTACAGTTGCTATAAAGGACTATGCAAAGTTTCAGAGGGAAAAAACAGACACACTGATCTTTTGACTATCTGGTTTAGCTCTGTTATTCACGTCCGAAGACTTGTTTATGTCTGGGAAAACGGCTTAGGTTTTTCAGGGATTTTAATATTGATGACCTATCCTCAGGATAGGTCATCAATATCAGATCGGTGGGAGTCCTAGACCTGGCACCCCTGCCGATCAGCTAGTTGAAGAGAAAGCCGCGCTCAGTGCAAGTGAAGCCTTCCCTTCATTGTTTACCTGCTCACTGTTGACATCACAGAGGTGAGCAGGTATAATTACAAGAAGCCGTCCCATTCACTTCTTAGGACAGCTTCTCAATATACACTTGAATATGAATGAGCCATCCCATTGAAGTGAATGGGACGGCTTGTAATTACACCTGATCACTGCTGTGATGCTGATGACAAGCAGGTAAACAATAAAGGAAAGGCTCCACTCGCATGGAGCACGGCATTCTCTTCAACCAGCTGATCGGCAGGGTGTGTTGGGTGTCGGACCCCCGCCAATCTGATATTGATGACCTATCCTGAGGATAGGTCATTAATATTAAAATCCCGGAAAACCTCTTTAATGGGACTGCTGCACATTCCATTCGTATCCGGCAGTGCCGGATTCGGAGAATTCTGGCATGCTGTTCTCTGCAGCCAGAATTCAAATAGAATGTGAGAAAGTAGCTTTAGTCATCCCCATAGACTTGTATTGAAACTCTATACAAGTCTATGACAGACTTACATTGCAACATTGTTTCTCTTTAGACTGTGGTTCTCTGCTCCACTCTCCCACTAGAAGGTTCCAGTTCAGTTAGAAACTATATATAAGGAGAGCAGTCAGATCATCTAGTTGTCTGCATATAGGGACTAGTGTTTAGTAGGAGAGACTCAGCCAGACTGCTTGAGTGCTCAGAAGAAGACGCTGGGATGGGGATACTCTGCCACAAACCCTGGGTCACCAGTATTATGACAAGGGAGCCAGATGGATGAATGAGCCACAGACACTGGCTCACCAGTCCTTTCCCCAGGGTACCAGCCTTCTGAGAGAGAGAGGGACAGGTAGCTCAGGCCTTTCCTCAGCACAAAACATTTTTATGCCAGGGAGGACTGGAGAAGTCAGCTCAGTGCACTGCCTCTATTGTTTTGCACTTGAGTTCCTCCGGTAAACAAGCACACTGGTTTACTGCAGATCCCGACTCTCTGGACTTATTTACCATTGGGGTACACCACGCTTTACCATCCGCTCTGGAGAGCAGCAACAAGTGGTGACACCTCAACGGTGTCCGGGGGACCCAGCATAGCATTGGAAACACTCCAAACCCGGCCACTGCATATGGTCCTATTATAATTATTTCCACTTACACTGCTGTTTTCATTTTCTTACATTAGGTACACTATATTATAGTTACACCCCTGGGCACAATGATAGCTAGCAGGGAGCCACTTTAACTTTGAATGCAGCTCTGGCTGTGAATGGAGCCTAATACATAATGTACATTTTCTTTGCTGAATCCTGAGCTTTTTCTGTGTGATCCAGGAAATGTCTTAATGTATGCAACATTTCCCAATCCATCAGCTTACAGAATGAAATGATTCGCTCTCCCGTAGTTATATTCTCAGATTGGATTCATATGAAGAAAGAAGCAATCTCGGTATAATTCTGCCGCTTCCCTAATGTTTTATGCAAAATACAATATACCTAGAAAATGTCGCCATGCCGGCAAGTAATGACCTATGCATTCAGCCCATCTCCGGGGTACATTAGACGCTTGTGGACATATTAAACCATAGACAGTCGTCATTATGTCCCTGCAGATATCAAATCAGCTCTGAAGAGAGTCACAGGCGAGTAACTGGCATCGGTGGGCACTGATGGTCTTTTCCTTCTCAACTTATTAACCAAAAATTCAGTCCAAACCTTTTCTATGGTGTCAAGCACAGGCATAGCAGATACCAACCAGCCACTCTGCCTTGGCCTGGGTATGTAGATACAAGACTAGGGCAACTGGTCTTGTGGAATTGAATGTGGAAAAATAAAGAGCATCCTAAAAGGCATGTTCACAAACACGGGCGTAGGAAGCGGAGGGGCGGATCCCCCCCAGGAAATAATGCGGGGGGGACAGGTATGCAAAAATCCCCCCCAGCGGCAGCGCAATGTGTGCGGCGGGGCACAGGGAGATGAACGCTTCCATTGTGGAAGCGTTCATCGCTATAGTCATCTGTATCGCCGTCCTCAGGACAGCGATACAGATGGCTGTGCTGCGGAGCAGGAGAGGGAGAGGCGTCTCCCTTCCCTGCTCCTCTGATAGGCTGCAGGCCTAGTGCCAGCATCCTATCAGCTGTTGGTACAGGCGTGCGATGACGTCATCGCCTGTGAGCCGTACAGCGCGGGACACAGGCCGGAAGAGGCCTGCATCGCATCGCTGTGACTGATGGAGGTAAGTACAGGTGTCTTGTTTTGTGTGTGTTTTTTTTTTAACCCGACCCACTGGCCCATAAGGGGGGTGGGGGGGGGGTTTGGAGAGATTTATGGGAGGAGAGATGTGTGTGGCTTGAGGGTGGATGGGGACACAGGGGCCCCATAAATGCTGTCCCCCCCAGATTTTTGGGGCTTTCTACGTCCATGTTCACAAATGCCAGGAGTCTAGCAGGCAAAATGGGGGATCTGGAGTCTAATATACTGGAGGAACACATAGATGTAGTTGGTGTGGCTGGGACATGGTTGGACTCTTTACATGACTGGGCTGTTAATCTTCAGAGTCTTACACTCTGACAGGAAAGACAGGGCCAATAGAAAAGTTGGTGGTGTGTGCCTGTGTGTTAGTAGTGATATAAAAGCGAATCTGAAAAAGACTATTGTCGGTGAGGGTGGTGAGGATTTTGAAACCTTATGAGTGGAATTCAAATGTAAATAAGCAGTGTAAAAAATAATGCTTAGTGTAATTTATAGACCTCCAAACATCACTGAGGAGATAGAAGTTCAGCTGTATAATAAAGTGGGCTGCACAGGTGGGTAAAAAGCTCATAATGGAAGATTTTAACTTCACAGACATTGACTGGGTCAAGGTAGTGCCTCAACTGCAAAGTTAAGAAGATTCCTCAACTTGCTACAGGACCACTTGAAGGACCAGTTTGTAGAAGCTCCAATGATTCAGAGCCTTTTGAGAATGTCACTGTTCGTGAAACACTAGGTAATCGTGACCACAATATAATTATATTCCTTTTGAACTGTAAAAAAAAACTCTGTCCATGAGAGCAAAAACACTTAATTTAAAAGGCCAATTTCCCCAGACCGAGGGATGAATTTCAGGGCATAGAATGAGTGTATCTATTGTCACATAAAACTACAGGGGATACATGGGAAAGCTTTGAATGTATGTTAGGTAATTATACAGCAAAATGTATTCCTGTAGGTAACAAGTATAAACAGCTAAGGGTAAACCCAACATGGTTTATAGTTGCTGTAAAAAGGGCAATAAATGACAAAAAGGGCATTTCAAAATAGAAATCTGAGAGGTCAGCTATAGCCTTTGACATTAACAAAGGGCTTAATAAAATTTGTAAAAAAAGAGATCAAACCTGCTAAAAATACTAAATGAATGGCAGGTGGCCAAAGAGAGCTAAACAAATTCCCAAAAAGTGTTTAAATATACAAATACTAAAAAACCAAGGTCAGAGCAGCTAGGTGTCCTAAATAAAGGTAATGGGGCGATGGTCACTGAAGATAAGGAAAAGATACAGTTACTAATTGGGTTTTTAGCTCTGTATATATAAAAGAAGAGAAAAGAGCTGATGTAGGCGGTGCCAGTCTGATGTAGGTGGTGCCAGTGCTGAGGAGCTGATGTATGTTGTGCCAGTGCTGAGGAGCTGATGTAGGTGGTACCAGTGCTGAGGAGCTGATGTTTGTTGTGCCAGTGCTGAGGAGCTGATGTATGTTGTGCCAGTGCTGAGGAGCTGATGTATGTTGTGCCAGTGCTGAGGAGCTGATGTAGGTGGTGCCAGTGCTGAGGAGCTGATGTAGATAGTGCCAGTGCTGAGGAGCTGATGTAGGTAGTGCCAGTGCTGAGGAGCTGATGTAGATAGTGCCAGTGCTGAGAGGCTGATGTAGATAGTGCCAGTGCTGAGAGGCTGATGTAGATAGGGCCAGTGCTGAGGAGCTGATGTAGATAGTGCCAGTGCTGAGGAGATGATGTATATTGTGCAAGTGCTGAGGAGTTTATGTAGATAGTGCCAGTGCTGAGCAACTGATGTAGATTGTGCAAGTGCTGAGGAGCTGATGTAGATTGTGCCAGTGCTGAGAAGCTGATGTAGATAGTGCCAGTGCTGAGAGGCTGATGTAGATTGTGCCAGTGCTGAGGAGATGATGTATATTGTGCAAGTGCTGAGGAGTTTATGTAGATAGTGCCAGTGCTGAGAAGCTGATATAGATAGTGCCAGGGCTGAGCAACTGATGTATATTGTGCAAGTGCTGAGGAGCTGATGTAGATAGTGCAAGTGCTGAGGAGATGATGTAGATAGTGCCAGTGCTGAGAAGCTGATGTAGATAGTGCCAGTGCTGAGGAGCTGATGTAGATAGTGCCAGTGCTGAGCAGCTGATGTATATTGTGCAAGTGCTGAGCAACTGATGTAGCTGGTGCCAGTGCTGAGGATTTGATGTAGGTGGTGCCAGTGCTGAGCAACTGATGTATATTGTGCAAGTGCTGAGCAACTGATGTAGCTGGTGCCAGTGCTGTGGAGTTGATGTAGGTGGTGCCAGTGCTGAGAGGCTGATGTAGATAGTGCCAGTGCTGAGGAGCTGATGTAGATAGTGCAAGTGCTGAGGAGTTGATGTAGATAGTGCCAGTGCTGAGAAGCTGATGTATATTGTGCAAGTGCTGGGGAGTTGATGTAGGTGGTGCCAGTGCTGAGGATTTGATGTAGTTGCAGAGACGCTGCCGTTGTTCCCAGAGACTCATTTTCATATGTCAAAACATCATTTTGTCAGTCAACAATGTCTATCGCATTAAGACAATTGAATTTAGATTTTGTTAGCATGATATTAATGCTTGTGCTTTACACCACCCTACTGGCACTGAGGGCTATCTCTTCCTTACAGCCATGTTATTGTATCACTGGATGGAACAGCATTTTTATAAATAAGCACCCCATATGTAGAGTAATCAATAAAAGGTTATCTCATGCATAGTTATAATGTTTTAATGCTTCTTTCAAAAATGCCGGCAATCATTGTGATAGTCTGCAAACAATCTAATTAAATTCCCATCACCAAGGTGCAATTATTGCAGCTACAGCACTAAGTTAACTAAACGTAGATTTCAACCTGATCCTCGGGGACCTATTGTGCAAGTAACATTATTCCCACTAATTTCCCCAAAGAGTGAACATGGAGGGGATTAAATAATTGATCAGTTTCCCTGTTTTATTTTGTGTGGAAATATGAATGACTCTGTTGAGCCAAATCTCGCCATAGTATAACTTACCAAAGACTAAGCGAAAGACGGCGGCTTCCAAATCCATCTATAAAAAGAATGTTCGCACTCGTTAATATTTTATTTGGGCTGAAATTGGAATTTTTTAGCTTAGATGGAAAGCAAGAGAAGGAAAGAAATTATTCAGAGGAAGGAGAAAAGTAAGATACGAAGAAAGAAAGAAAGAAAGAAATAAAGAAAGAAAAAAAGAAAGAAGAAAATGGGATGAAGAAGGGGAAATGAGCAGGGACTTAACTATAAGGACTGCAGAGATTGCAGTTGTACTTGGGGCTTAGATACTAAGAGAAACCAAAGTTCCCTCCATCCCATATGAGACCAGTATTATAAGTGACATGTGCAGGGGGGGGGGGGGGATAAGGGTTTCAAGAGAAAAGAAAAAAAGAGAAGGAAGTAAACAGGGAAGAAAAGGAAAGGAGAAAAAAAGGAAGGGGGGGGTGGAAGCTAGACAGGTAGGAGAAAAAAAGGTGGGGGAAAGTGACAAAAAAGGAGTAAAACAGAGAAGGAAATAATGAGAAAGGAACAGAAATTAGGGGAAGAAAGAGAAAGAAAGAAAGAAAGAAAGAAAGAAGAAAATGGGATGAAAAAGGGGGAAATGAGCAGGGACTTAACTATAAGCACTGCAGAGATTGCAGTTGTACTTGGGGCTTAGATACTAAGAGAAACCAAAGTTTCCCTCCATCCCATATGACATAAGTGACATAAGTGGGGGGGGGGATAAGGGTTTCAAGAGAAAAGAAAAAGGGGAAGGAAGTAAACAGGGAAGGAAAGGAGGATAAAAGGAAGGGGGGGGGGTGGAGGCTAGACAGGTAGGAGAAAAAAAGGTGGGGGGAAGTGACAAAAAAGGACTAAAACAGGGAAGGAAATAATGAGAAAGGAACAGAAATTAGGAGTAAGAAAGAGAAAAAGAAAGAAAGAAAGAAAGGCAACAGGGGGAGAAACACAAAACATAGAATTAAGTACATGAAAGGAGAGGGCTGTAAGGAGAAAGAAAAATGAAGAAGGACAAAGGAAGGAAGAAATGAAGGAATGAGTGATAAAGGAGAAAATATAAGAGAGAGAGAAGAAGAAAGAAAAGTGGGGATAGGAAGAAGAAGGTGAAAAAGAAGGGAGGGAAGTAAATGAAAAAAGGAAGGAGGAAGACATGACAATAAGGAAATTAATGAGAACCAAAAGGGAAAGAAAGGAAATAAGTAATAAGAACAGAATTAAGAAAGTATAGAAAATGAAAGAAAGAAAGCGAAGGAAGGAAGGAAGAGAGGGAGAATGGAGAAAATAAAGGAATTGGGGATAAAATAAGGAAAGGAAGGAGAAGGGAAAAAAGGGGAAATGAAGAATGGAGAAGAAAAGAGGGTATGGAAATAAGGAAGGAAAAAGAAATGAAGGAAAGTAGATTAGAAAGGGGAAAGAAAAAGGAAGGGGTACAGAAGGGATAGCACCAGTGTTCTTATTTTTTGTCTATTTTTGCACCTTAAACTGAATTCATGAATACAGGATTGGCGATCTTTCTTCCTCCGCCGGCTCTCTGCTCAGAAAGCAATATCTTGTGTTTGGCATATGTTTTATGGGGAGGGATTGATGCCTGCGATGACACAGTGGGCGCTCTGACTTGCATGTCTCCGACAAAGATCTAAAAATGTTACAAAGCCGACACCTGCTGTGAAGCTGTTGTAGTGCTTGTCTCTTTTTTAGCAGAATTAGGATTTATAGTTTGTGTGAGCCGCGCAGACAGTCTAATAACTGTGTTTTATTGTTTTGTATATATAAGGCGCAATATAAAATGGAAATTGAACCAATGTGTCATGCATTATGCATTTTACACAAAGCCTTATGTTTGGAACCAAAAACAACTACTTAGTGGAAAAGTGGAAATTTTGACTCGGTGAGATGTTTTTGTCCGAATCTTACTGCATTGCAAAGCATGAATTGTGCAATTTATGGTATAATAATTTGGCCACTAGGGGAGCTGTTCCTGCACTATTCTAACTCTGCTGCATCAATATCAGTTTTTAAGAGGACATTAAATATTGAAAATAAAACACATCTCGGACCCCTCCGTTCTAGCGCAGCCGCTTCAATCTCACCTGATGCTCAGCCATGATGTCATGGTTTTGGCTGCAGTGGTGATGTGCCCGTATACCACATGTGACTGCTGCAGTCAATCACTGGCCTCAGAGGTATGTGGCATAAGACTGCTGAGGCCGGTGATTGACTGCAGCTGTCACATGCAGTATCTCAGCACATCACCAATGCTGTTAGGTATACAGAGTCAGCAGGGAGAACCATAGCGGTAGCAATGGTATGATTGGGAGTTGGAACAGCAGGTCTACTTCTTTGTTTTTATTTCAACAACCTCCTTGTCTTTAAAAAAAAAAAAGTTTTAAATAGAAAAATCCCTTTAAGGTGTTTAGTCCAGGGTGGTCTGTTAGCATACACAGTATTGACCCCTCTCTGCAGAGCGCCCTCTGGTGGTCTCTAGGGGCATTCAGATCATGCCCTCTAGTGCTCTGTTAGGATATTCAGGTAGTGCGCACGGATATTCAGCATCTGCCCTCTGCTGGTCTGTTTGGATATTCAGTGCAACCTACTGATGGTCTGTTGGAATATTAAAAGTGTGCCCTCTGGTGGTCTGTTTGGATACTCAGAGCATGTCCTCTGGTGGTCTGTTAGCATTATTAGATGCTCCCTGGTGGTGGACATAAGGTAGGTGCCCTCTAGTAATGAAAATTCAGAGTACACCCTATAATGGTCTGTTAGAATATTCAGAGAATGCCCTCTGGTCACCTGTTACAATACGCATATTGCGCCCACTGGTGGAAATGTGGTGAGTATTCAAAGTGTGCCCTCTGGTGGTCTGTTTGGATTCTGAGAGCATGTCCTCTGGGAGCCTGTTAGAATATTCAGAGTCTGCCTCCTGGGGGCGGACATTAGGAAGATATTCTTTGGTGGTGAATAGAGATGAGCGAACATTTAAAAAAAGTCCGTTGTTCGGGGTTCGGGTGGTGGTTAATCACGCATCCCGTTATGGATTCCACTATCGCGGCATATGGAATCCATAAGGGGCGGCTGCCACCTACCCGAACTGTTGCACAGCCGAAGGACCTGGGGTGACGTCACTGTCATGTGATCAGTACAGGGGGCGTGGCTCAGCACTGGATTTGATCCCGTGCTGAGCCACGCCCCCTGCACTGATCACATGACAGTGACGTCACGCCAGGTCCTTCGGCTGTGCAACAGTTCAGGTAGGTGGCAGCCGCCCCTTATGGATTCCATATGCGCTATAGTGGAATCCATAACGGGATGCGTGATTAACCACCACCCGAACCCCGAACAACGGACTTTTTTTAAATGTTCGCTCATCTCTAGTGGTGAATATTCTGTGGATATTCGGAGAGCACTCTCTGGTGGTCCTTCCATCTATTAGGCCAGGGATGCTCAACCTGCGGCCCTCCAGCTGTTGTAAAACTACAACTCCCACCATGCCCTGCTGCAGGCTGATAGCTGTATGCTGTCCGGGAATCATGGAAGTTGTAGTTTTGCAACAGCTGGAGGGCCGCAGGTTGAGCATGCCTGTATTAGGCTATTCAGATTATGCCTCCTGGTGGTGGGCATCCTAGAACAATTATTATATATGACTATTATTATTATTATTATTATATATTAGTAATATACTAGTGTAAAGAGCAGGTTTTTTCCCACATATCTTATATTTTTGGTGCAATTATCTGTACTTTTATTGCACTTTAGGTTCTATAATTATGACTGCAATAACCTAACCTCCTGAGATTTAACTGAAACAGATTAAGGGCTCATTTAGACTACCGTATGAATTGGTCCGCATCCGTTCGGCAATTTTGCGGAACGGGTGCAGACCCATTCATTTTAGTGGAGCCGCAAAAGATGTAGACAGCACACCATGTTCTGTCCGCATCTTTTGTTCTGTTACGCGGCCCCTGCAAACAAAGATAGAGCATGTCCTATTCTTGTCCGCAATTGCGGACAAGAATACGCGTTTCTATCATAGTGCCTACCATGTGCGGTCTGCAAATCCGTGTTTTGCGGATCGCAAAACACTACAGTCGTCTGAATGAGCCCTAAGGCTGACAATGATAATTTACAGTACCTTACATACTTTTCAATGGGAGAGGAGAATAGAAGACTAAAAAATTCCACAGCCTCTCCTGTGGGAACAAAGGATAGGGCATGTTGAAATCCAACATGCCCAATCCTTTTCACTTTAAAGGGCATCTGTCAGCAGATTTGTCCCTATGACACTGGCTGACCTGTTACATGTGCGCTCGGCAGCTGACGGCGTCTGTGTTGGTCCCATGTTCCTATGTGCCCACATTGCTGAGAAAAATGATGTTTTAATATATGCAAATAAGCCTCTAGGAGCAACAGGGGCGTTACCATTACACCTAGAGGCTCCGCTCTCTCTGCAGCAGCCACACCCTCTGTCATAGGTACAAATCTGCTGACAGATGCCCTTTAATATCTGCAATCAGAGGAGAGGTGGCCGGTGGGATACATGTATATATATATATCTGATATTCATCTATTTAAAGTGCACCAACCTCTTTAGGATCCCCTGGCGATTTAAATCCTGTTCAATAGGTCCAGGTAATGCGGCAGCAATTTGCACTCTTATTACAGCCATGTAAAATAATCAGCTGTGAGTGTTTGTGTGGGTTCGGTTATTTATACATCAATCTTTAAGCCATAAAATGCCCTTCCTGGATTTTTACGCTTTAAGATGTAAGAGCCTCTTCACCGCCACCAAACTGGAGGAGCTTTTAGTCTTTGTTCTGTTGCTTCTATGCGAAGATGAATTTTTCCCTTGAAATTGCTCTGTTCTTCGGATTCAGCCTCAAAATTCATTTATTTGGCGCTTTTACACAAAAAAAGAGCAATTTTACAAAATATAAAATTGCTGGAACTTCAACGTTCTACTTATGTAACAAAAATAAGAAAAAAAAAAACTTGGGAGCAGAGAGGTTCTACTTACGGCTTGTCTTTTGGGTCACCGATGTGGCCGATGATTGGCTGAGGAGGCATCTCCTCCCATTTCCAGTGTGACGAACTGGGAACTGGAAGTGGAGAGCAGCGGTGACTGATAAGCGCAGGATCGGCAGCAAAGTGGGAATCAGTGAGTAACAATATATACAGTGTATTGTAATATGGTAGCTGGTACTGGGGGGGGGGGTTATCTCATTCAGAATGCTCAGATGGGTGAGGTAAAAGAATCTAGAAAAGTCTGTGTTGTTTCCGCAAAGTGTAGTTTGCTGAGGCATTTTTGTTTAAAGTTTAAGTTTTATGGGCCTGGATTTTTATGAAATAGAGGGTAGGTTGGTAGAGGGACATGCCATTCCCTCCCACTCCAGTAGCCTGATAATTATGTAATTATGCTTTGGGCGGCGTGGCCTATTACAGAAAAACTGCTGTGATACTCGGCGCACATATTGTCCTTCTTTGCGATTTTCAAAAGTTGGGAGCTATGCATAAGTGAGGTAACCTAATGTCTAGTTAGTGCCCAGAGGGGCAAGGTTATTTTCTTGGTATGTCACGCACATGTGGATGCGTAAAAAAAGGGACTAATGAACTTGCATGTCACTGTCTTGTGTTGGATGGAAAATAAAAGCGCTTTGGACCCCCGAAATTTGTGAGTCTGTCATTGCTGACCCCACCACAAGTACACGGACCCGCGACTTTCTCTCTCTCTATTTTATATTTTATTTATTCTAAACTATATGCTACAAATTTCACAGATTAAAGGGGTTGAAATTTCAGAAGGCTCGTCATATTGGAGCAGGAGAATCTTCGCATCTATGCATGCTTTCCACTTTTTTGTCTGTATTCATTTATGGCCTGCGGCGGACACTTTTTTATATGTCCGACTCAGAAAGATGTCAGATTAGATGTAGATTTTACGGCCCTTGTCCGGTGGATTTATCATCTCCTCTTCTGAGTTCCTGATATTGGAGTGAGGGCACATAATAGGAGAGGCCGAGTGTTTCCATTCCATCAGGACATGGAGCATTAAATGGCGCCATTAAAGCCGCCGGTGTTTAGGTATTAACCCTTGGAGAGTAATAACTTTTGGATATGACTCACAGGGGTCAGACTGGTTTTAGATTCTGCAGTTGTGAATCCTTCATAGACATTGCTGCCAATGTTTCTGCTTATGTGAAATGGAAGGATTATACACACATCTGAAAAAAAAAAAAGATACCAGTATATTGCTGGAAGGTGCTGCCGGCAATCACTCATCTACAAAGCAGGAGAGATCCTCACTTAGCATGTGAGGTATGTGGCAGTAGCTTATCTCCGCAAGCTACATAGTGATATCATCCGTGGTTGAATCTGGCTGCTAGCGTGACAGTTTGGCCAACGTGAGGGTGTTTTTCTTCAATTCTAGATGTTTTGGGAAAGATAAAAATATGATATGTGGATCAAAATGGATTCTGGTAGTCTAAGTCTAGCTATACGGGCTGCCAATCCTGTGAACTGGGGCAACCTACGTCTGCTTTTAGAGGAACAGTGAAAGTATTCAATTTAAAAGAGTTTCCAATGGGACCAAATTTTTTGTAAAAAATGAAAAACTTGATACTCATCCTCACCGATACCTCACCGCTCCTGTTGTGACACTTACTAGGTCCCTCCTTGCCACCCCCCCCCCCACAGAAAAAGCCAATCACTTGAACAGGCGGACCACCACTGTGGCCAATCATTGGTTTAGTGGTCATCGCCTCACATTTCCTGTCTGTCAAGCCCAGACCAGAAAGCGCAGACCAGTGGGTATAGAACTACTGTTTCAGCCAACCAGTTTGGGCTAATCCTAAGGGCGTTATCTTGACAGTCCTCAGGTATTTACCCTTTAAGCCCTATACAGAGATCTGGACTTTGCTTCAAGGGAGCCACCAGGCCACTACCTCCTAGAAAAGTCTCGGCGTGGTTGACAGATGACCAACAGGGGTCAGAGACACCGGGGGAGAGGACTGAGAAATCAGTCAAAACTCATAGTAAAAGGCCAGGGTCAGGACAAGCAGAGTACCTGCGAATCAGCTCAGCACAGGCAGAGAGCGGTCAAGGCGGTCAACAGTAATTAGGCAAAGGTAAGGTCAGGCAGTGGAGGGTCAGAGTCAGGAATTGGGCAGAGATCAATACATGGGCAGACAAACTAAATAAAACACCTTTAAAGGAACTAGGACACATATTGTTCGGGAACCCTCCCATAAGGGATGGTGCCTTAAACACCCCCAGTTAACCAGTCAATACTCTGGCCAAGACCCAGCCAATTGTGTCCAGTATGTGGGATACATGAACCACCAGCCCTTCACTACGAGCTATGCCCCCTTTGCTAGATACCAAGGAAAACAAGGGATCCATGGCACATACTGATCCAAATCCTGCCATGTTATTTAAAGTGGAAATCGATCAGCCTGGCATTAGATTGCGATTCCTTCCCAATTTATTTGAGGTGTACTGCTGGATGGAGTCTCGTCTCCCTCAGGCACTTTAGTCGGATTTCGGTATCTGCCAAGTGACGATAAATACAGGCAAAGACATTGATATGTTGCACTTTTTGTTATTTTGTTACTAAAAGCAATGTATATGCTAATGGCGCACGTTCTGCTTCCCTTCCAGAAGGGTTAATAAGGGAGATTTCTTGCCTTTTCCCCGCGCTCCGCCAAGCGTTTCCATATATGGGGGTAGATGGGCGAACGTTGCGAGACAGGCAGGTGTCTGATGAGAGATAATGTTGTCATTATTTACTAAGCTGCATCTGCGCCGTCTTCAAATTAGTAGCTGTAGGACATAAAGCAACCAGCAAAGCGGCTTGCGATTCCGGGAAGGGATTCCTCTTACCAGCGTCTCAGGATGGGGAGAACATCATCAAAATGAAGTACGGCGTTTTCTAGAGGAAAATAAATAGAGCGTGCTTCCAATCGGCCGCTGGGGGAGTCTTTTGGGATTGTTCTAAACGGGTAAAAAGTCTTGGTGGGATGCTATTTTGTACTGTGCAAATAAATTGACGCTCGGCAACTCATTACCGACGTCACGGGACGTCTGCTCTATTCCGCACGCTCGCTAAAGAAGGGGATCTCACCCTTGGACGTAAATGCTGATTGATTCTCAACTCAAGGCTATAGGCATAAGGCGTTCAGTAAATGTCGGCCACGGCTCTCCTGATACCGCCATACACGTGCAAACTTGAGTTGGTCACCTCTGGCGGTGGTTTATCTTTCGGGATAAGTGATTCAAAGTCCACAAAGTTGACTTCAATCCGAATTTCCGATAACTCTGATTGGCCGCGAAGCCGAATTTCCTTGTGTTTGCGGGAAAAGAATCAATTTAACTTCAAATAGTGTAAAAAAAACTAAAAATATTAAACTTGGCTCATCCATTTCCTCGCGACGGCCTCTTGCTTGAAGACCTTGGCCAAAATCCTGTGCGCGGTGACATATGATGTCACCACGCTGGCCAGCATGATGACGTCATCTCGGGCCACGCAAGATTTTGCGCCAGACCTTCAAGCAAGATGGCGGTGGGTGGCCCTTTGCGAGCATGTATAATAGGTGCCGCCATCATGTATGAACGCGGCATCTGAGGGGTACAATGACGGGGATCTGTGCAAACGCCGCTCCCTGTCATTGCATCTACTACTTAGAAAGAAATGCGCTTCGTGATGAAGTAATTTGCAACTAAGTGGATTTTTTTGTAAAATTCGACGAGGCAGAAGAATTGAATTTTTCAATCCTTCACTCATCACTATTTATCTTCCAGGGATCGATATGTTGAAATCCGACTGCCCTGTCCTTATCTCTCCAGACATCTTCCATCGGGTGAGAGTCGGGAGGTCCAAAACATATTAGATGGTCTGGATCGCCAGACCATCGCCCTGGATGGATCGCCCGACAGTCATATAATGTGTACAGCCAGTACTGAAGTACTGGAGTACTTAATAGTCAACCCCCAAATCCCGGTTGATCTGTTATGCTAGCGCCACATGTCCGCTGCTGTGCTCCTCCTCCTCCAGGGGGCGCTGATTTGCTCACCCTGCTGCCATCAGTAGGTCACCAGTATTAATGTCTCGGAAAACCCCTTTAATGATTGGCCTAACGAATCCAAGCGTTTTTATAGAGTATAGGTGTGGCTGGTGTTACTGTGTGCCTACCTGCAAGCATAGTGTGCATTCTAGTGTTTGGTGGGACCGGTTGGGGGTAATGTGGTAGTCTGAATGTGGGCGAAGGTGGGATTGAGCTGTAGGGTGGCGTAACCTCCTAGAGTCACAACCCTGGTCACGGTGATCAAGGGCAGTAGGTTAGGGCTGATTTGATTCCCCATCCCTCGTACATGACGACTCCCGTTAGCCAGAGTATCTCTGTTGGACCCATATTATCCATGTATTACATGATCAGCCATTCCTATGACTCCTAGACAAGGGGTTCAGCTGAAGTTTGTCATATCATACAAAGTGCGTTCCCCACCAGGGGGCGACAATGAGCACCAGAGAATAGGAAAGCTGTGCAGCGTCCCAACGCATGATGGAATTTAAACTGAGAATAATATTTAATCGTTAAGAATTGAGTTTGACGGTGGCGATGTGAATAGACGGCACATATGTACGCTGATTACCGTAAGTAACACAATCTGCTCGGTGAGACATTAACCTGTATTGATGGCTTGTATCTGCTCATCTCCGTGCGCCAAAGCCTTTGTTTTTCCAAAGTTATCAATTACAAACGTCTCTACCGATTGTTCTAGACCGCGACAATATAATATAATAACCGCTAGACTGGAAGGTGGCCTCCATTCACTCAGCAGACACCACAGCTGCTGCATATGGAGAATTATAGATACGATAGATAGATAGATAGATAGATAGATAGATAGAGATAGATATGATAGATAGATAGATAGATAGATAGATAGATAGATAGATAGATAGATAGACCTCACATCAGACAAAAAATAAATAAATCAACTTACTTCTCCTGTTCCGGACGCTGCCGCTCCTCCTATGATCCAGCGCTCTTCCTGCCATGCTGTTACTTGACGTCGCACAGTATAAGGTCACAAAGCATGCCGACATCCTCATGCTGTGCGCGATGAAGACCAGGGAATGGTGAGTACACAGCCAGCACAAGGAGCGATGTATTCACCGCTCTCCGTTCCAATTGCACTAATGAGTGCTTACATAATGGAAGCAGTCATTTGTGTTCAACCTATAAGACGCACTGACAAAGACAAAAATTGCGTCTTATAGGGTGAAAAATACGATAATTGTTGCATGGTAATTGTGACAGATTAGAAAAAGGACTTTTAAAATGTGAACGGTAATAACTGTGAAGAATCTGGTCAGCGCTAAATACACCCAAGCTCCGCTCCTTTCTGTGGCTAGCACCTCCCTGTCTGCTTTGATGGATGGGACCAGGCAGTGGCAACACAATGAGAGAGGGGCTGGCCACAGAAATGAGTGGAGCTTGGGTTCCACAAGAGCAAAGGTGACACCCTCATTGCACCGAAAAGCCTAATTTGCATATCAAGAAAAAGTATCATGACTCGGGAATGGAGCCTTGGATCCACAGAAGAAAAACAGCGTTTTAACCAGGTGAACCACAGCGATGTGTCCATGCAAACGGTGGGATAGTGAGGTTGCTGGTGAGCAAAGAGGGCCAGGGCAACTTGGGTCAAAAAGAGCACCACGTGGGAAACATGCTGATATACCCAATAAACCAGTGGCACCTGAAGTATCCCCATAAAGAATACAGCCAAGGAATTTGACAATTATCGGCCTCTCCCTCCACTCTTGCAGACATAAATCCAGAAATCTTGTAGAAATTCTATTATAATAGTTAGAACCATGTATGAAGCGTTGTGGTTGTCATTATGGAAACGTAATGGAATGTTCTAACATTTAAAGGGACATTCCATTAAGTATCCGTAATAACAATCACAAGGCTTCATCCATTTTCTGGTATTAAATGTTCCCAACCCCTTCAGGGCCTCATTGCCTTTCACAATACAAACACCCCAGGCTTGGGGTTGTCATGTAAAATTATGAGCAATATTAGCCCCATCTGAGCAGGAACACCTGCAGGACAAGCGGCCACGGGTGAGCGGGCAAATGTCTGTCATCTGTCATAGAGAATGTCTTCACTCCTCATTACCAAAGGTTCTGGCTCTGCATTAAGAAACAGGCACCAGGAGATGTTGGTTTTCCATTTGCTCATCTAGGGGTGCACAGACTTTTTGCTCCAAAGTCTATATTGCTATGTTGCGTTATTTAAAGGGATTGCTCATGGAACATTACATTATGGCCTGACTGCCGGTAGGTGGGTAGCTATGACGTGATGTACAGTGGTAGGAGGGACGATGGCTAGAAGGCCATAGAATTACAGGGTGTCCATGCTGCTCCCCAGGGTTGTCTGAGTTGCCAATATAAAGACCTATCCTAATTACTACTGACCCCACTATATCAAGCACCCCACTCTTCCCCTGTCTTTCAAGACAGTCCCACAAAAGATTGACCGAGACAGAAATTGCACATTGCCAGAAATTTGACTATTTTGATATCATCATTAGGCTCATTTGCACCTTTAAACACTCTTCTAGCAAATTATGAGTTAACAGTGCTGTACCCCAGAATCGTAACTTACTGCACAGGGTTAACTGCTGTAATGTTATATTGCTAAATGTTAAATGTTGTGATTTGTTATGTTTGTGTATATAATATAATTGTATGGACAGTTAAGGGTTAACGCCTTGGCTAATCCTGTTAGGTTGCCAGGAGATGGACCTGCGTCCGCCCCCTGGTTAGTCAGTGTAGTCTGTTCTTAGCTGTGTCTTAGATGTGTAAGCTCCTCAGAGCTAGGCTGGCACTTCCACAGGTAAGGAAGCTACTTTATCATTAAAAGTGCTCCAAAGAGAAGGAAATCAGTTGGTCTGGAATCTACAAGTCCATATATTGGAATCAGTCAGTAAGATTTGTGCACATTTATGGCCAAAAGACCTTACTGCTGTGAAAGGGGCATTGCTAAGGCACCCTTTCACACTTGGAGACGGTTTGGCTAGCCGCGTCTCAGATCTGCACCCTGCAGCCCAGGAATTTGCAGAAGCTTATCAAGAACCTTATTGCATGCCTAATGTTCTGCCAAAAGAGAGTTTAGAGAGACAGGGATAAGGAGTACTACAACCTCCATCATTGCTGTTTTCTATATGCTGATATTGGAAAAGGATTGCACTGTGTTATATGCCTTGGAAGTATGCCTTTCTGTTGTTGGATGTACTACTACTCCTATGCTGAACATCATAGAGAGACTAATTTATCAATACCAACTGGCCTGGTTACTGACTCCACCATTTGCCGGCCATTGTACCTGCCCTACTGCCTTTCACCCAGACAAAGACCTAACATCAAGGTCACCCAAACTACCACCAGACAGGAGCCGCAACACCAGTGTGTGCCCCTCAATCACTGCATGGCCCAGGGAGTGCCAGAGGAAGAGATGACCACTGTGAACTGTGAGCACTACTACTACCCTCAAGACTACAACTACCACTCCTTTCCTCCTCGCCTCCCCTCCAGGTCACTGCAATAGATGAAATGATCATGGGGAACCAGCAGTTTGATACCCTGTGATCACAATATTATTGGGGGGCCCTTTAGCAAAAAAAGTTATTGTCCAACGTGGACAACCCCTTTAAACTTTAGTGTGTCTCATTCAGAGGTCAATGCTGACCATCATAACAAATGAAAATATTTTTTTGTAGAAATTTTATTTTGGTAATATACGTAAGGGGTTGTCCAGCCATATATATTGATGACCTATTGTCAGGATAGGTCATCAATATCTAATCAGTGGAGGTCCGACACCCGGCACCCTTGCCAATCAGCTGTTTGAAGAGGAGGTCGTGCTCCATGTGAGCGCTACTTCCTCTTCATTAAGCCGCACTTTATCTCAATGAGTCCTTGGCTCCATCAATTAGCTGATCGGTGGGGGCACTGGGATTTCGACCCCCCACCTATTAGATAGGTCTTTAGTACTTATAACCCTGAAGAACTCCTTTAAGAATTATCCTCATCTAATTCATTATTAACAGTGAAGCAATTACATGGGCTCGTATATTACCAACATATATTTTTAATTGGTATTACAGGATCTTGGACCAAAACTGATGCAACAAAGACACTCCAGAATTCAGCATAGTCAAACCACTGTGTCTAAGTTACATATATCAATTAGTACCCTAAGTGGTTTGGGTACAGCCATTTACCAAGGAGCAGAACATGATCCCAATGTCCCAACCAACACCACATTTTGCGACCAAATTAGATAGTTTTGGCCTATGTCCAACCTCAACTGAGGCCTCCAAAGACCAAAAACGGTCTCATATGACATGCCTTCATAACCATAACTGAAAAAGTCCATCTGGATTCTGAGAGGTTGATTTGGAGTTCATAAATGAAGTACTAAAAACCAGTTATTCAACAATGTTCCTGATAACACCAAGATTATCAACTACAACTAAACAAGGGTCCTCCATGGAAGATCTTCCTGCTATACAACAGCCCATCAGAACTCTTGAAGGAGCTTGACAGCTCCACCATCTTCTATGGCAACCTACGTGTTTCACTCTTTATTGGACCTGTGGGATAAAAGCCGATAAAAAAAATGAATAGGAAAAAGAAGAAATGAATTGGACAGCATCAATAGAGCCAACGGACATTAAGATGCTTGACATATCACGGTCTCTTCCATGGTGACACCTTTACATGTACCAGAGAGATCGTGACCGAATCAGAATTCACAAATTACTTGGAGATCAAAGAGGCATTTTCTCTATGTGGGAACCATTGAACCACATTCCTCACGTTAGGAGGAATTTGGTGTCCTAGTTTGGTGTTGGCCTTACTCTCTCCATTCATTGGTGGCCCAAATGGTGAAATATCTCGAGCTGTCAGTTCCCTGGCCTGGAGTATACAGCGTGCCCTGTCTGTGCACTTTGCCTTTTCAGTCCTGTTCTACAGAGAGGAGGGGAGGGAGGCAGCTTTTGTGAAAAGTCCAGCAATTGATATGGTTTTTAATGGCCTCAATGACAGATTGCACCTCTTGGAATGACTTCTGTAGACACAAGACACTAGAGTCACTGACACAGCAAATCCGGAGGATCAGCCCTCCCACACCCTCCATTGACACTTATGGCAAATACCAGCATTTTTGTTGGTTAATGTGTTTCTGGGCGAATATTTTATGTCTGAGCCTTGTGCTTGTCACAACTCATCCTGATGTATTCTCCTGAAGACTATTTGCCCAATCTATCTACATTTATACACTACATATCTTCTCATTTATATAATAATATTTTTGATAGAATTTTAGAGGATTATTTCTGAATACATTCTTCATAAGAAGGTCACGAGGAATCTTCACACCCAAGGTTTTTTGGTTCATAGTCATCCTCAAAACACCAGTAGGGTTAGTTTAAAGGGGTTTTCTGAGACTTTTACACTGATGACCTCAGGATAGGTCATCAGTATTTGATCGGTGGGGGTCTGACACACCAGGACCCCCGCCGATCAGCTTTTCGAGAAGGTACTGACACTCTTGAGAGTGTCGCGGCTTTCTCCACGCACAGCGCCGTCCATTGGATAGTGGCTGTGCTTGGTGTCGCAGCTCAGCCCCATTCACTTCAATGAGCTAGGCTGA
This sequence comes from Bufotes viridis, assembly GCA_033119425.1. Classification (NCBI taxonomy): domain Eukaryota; kingdom Metazoa; phylum Chordata; class Amphibia; order Anura; family Bufonidae; genus Bufotes; species Bufotes viridis. Next base: position 17,276,216 of record CM065596.1, on the reverse strand, counting down.
GCTGCGCCTAGGTCATGTGACCCATGAACATAGCACCACATGACCTAGGCAAAGCAGCGAGAAGGCCGCCGGTCTACTGCAAGCGCCGGTACCTTCTTAAACCGCTGATCAGCGGAGGTCCCGAGTGTCGGACCTCCACCGATCAGATACCGATGACCTATTAAAGGATTATTCCCATCTTTACATTTATAACATATCCACATGCTCGGCTAATTTTTTAACTCCCATAGAAATGAATGGGGCCATGGGTGCGCCATCCCTTTTAATGTTGTATCTTAATCGAGCCACCTTAGTAGTCAGAACATGAAAATTTTGGCAGCTCTGTATATTATCACCAAAAATGAAAGGCCCATTATTGTACCTCTATAATTCATACAATTGAAAAGCAAAAAACCCGTCTAAAATATCTAAAAAAAAATTAGACTTTGAAATAATGGCATCTATGAAGCAGCGTGAAACCTGTAATCCATGTGACGAGAATATGAAAGCATCGAAGGGCTACGCGAGCGCAGTCAGGCCACTGGTAACAGGACAAGTGTGCGGATGAGTGTATAATTACAGCCGCAAAGCAGTGGGGGCCGCACGGAGGCTCAGGCGGGAGGCGGGACGCCGCAGACCCTCATTTTCTTCTTAGCTGGTGGGATTTCTTTTCTCTGGTGCAGAAGACACTGAGGAACTGCAATTAGTTCAGAAAATTATCGCTAAAATATGCATGAAGCTGCCGGGGTCTATTCTGTACAGGGCCCTTCATAAAGCAAAGGGAAGATAAAGGCGACGCGTCTCTTTGTTTTCCAGATGTCTGACAAGGTTTATTACAAAAGAGGCAGTTCAGAAAGGAGCAGAAATGTCTCCTGTTCAAGGAGAATGTATGTCTGATCTATCCATCTATCTATCTATCTATCTGCAGAAAGCCCAGGAGTTGGTGCAAAGAATGGGAGTGGTAGTGGCCCCAAAGGCCACAACAGAACTTCAAATAAATTCAACAGCAGCTGGTTTCAAGTGCAATTTTTGTTCTGGCACCAGTAAGGAATATGGAGGCAGAATGGTTGACTGAAGCTTAGCACTTAGGTTCTACTGGCCTAGAGGTGTTCTAGGTGATGGGTGTCTAAGCTGTAGCCCCTCACCTAACAGCAGTGTCTACAAAGGCTGATGTAGTTGCTCACTATGCTGCTTTCTCAAAGATTCACTTGATATAGCTGATCTCTTTGCAAAACCTTTTCCAGGAGCAGGAGCTCTGACTTGTGCTTCCTCTCCACACAGGAGCTCAACAGGAACTCCTCCACTATCTGAACAAAAACTCTCCCCCTAGCTAGACAGGAACACCCCCTTACTGGTAGGAAGGTGGACCAGCCCACTCCCACCAAGAATCTGTCTATCTATCTATCTATCTATCTATCTATCTATCTATCTCAAATCTGTCTATCTAAAGTGACCCTCTGAGCTAGGAGCTGAAGTGTAGAGTGTGCGCAGCTCTGCAAGCTGAGAGAGACCAGAAAAGTGTCTGGAAACCTATGAGAGAAAGAATCATTGAATTTTGCAGAAGGTTGAGGACCATTTGAAAGTGTATGGACAAGAAATCTATCTATCTATCTTTGTCTGTCTATAAAATCTATCTATCTATTTATCTATCTATCTCTGCCTCAATCCTGCACAATCTATTATCTATCACTGAGGACTATGCACCAAACCCCTGGTCATTTACAAACCATTGTACATTGGGGACTTGAGTTCAAAACCACTGGACAAACAAATGAAATTGGCACATGTAAAAGGGCGCTCTTCCACCCTCTCCCTGGGCACTGAATTGAAAGCATTTTGCAGTCTCCCATTGCTGGTCCGGTGGGGGCATTTACCCCTTATTCTTGTTTTGGACCCACATGTATGAAGGATGTGGATGACCTCGATTACACAAGATGAAACCGTTATATTTATTAGCATGATTTTATATTGCATTTTCGGTCTAATGACCCTTTTAATCCCTGAGATGTCAATGAGACTTCCGCTAAACATCAACTAATCCATTCAGAGAAATAATTAGGATTAAGCTGCGGTAACCAGATCAATGTCATGTGTCAGAGGCGCGGAGTCCAGAGGATGTTCTGTGTCGCAAGATAATGTGGAGATTGAAGATCATTGATTCCAGGGATGACAAAAGTTTTTCTTCAAGAATGTAGAAATAATTATCTCAAAAAAGGTGGTTAAAGGGCCACAGCTAAAATATCTCAGACAGATATAGCAGAACTGAATTTGTCATATGGCGCCACAATATCATACAGTGTGTTACTGGTGGGTTTATATAGGACTACAAGTAAAGGTAGGTGGTAGACACTCTGTGTTGACAGGGATTGTCTAGAATTGGAAAAACATGGATGCTTCCAGTAACAGCGCCACACCTGGCCAGTGTTGTGTCTGGTCATCTCCATTCACTTCAGTGCAGCTGAGTTGCAATACCAGACGCAATATGTGGACAGGGGTGGCGCTGTCACTGGAAGAAAGCATTGTGTTTTGTTTTTTTAAATCCTGGACAACCGCTACACCGACTACATCTAAGGTGACTACTACTTCATTGATGGCAGAAGTATGTCATTCACTTCAATGGTGGTGGATTACCAGCAAACTGACATATCCATCCTAGGCCCTTATCTCTCCATCCATTATATGGACAGCCCATTGATTTGAATGGGTGTAATACTTCATTTCCCCTGTGGAGGAGCTGTAGAGAAAATAGGCATTTCCTACCATGTTCTCTCACAGATCACAGCTAATCAGTGGAGATCCCAGAAGCAGGACACCCTGTGACCAGCTAACCGTAGGGTGAGCCTTCTAACAAAAAGAGATTGTCCAAAATATAACATATTATTTACATAGCGCTGACATATTCCACAGCACTGTACAGAGATGTCATCCCTCATAGCATAGCCTAAAGGGGATTTCCAACTTTACTTTAGACCTCAGACAGTGGTCGGACCCTTGTCCCTGCCGCGGGGTTCTGGCTCCTTTGCCCACTCCCCCTGCCGTATCTGAAGCTCCTGTCTCTCTTGGCATCAACATCTTGTTGGAGGCGGGTACGTCACTGCTGCAGCCAATTAATGGCTGCAGCAGTGACCTGTGACCCATGTGGAACATAACTAGGTCACGTGCCGCACAGGGGATAGGTCACTGCTGTGGCCAATGATTGGCTGCAGGGGTCACGTGCCCCCTGTGACAGGCGCAGCACCATGAAGTGCCTTTTGCGCTGTGGCATTAGACGAATTTGATATCTCTAACTTTTTAGTCCAACCAGACTGTCTGTTACTCTGCTTCAGCCTTGTTTCTTTTCAGCTAATTCTTCTAGCGCTGTTTTATGGAAACAGTCGGCTTAAAGAGCACACCAAATGCTTGAAATAACTTCTTTATTAACTTCAACTTTACTTCCATATATAACACTGCCACTTCCGCGACAGATAGTCCATGTACAAACAGTCAAACATGTGTTGCATAAAGTATTACAAAATGGCGGTATGCATAAAATATTGGTTTAACTGTTCAATCTTGTCATTCAACATAAGTGGTGGATATATTTCTCTCTCCAGTATCTGTACTTTCACTCTAAGTTATTTAAGCACTTTATAGTCACTCTGAGAGGTATATCTGAGGTTTAACCAATAGTTTGATTTAGTTTGATTTGCTCAGTTTGTGCGTAGTTTGGTCGCAGTTTGTACGCAGTTTGGTGGAACTGTAAACAAACTTATACAACTGGTCTCAGTATTTAGTTCTGATCACAGTATTAGCAATATGAATATTTTATAACCGTTTTAAATACCTATTTGGCCTCTTGTTTCCATAAAACACAGCTCTGACTGGATGTGTCTGTTCAGCTCCTCTTCTCTGGTCTATACTGACTCCAGAAGATTCTGCTAGGGGATTTCTCACACATACTCAGTGTGAGGCTGGCTGTGATTGGTCAGACTCCTGGGCAGTAACAACAGTTTAACTCTATGCTTTCTGTTGTTAATTTTGTTGTGTCATTGAGCTTACCTTACATTCATTTACTGAATCTTAAAGGCATATTATCTTTTCTGCTTCTGTGAACACAATTTATAACTGTTATGTGACATCCAGAAACATGAAGTCAGTGTGAAAAACTCTCTTTCTGTTTCTAATATATAAGCATAGGAACTGTATTAAATTTATTGGCAAGTTTAGCTATATAAACATGTAAGTCATATTAGCAACCTAGGACAGGTCTTAGCTGGCCAGCTACACTCCCACCAAAATTACCAATAATTCTATGTTTTTAGTGGTAGGACTTAAACATGAATTTGGGGAATTTTCCATCAGGTTCTGAGCTCTGAAGTGTCTTTTATCACTCTCAAGCAGAACAACTAACTCCTCTATAGAACGTTCCAACTTGAGTGGAGGAGTGAGACGTTTTTCTTTTTTGTCAAGTTTTGAGTCTTCTATTTCTAACAACACTCTTCTTACTAGTCTGTCTTTATCCTTTTGAACTTCTAGAACTTTGGCAAATTTCCATTGACTTCTAGGTAAATCTTCTTCTTTTACTAACACTATGTCACCAACTTGGACATTTCTTCTGGGTGTTTGCCATTTACTTCTTAGCATCAGATTGGCTAAGTACTCTTTCCTCCATCTATTTCAAAACTGTTCTGATAGATATTGTACTCTTCGCAATCTCCTTTTGGCATATAAATCCTCTTTGGTGAACTTGCCAGGCGGTGGCTGTATGTAATCAGACTTCAGGTGAACTAGATGGTTGGGAGTTAAGTGGTCCTAACTTGTTGGGTCGTTGATGTTATAAACTGTATGTGGACGACTTTTAACAATAGACATTACTTCATAGAATAGGGTCCTAAGTGAAGTGTCATCCATTCTTCCAGTGTTCTTTTTCAACACTGAACCTAACACATTTCTTACAGTTCTGACTTGTCTCTCCCAAACTCCTTCTGTATGTCTTGCATTTGGAGCATTCATGTGAAAATCACACTGTTTCTATAACATTTAGTTACCTTTTTTATCAATCTCCTTTAGAGTTTTCTTCAATTCATTCTTTGCTCTGACAAAATTAGATCCTTGGTCAGATCTACGCTCTCTGACAGTACCTCTAATGGCTATGAAACATTTCAAGGCGTTGATTAATGCGTCAGTAGTTGACATATCCATCATTTCCAGGTGAATCGCTCTGGAACTTAGACATGTAAATATTAGTTTATATCTCTTGTACTCCTTGCGGTTCTGCTTGGTGATGAATGGGCCAAAACAATCTATTCCGCTACAAAGAAATGGTGGTGATGGTTTTACACAATCTGCCGGTAAATCTGCCATTCTTTGCTCTTCGGTAGGTCTATGTGCCTTTCTACAGATTAGGCATTTACTTATATACTTTGCTATCACTTTGCTTCCTTTCACTCTCCAGTAACCACCTTCTCTCAAACAGCTTTGGGTAAAGCTTCTTACCTGATGTAAGGATTTGTTGTGGTAGTGATCAATAATCAATCTCGTGAAGGTAGAATTTTTGGGTAGAATCGCTGGATGCTTAACTCTGTTAAGTAACAATGTATTTTCCAATCTCCCTCCCACCTTCAGTATACCATCCTGCAGAACAAGATTAAGCTTGTACAACGGGTGGTTGTTTGAAAGCCTTCTAGGTTCTTAACTAAGTCTCTTCAACTTTTCACTGTAGAATCTCTGTTGAATGAGTCTTATGACTGTTTCTTCAGCTTTTATTCTTTCCTCTACATTCAATGATTCCTTCTTTCTGATTCCCTTTGCAAAACATTGAATTCGAGCTACTACATTTATGACTGTATTCCATTTTGAACATCTGGCTAGTCTTTCAAGTATGTCATCTTGACACTTAGCAGCAGTGCTCAATGTTTGTACAACCTTTACTTCTGGATCACACATAGACAATTCTGTATAACCTTTACTGGGCATTATTTCCTTTTCCCAAAGGAACTCTGGACCTATGAACCAATTTGAATTCTTCAATTCTGTTACATTCAAACCTCTTGAAGCATGATCTGCTGGGTTATGCTTTGTATCAATGTGAGGCCAATGATCTGGATTTGTTATTTCCTGAATTTTCTAAACTCTGTTGGTGACAAAGATATGGAATCTTCGAGCTTCGTAGGACAACTTGTGAGTCTGTCCAAAAATATTCTTCATCTATTTTCAATTCCAATTCTTCTCTCAGAAACTTGCTTACTGATGCTGAAACAACAGCTGCTGTCAGTTCAAGTATTGGTATTGTCTGAATACTAGTAGGAGCAACTCTGGCTTTTCCCATAACCAGGGCACAGTGTATTGTTCCTTCTCCTATCACTCTGATGTAGGAGCACTGACCATAACCATAACTACTGGCATCTGAAAAGTGATGAAGTTCTATTTTCTTGTACTTTCCGACATCATGAGGTACAAAACATCTGGGTAACCGAACTTCTCTCAAGTTTTGCAAGTCTCATCCAACTCTCCCACCTTGGCCTCAAAATTTCAGGTATGGGTTCATCCCATTCTAACTTCTGTCTGCATAATTCTTGCAGTATTTCTCTTGCTTTGAGGTTCACTGGGGCCAAGAATCCCAATGGATCAAATATAGAAGCCACAGCAGAAAGAATGGTACGTGTAGTTGAAACTTTCTCTTCCGTAGATACTACAAAGAAGAACTTGTCGTTCTCTACATTCCATCCCAATCCAAGTACATTCTGAACTGGAAGATGATTATAATTGAGATCTACATTCTTCATTGTTAGATGAACGTTCAGAGTCACTGATGGATTCTAGTACCTTTCTGTTATTTGAGATGAACATGTGAAGGCGCATAACTCTTGGCTTTCTTTTATTAGTTTGATTGCAGATTCTGTGGAATCTAGACTTATAAGACTATCATCTACATAAAAGTTTTTCTTAAGAAAATTTGCTGCTGATGGGCATCCCTTTCCATTCTGATTGGCCAGGTACTTCATATCATAATTGGCGCAACCTGGAGACGATGCTGCTCAAAACAAGTGTACTTTCATTCTGTATTCTGCTGGCTCTGTATCTGTATCTCCGTCCTCCCACCATAGGAACCTCATTTAGTCTCTATCTTAATTTTTCACTTGAAACTGGTGGAACATCTTTTCAACGTCACACATTACTTCTACGGGATACTTTCTAAATCTACAGAGTACTCCAAGCAGAGTGTTCGTAAGATCTGGTACTTTTAATAGATGATAATTCAATGCAACACAATTGTATTTTGCTGGGCAATCAAACACTACTCTAATCTTATCTGGTTTTCTTGAGTGGTAAACTCCTTGATGTGGAATGTACCAAACTTCTCCTTCTTTAGGTCGACTAATAACTTTCTTTGCATGTCCTTCTTCGAGGATGCCTTCCATGAATTTCAAAAATTCATTCCTGAATTTGGGATCTCTTCCCATCTTTTTCTTCAAATATTTCAACCTTGCTAGGGCAAGATCTCTGTTATTTGGCAGACGAGGTAGTTTCCTAAATGGTAAGGGTCGCAGTTTGGTGGAACTGTAAACAAACATTCACAACTGGTCTAAGTATAATGTTCTGATCACAGTATTGTAACGCACCAAATTGATCAGTTAGGATCTCAACTGCGGTGTCCTTTGACATTCACTTTTGGCACACTGATTGAGTGTTGGTGGTGTCTTTGCGGCTGCTCAGTGTGTACCCCAGGCGGCTCTCTCAGTCTTAAGCGGAGAGTATGGGGTTAACAAAATCATGTACCGCGTACTAAAGATAGAGCGTAAAACTAATAGTGAGGAAAGTTCGTTTTAGGAATGAGAGTTCAGATTAAAGTTCATGTGAATAACAGCTCTTGGCAACGTTCAGGAATCCCAGGCCTGCAGTACTAATAACCACCAGCGCGAGTCCCTTCCTTTCAGTGAGCAATGTCAGTGAAACAAAATGACAGGCTTGATACTTGCTGTTGGAAGTCATGCAGGGATCCTGCAGTGGTGGAGCCGGGTAAGGTAGGTGAGGGTTTCTCCTGGAGGTTCAGAGTTGCAGGTAGTTAGGATCTTGAGTCCTCGTGGAATATGGAGCAGGCAGGGTGCGCACTCCATTAGTGGAACCCCCTGTGCAGCACCTGGCTCCTATTTATTGACCAAGTGTGGGTGGGCGGAGCCACCTTAGACGGCCCAGCGGCCACTGCTTCCAGCCTGGGAGGCAAACAGCGATCGTTGTCATGGTTACACAGGGCATGATCCAGGCTGGAGCGCAAACCACCGTATCCTTACAAGTATTAACAATATGAACATTTTATAACCGTTTTAAATAGCTTTTTGGCCTCTTGTTCCCATAAAACACAGCTCTGACTGGATGTGTCTGTTCAGCTCCTCTTCTCTGGTCTATACTGACTCCAGAAGATTCTGCTAGGGGATTTCTCACACATACTTAGTGTGAGGCTGGCTGTGATTGGTCAGACTCCTGGGCAGTAACAACAGTTTAACTCTATGCTTTCTGTTGTTAATTCTGCTGTGTCATTGAGCTTACCTTACATTTATTTACTGAATCTTAAAGGCATATTATCTTTTCTGCTTCTGTGAACACAATTTATAGCTGTTATATGATATCCAGAAACATGAAGTCAGTGTATATAACTCTCTTTCTGTCACTAATATATAAACATAGAAACTGTATTAAATTTATTGACAAGTCTAGCTATATAAACATGTAAGTCATATTAGCAACCTAGGAGCCCCGAGCAGCCGCCCTCCGTCGGCTATTTCCGTCGGCCCCATAGTAATGAATGGGAGCGGTACGGTCTATGGGGAGTGGAGTCCTCCAGCCACCACCTTGCGGGGCTTCGTTCTCTATATAGATGTGGGTCCCAGCGGTGGGACCCGCACCTATAAGACAATGGGGGCATATCCTAGCGATATGCCCCCATTGTCTATGATGAGACAACCCCTTTAACATAAACTCTGAGGCATGGCTTGAATTTCCTTGACCTCATAGCAGAAGCCATACAGGGGACTTTCCACTGTGAGATGACCCAAAAAAACAGCACCTGAGATCTCAGCTTCCTAGACCTCGCTGACATGAGGAGAATGACTGGTCATTATATAACTTGTTTCAGTTGAGTAGTTGTGCACCGACGTTATTACACACACAGAAATTTCGCCAAATTCCCAATGATAAAATCAACAGGCTCTTTGTTCCGGGCCGTGGTGTTACCTTACATCGTCTATGTTACGTATTTCTCCCTGTCTATTATATCTCAGCTTCTGGATCCATTCCCCCCCCCCCCCCCCAAACGCTGCGTGCTGCTCCGGCCCCCGGCACACCTGTGCCATAATCATTGATTGAAGAATTTCCGCACATAGCTTAAGGAAGCTGCTTGGTATCCTGCGTCTCGGCTTGAATTACTCCCCGAGGAGTCGCCATCCAATAAGTCCGACATGTTTGCAGAATGGTAGAAGCAGGCAGCAGCCAAATATTGTTTGAGGCGGCAGGAGAGACTCCTGGGAAAACATTTAATTAAAGACTCCGGGAATGCATCAAGCAAATCCCTCACATATTACATATTCCAGGTGAACAAAGGCGTATTAAATAGACTGGCACCGATCGGCGGTGTGTGCGCAGCTGCGTCTTCATTAATAGCGAAGCATGGTGCCTTGACCAATGACTCATCACTGTGGGGGCCCCCTCTGCCACATAAGAAGACACCATTTTTATAAATGGCGCATGGTCAGGTCAGAGCCCTGTTGCAGATTTTGCATTGGAGCCCAAGCTGCACCGCAGGACATATGATTGGTACTAAAAGTTATGGAAGTCGTCTCTACTAGAACTTTAAATCTCTCCAGGGCATGATGCCTCCTGCACTTTTGGGACCTTAGGAGCTTCCACAACCCATTTACTACAGCATTACAATTTACTTTGCAGATAAAGCATTTCACCAAATAAGACATATTCTAATGTCGACGGTCCTGTAATCCCTTGGTCTGCTCCCCCATGACTCCTTCTCTCTCATAAACTGTCCCCTACCCCCTCTTTCACCCTTACAGACTGCTCCCCATGCCCTTTCCTCTTCCACAGACTGCTCTCCATGCTGCCTTCTTTCTCACAAACTTGTTCCCATGGCTTTTCCTCTACTTTCTATGCCCCTTTCTACCTGAAATAATGCTGTCAATGCCTTCCTCTCTCACAGAATGCTCCCCATGAACCTTCTCACTCACAGACTGCTCCCATAACCTCTTCTCTATCACAGACTGCTCCTCATGGCCCCCTCCTCTGACACAATGCCCCCCATGGCCCCTTCCTCTCACAGACTGCTCCCCATGACCCCTTCCTCTCACAGACTGCTCCCCATGGCCCCCTCCTCTCACAAATATGCTCCCCATGGCCCCTCCTCTCACAGACTGCTCCCCATGGCCCCATTCTCTCACAGACTGCTCCCCAAGAACAACCTCCTTTCACAAACTGCTCCCCATGTCCCCTTCCTCTCACAGACTGCTTCCCATGGCCCCCTCCTCGCACAGACTGCTCCCTGTGGTCCCTTCCTCTCACAGACTGCTCCCCGTGGCCCCTTCCTCTCACAGACCATTCCCCATGGCCCCTTCTCTCACAGACTTCTCCCCATGCAACCCTCTCTCTCACAGACTTGCTCCTCATGGCCCCTTTCTTTCACAGACTGCTCCCCATGGCCCTCTCCTCTTACAGATTGCTCCCCATGGCCTCCATCTCTCATAGACTTCTCCCCATGGCCCCCTCCTCTCACAGACTGACCCCCATGGACCCCTCCTCTCACAGACAGTTCTTAATGTCCTCCTCCTCTCACAAACTGCTCCCCATGGCCCCCTTCTCTCATAGACTACTCCCCATGGCCCCTCCTCTCACAGACTGTTCTCCATGGCCTCCTCCTCTCACAGATTGCTCCCCATGACCCCATTCTCTCACAGACTGCTTCCCATGGCCCCCTCCTCGCACAGACTGCTCCCTGTGGTCCCTTCCTCTCACAGACTGTTCCCAGTGGTCCCCTCCTCTCACAGAGTGCACCTCATGGCTCTCTCCTTTCACAAACTGCTCCACATGACCCCTTCCTCTCACAGACTGCTCCCCATGGCCCCCTCCTCTCACAGATATGCTCCCCATGGCCCCTCCTCTCACAGACTTCTCCCCATGGCCCTATTCTCTCACAGACTGCTCCCCATGAACCCCTCCTCTCACAAACTGCTCCCCATGGCCCCTTCCTCTTATGGACTGTTCCCCATGGCCTCTTCCTCTCACAGACTGCTCCCCATGGCCCCCTCCTCGCACAGACTGCTCCCCTTGGCCCCTCCTCTCACAGACTGTTCTCCATGGCCTCCTTCTCTCACAGATTGCTCCCCATGGTCCCTTTCTCTCACAAACTGCTCCCCATGGCCCCTTCCTTTCACAGACTGCTTCCAATGCCCCCTTCCTCTCACAGACTGCTCCCTATGCACCTTCTCTCTCGCAGACTTCTCCCATGGCCCCCTTCTCTCACAGACCGTTCCCCATGGCCCCTTCTCTCACAGACTTCTCCCCATGGCCCCCTCCTCTCACAGATTGCTCCTCATGGCCCCTTTCTTTCACAGACTGTTTCCCATGGCCCTCTCCTCTTACAGATTGCTCCCCATGGCCCCCATCTCTCATAGACTGCTCCCCATGGCCCCCTCCTCTCACAGACTGACCCCCATGGACCCCTCCTCTCACAGACAGTTCTCACTGTCCTCCTCCTCTCACAGACTGCTCCCCATGGCCCCCTCCTCTCATAGACTGCTCCCCATGGCCCCTCCTCTCACAGACTGTTCTCCATGGCCTCCTTCTCTCAAGATTGCTCCCCATGGCCCCATTCTCTCGCAGACTGCTCCCCATGGCCCCCTCCTCTCAAAGACTGCTCCGCATGACTCCTTCCTCTCAAAGACTGCTCCCCATGGCACCCTCCTCTCACAGATTGCTCCCCATGGCTCCCTTCTTTCACAGACTGCTCCCCATGGCACTCTCCTCTCACAGACTGCTCCCCATGGCCCCCTCCTTTCACAGACTACTCTCCATGGCCCCTATTTTTACAGACTGTTCTCCATAGCCCCCTCCTTTCACAGACTGCTTCCCTTGGCCCCCTTCTTTCACAGACTGCTCCCCATGGCACTCTTCTATCACAGACTGCTCCCCATGGCCCTCTCCTCTCACAAACTGCTCCCCATGGCACCCTCCTCTCACAGACTGCTCCCCATGGCCCCTCCTCTCACAAACTTTTCTCCATGGCCTCCTTCTCTCACAGATTGCTCCCCATGGCCCCATTCTCTCACATTCTGCTCCCCATGGCACTCTCCTCTCACAGACTGCTCCCCATGGCCCCCTCCTTTCACAGACTACTCTCCATGGCCCCTCCTTTTACAGACTGTTCTCCATAGCCCCCTCCTTTCACAGACTGCTTCCCTTGGCCCCTTTCTTTCACAGACTGCTCCCCATGGCACTCTTCTATCACAGACTGCTCCCCATGGCCCTCTCCTCTTACAGATTGCTCCCCATGGCCCCCATCTCTCATAGACTGCTCCCCATGGCCCCCTCCTCTCACAGACTGACCCCCATGGACCCTTCCTCTCACAGACAGTTCTCAAGTCCCCCTTCTCTCACAAACTGCTCCCCATGCAGCTTCTCTCTCACTGACTGCTCCCCATGGCCCCATTCTCTCACAGACTGCTCCCCATGGCCCTCTTCTTTCACAGACTGCTCCCCATGGCCCTCTCCTCTCATAGACTGCTCCCCATGGAACCCTCCTCTCACAGACTGTTCTCCATGTCCTCCTCCTCTCACAGAGTGCTCCCCATGGTCCCCTACTCTCACAAACAGCTCCACATGACCCCTTCCTCTCACAGACTGCTTCCCATGGCCCCCTCCTCTCACAGATTGCTCTCCATGGTCCATTTCTGTCACAGACTGCTCCCCATGGCCCCCTCCTCTCACAGACTTCTCCCAATGGCCCCTCCTCTCACAGACTGTTCTCCATGGCCTCCTTCTCTCACAAATTACTCCCCATGGCCCCATTCTCTCACATTCTGCTCTCCATGGCCCCCCTCCTCTCACAGACTGCTCCACATGACCCCTTCCTCTCACAGACTGCTCCCCATGGCCCCTCCTCTCACAGACTGTTCTCCATAGCCCCCTCCTCTTACACACTGCTCCCCATTGCCCAGTCCTCTCACAGACTGCTCCCCATGGCCCCTTCCTCTCTCAGACTGCTCCCCATGGCCCCCTCCTCTCACAGACTGCTCCCCATGGTCCCTTTCTCTCACAAACTGCTCCCCATGGCCCCTTCCTTTCACAGACTGCTTCCAATGCCCCCTTCTCTCACAAACTGCTTCCCATGGCCCCATTATCTCACAGACTGCTCCCCATGCCCCCTCCTCTCACAGACTGCTCCACATGACCCCTTCCTCTCACAGACTGCTCCCCATGGCCCCTCCTCTCACAGACTGTTCTCCATAGCCCCCTCCTCTTACACACTGCTCCCCATTGCCCATTCCTCTCACAGACTGCTCCCCATGGCCCCTCCTCTCACAGACTGCTCCCCATGACCCCTTCCTTTCACAGACTGCTTCCAATGCCCCCTTCTCTCACAAACTGCTCCCCATGGCCCCTTCCTTTCACAGACTGCTTCCAATGCCCCCTTCTCTCACAAACTGCTCCCTATGCAGCTTCTCTCTCACAGATTGCTCCCCATGGCCCCTTCTTTCACAGACTGCTCCCCATGCCACTCTCCTCTCACAGACTGCTCCCCATGGCCCATTTCTCTCACAGACTGCTCCCCATGGCCCCTCCTCTCACAGACTGCTCTCCATAGCCCTCTCCTCTCACAGACTGCTCCCCATGGCCCATTTCTCTCACAGACTGCTCCCCATGGCCCCCTCCTCTCACAGACTGCTCCCCATAGTCCCTTTCTCTCACAAACTGCTCCCCATGACCCCTTCCTTTCACAGACTGCTTCCAATGCCCCCTTCTCTCACAGACTGCTCCTTATGCAGCTTCTCTCTCACAGACTGCTCCCCATGGCCCCATTCTCTCACAGACTGCTCCCCATGGCCCCCTTCTCTCACAGACCGCTTTCCATGGCTCCTTCCTCTCACAGACTGTTCCCATGGCGCATTCCTCTCATAGACTGCTCCCCATGACCCCCTTCTTTCACAGACTGCTACCCATGGCCCCTTCCTCTTACAGAGTGCACCCCATGGCCCCCTCCTCTCACAGACTGCTCCCCATCACCTCTTTTCTCACAGACTTGCTCCCCATGGCCCCCTTCTCTCACAGCCCACTCCCCATGCCCCCTTCTCTCATAGACTGCTCCCCATTGCCCCCTTCTTTTACAGACTGCTCCCCATGCCCTCTTCTCACTCACATATAATCCCCTGTCCAGTATAACTTGTTTGACATCTAATATAGCAGCACATAGAGAATAGCAAAACATCAAATGATAGCTGTCATCGTTTCTTCACTGGAAGTTACAGTTTAAGGATATAGAAAGGTTTGCAGAAAGCAAAGTGAAGTACTCCCTTACACCAGTGCCCCCCTTTTCCTCGAAGACTGCTCCGCCATATCAATTTCTCTCTCAAACACACCGCTCCCTACACCCCGTCGCACAGACTAACCGCCATGCCACCTACTCTCACTGACTGCTCCCCATGTCCCTTCTCTGTTACAGATTGCTCCCCAAGCACGTGGTGCTCTGCAGTTTCCATGTCGCTTATTCACAATGGTGCCATTTGTTCATTCACCAGTAGTGATGAGCTGCGAAAGAATATTCGTTTCATATTCATCGAAATCGAATATTCGTCATTATTCTAGTTATCGTGATTAATATGCGATTAAAATAATCGCGTATTGCGATTTTAACTTAGGCTACTTTCCTACTGGTTTCATATCTAGAATTATAGAGAAGATGACGAATATGACGAATGTATTCGTCATATTCCTCAAAACGAAGATAAAGATGTATTCTCCATCTTCGTTTTAGCGACCTATTCGTCAACTTCGCTAATTCTAGCAATCAAATTGGAGGGTTGACTATAGAGACAGCTGTGTTTAATTCGCTATGCGATTATATTACTTAGCTTTTTTTAATAGAATATTTATATTACTTGATAATTATAATAATTATTCTATTTATTTAAAAAAAAAAAATTATATAATCGCATAGCGAATTAAACACAGCTGTCTCTATAGTCAACCCTCCTATTTGATTGCTAGAATTAGCGAAGTTGACGAATAGGTTGCTAAAACGAAGATGGAGAATACTTCGTTATCTTCGTTTTGAGGAATATGACTAATACATTCGTCATATTCGCTAATTCTACCAAGCCAAGAACGTCTCCATACTAAAATGTACTGTCGGATTTGAGAATTATGTTGAAATCGCAATGCGATTAATATAACTTGAATTATTCGCATTGCGATTTCTACTTAGACCTGGTTTACTATGGTTGGCTTGGTAGAATTAGCGAATATGACGAATGTATTCCTCAAAACGAAGATAACGAAGTATTCTCCATCTTCGTTTTAGCAACCATAGTAAACCATGTCTGTTGAAATCGCAATGCGATTAATTCAAGTTATATTAATCGCATTGCGATTTCCACTTCGAGCTGGGTTTATAATGGGTCAGCTTGCTAGAATTAACGAAGTTAACGAATATGGAATATATTATAGCAGTGCTAATTGAAATCGCAATGCGATTAATGTAACTTGGAGTAATCGCATTGCGATTTCTACTTAGCACTGCTGCTATATTCCATATTCGTTAATTCTAGCCTAATATGTAAGATAGCAGTGCACTGCTAAGTTGTAATCGCAATGCGATTAATATAACTTGAGTTAATCGCATTGCGATTTCAACGTAATTCTCAAATCCGACAGTACATTTTAGTATATGGAGACGTTCCCATGGTGATGGGGACGCTCCATGAGCACGGAAGTCGGCAGAAGCGGCAACGGGCACTGACTGGAGCAGCCAGGAATCCTCAGGACAGGTAAGAACTACTTTTGGAAAGTGGGAAAGAAAAAAACATAACTAAAAAAAAAAAAAAGAATATTCGAAATAGCGAATTTATAGCGCTATATTCGAAATATTCACGAATTAGCGAAGTGCCGATATTCGCGATAAAAATTCGCTATTCGAATAATCACGCTCAACACTATTAACCAGACACTTTCACCACAGCAGCATGAGAACAGTTCACAAACTGCACTATCTCGGAAATACCGCCACCCTTGGTTCGGAAGTGAATAATCATGCTTTTTTTTAAAGTTTGATAAATCGCTCCTTTTACCCATGACTGCAATGGGGGATATGTGTGCAGACATCACCCACCTTATATACCCACCATTGGAGATGATGCTCATTCCTCAGTCTGTGCGCTCTATTACCCAGCCCAGCAACACTTCATTGCGCTTGGAGCATGATGTCCTCCATTTACTGGGGGAACAGTGTTATTTATTTATTTATTATCTGTCTATATCCCAGCGAAGAACATTTACATATTTCTCCTCATCTTTATTTTCTTTCTATATCTATCTATCTATCTATCTATCTATCTATCTGTCTGTCTGTCTGTCTGTCTGTCTATCTATCTATCTATTTATCTAATCTATCTATCTATCTATCTATCTATCTATCTATCTATCTATCTATCTATGTATCTCTCATATATCTATCTATCTCTATCTCTATCATCTACAACTATCTACAGTTGTGTTCAAAATTATTCAACCCCCACTGAAATTGAGTGTTTTGGCCGGTTTGACATTGATTTTGATCATTTCCGTCGTCTTGTTTACAATTAAATCAAAGAGGCCCTTGTAAGTTAGACAAATATAACATAACATTTATAATGAAATAACCACACGTGTCTTTTCTGTGCTCACATCATTATCAGTTTTATTCAACCCCCAAGTCCCACCAGAGGTTCTCAATCGGATTTAAGTCTGGTGACTGCGAGGGCAACCATGCTCTAGTGGACTTGGAGGTATGCTTGGGATCATTGTCCTGTTGAAAGGTCCAACGTCTCCCAAGCCTCAGGTTTGTGACGGACTGCATCACATTTTCATCCAATATCTCCTGGTACTGAAGAGAATTCATGGTACCTTGCACACGCTGAAGCTTCCCTGTACCTGTAGAAGCAAAAACAGCCCCAAAGCATGATTGACCCCCGCCATGCTTCACAGTAGGCAAGGTGTTCTTTTCTTCATAGGCCTTGTTCTTCCTCCTCCAAACATAGCGTTGATCCATGGGCCCAAACAGTTCTAATTTTGTTTCATCAGTCCACAGAACACTATCCCAAAACTTTTGTGGTTTGTCCACATGACTTTTGGCATACTGCAGTCGACTCTTCGTATTCTTTAGAGACAGCAAGGAGTGCGCCTGGGAGTTCTGGCATGGAGGCCTTCATTACGCAGTGTGCGCCTTATTGTCTGAGCTGAAACTTCAGTACCCGCATCTGACAAATCTTTTTCAGTTCCTCAGCAGTCACACGGGGACTTTTCTCCACTTTGCGCTTCAGGTAGCGCACAGCAGTCGGAGTCAGCATCTTCTTTCTGCCACGACCAGGTAGCGTTTCAACAGTGCCCTTTGCCTTGAATTTGCGAATGATGCTTCCTATGGTGTCTCTTGGTATGTTTAACATCTTTGCAATCTTCTTATAGCCATTGCCCTTCCTGTGAAGAGAAATCGCCTCTTCTCTTGTCTTCCTGGACCATTCTCTTGACTTCACCATGTCTGTAAACCCACCAGTAAATGTCTAGAAGGAGCTGAGTATCACAGTCATTTTACATCTGCCTAATTGGGGCTTATTCTGCTTGATTGCTGCTCCTTGACATCCACAGGGGTTTTCATTACCTAATCGAAAACACTTGAATGAACCCCTGTTCTTAAGAGTGGTCGTCTTTAAGGGGTTGAATAATTGTGTCAATGAAGAAATCACAAAAAAAACATTTAATACTGTATTACAAAAACAATTGATGTCATTTTAGTTGCATTTGGTTCTTTAAAAAGTCCTTGTAAGATTTCATTCTGAACACAATTACAAATGTACACTAAATTCCCTAAAACCCTTTACAGCATTGGGGGTTGAATAATTTTGAACACAACTGTATCTGCATCTATCTATCTATCTATCTATCTATCTATCTATCTATCTATTTATCTATCTATATCTATCACTGGTATCTATTTATCTACAGTTCCTTGCGAAAGTATTCACACCCATGATCTGTGGTCAGACTTAAAAATTGCTGTTCACAAGTGCAAACCATCCAACTTGAAGGAGCAGTTCTGCAAAGAGGAATGAGCAAAAACCCCAGCGGTAAGATGTGGCAGCTCATAGAGACTTATCCAAAGCGACTTGGAGCTGAGATTGATGCAAAAGGCGGCTCTACAAAGTATTGACTTTAGGGGGTGAATAGTTATGCACATTGACTTTTTCTGTTATTTTGTCCTATTTGTGGTTTGCTTCACAAAAAAAAAAACTTTGTTCTGTAAATTAAATGATGCAAATCCTCAAACAATCCATGTTAATTCCAGGTTGTGAGGCCTCTAAAAGATCTATCTATTTATCTATCCATCTGTCCATCTCTTTTTACTCTTTTCTTTCAACAATTGCACCCATTTTTCCACATTTTATTTCGACTTTTAGGCACATGAACATTTTAAAATGATTTTTTATTCAATTTTATTTGCAGACTTTTAGGGTCATGTGGTGACTGAGAATTATTACAATCTCATAGCCAGTCTGTATTGTGAATACCATGATCATGCCACAGACTGCTGTATACTGCACTCCGCTGGGCCCTATCTTGTATATCTAGCAGGGCCAAAAACTGCCGTGCATGTTAAGTAGACAGCTAGTCAGTGGGACAAGAGACCAAACAGAGCAAATGTGACATGAAAAGACCATATCATGGCGGCTGAGATGAGCATACAACTGTAGGTCTATTTAAGATGCTTCTAACACTACAGTGGATGGCGGGGGAACCGAGAAACAGACAAATGTCAGCTGGAAAAATTATAGACCTGTCACTTTAACAAGCCAAGACGCCAAGGTGGCAATTAAAGCAAGAGTGTCCGGCCTGCTGGAATTGTCAGATAGCGTTTCTAATAAACAGCATGTGTCCATACAAATGGATTGACTGCAATCAATGTACAGTAATTACACCGCCTTCCATACGGTCATTTGGACGTATTGATAAGGCGACATGCACCGATAGCATCTACTAGGGTTTTATAGGAGGCTTTGTGGACTTTGTTCCTTGTGATCTGGAGACTGTAAACGCGTCTTTAAAATCATCCGCTTCATCAGACACCGGACCGGCAAACAATGACCCCCAATGATCCACGGCCTTTTAGTGATGCCATTATCTCCTGAGGGAAATGCTGTCATTGTATATCCTGCCGCCTGTTATCTATGTTGGTGGACAGGTTACAAGACCAGATGACATCCCAGATGTGAAGATCGTTGCTGCTAATTCTCAAGGCAAAATTATCTTCATCTCTCAAATTCATCGTATCCCCCTCTGTGTCACGCGGGCAGCCACTTTACATTTTGTTCATTCATGTATGAGATAATATTCAAATGAGTTCTCCTCCAGAAGGCAGGAAAGTGTCTGCCCGAGGCCACCTGTAGGTTGTGATCCTTATCTTCCTTCTGGACAAGGGCTAATTTGCATAACTTTTCCCAGGAAGCATTGCCAGTATGACCCACAATGCAATTTGGTGGTCTCCTAAAGGTGAAACAGTGCCTCCCGAGATGTATGAGATGCCTCTCCAATATTACAATGGGTGCAACTAAACTGTTTATGGGTTGTCAGGGTCTCTTGGCTTTGAATCAGGGTAGTGGAAGTCAATTATACAGTGGTGTTCCTTCCATTGGGCTACATCATGGTGCTTTGGAGTTGGAGGTATGAAGTGGTGGTTCCAGGTGTATGTCCTTGGGGTGTCTCATAGGGTCCCTGTGTTACTCTCACTTGTTTATAAAATGTGTAGAGTAATTTTACCCATATTGTCTTGGACCCACCAAGTCCTGTGGGCTCTAGAGAACATGGCAGCAAATTCAAACTCTGGAAATGCAATTGCCAATGACAAAATCAGTGCTTAAACTGGAGGCGTTGGCTCTGGTCCTACTCCTTCTTGAATATTTGGTCCTTCAACACTGTAGGTCCTTCAACTGTGTAGAGGTGGGTTGATGTAGGGTGTTGGATGCATGTGGAGAGCGGCAACCCCGTGACTTTGCTATGGGGTCTGTCCTCCTTACCACATGGCATACGTCTTTGACATTCAACGATATTATTAAAGTCATCCATCTATCCAAATCCATTTTTTTGGGAAGTACACTTTCCAGGGAGCCATCCCTAAAAGACCATCTCTTTGATTAGACCACCCTTTATCTACAGTAGTCCAGATTTTCCTGTAATAAATAAAGGCCTTTCTCTTGGACCATTATACTGTCCTCACCACCTCACCAGTGTCAGTTGCTTGTAGATTTTGGATTTGTGCCGCTGTATTCAATGGCGGTTCACGTTGCTACTGCTCCGTGTATCCTGGTCCTAGTTATCTGTGGTGTGAATCGAGCCAATGTGCTTGTTCTCCTCCTTGGTTCCATATTGCGAAGGTTAATCTTTCCCTTGCTGTGTGTGTCTGCATCTGTTGAACTAATGAGTTTGTTAAGTCTGCTATATAGACCTGAGTTCTGTGTCAGTTTGGTGGATGTCTTTTGTGTGCTGTGAACTGCCCTGGTTGTGCAATCATGTCTTTCATGTAATGTCTTGCTTTGTTCCGTTTGGAGTCTGTCTGTGCTCTAGTCATAGTCCTAGTTTATAGTTGAGGTCTGAATTCTGACCTAGTGTCCTAGCCTTTGTTTGTGCTAGAGGTTGTATGTAGCTTTCCATCTGCCTGTGCATGCCTCTTTGCTATATCTGAACAATGTCCAAGTTCCTGATATACTTCTTGCCAAGCTCTGCTATGACTGAACAGTGTCCAAGTTTCTGAAGTCCATGTATCCAAATGTATGTAGTCCATATGTCTGAGTTCCAGTGCCAGTGCTCTGTGTCTTGTCTTTTGCCTGCGCTCATTTTTGTCTTGGATTTGTCTGTATTCTGCCTGGTTCTGTATTGTTCCATGCCTTTATCTTTGGTGTTTTCACCAATGTCTCTGACCTTAGTAGGTCAGCTGCCAACAACACTAGAACCATCCCAGGAGGTAGCGGTTTGGTCGCTAAGCCTCGGTGAAGTCTACATCCTTGTACAAGGGTTAAAGTGTGAATACTGGGGAGGTGCCAGAATAACACCCTTAGGGTTTGGCCCAATATCACCTGGTTACTTGGAGAAGAGGTTCCACAAGCAATGTCCTTAACACATACCTTTAGATGTGTATCGGCCAAATCTGCTGATTTCAGTGCGTTCGTCTGAACATCTAATGTATATGGTGGCCTCCTGATGCGTGGGAAATAAAGATTGGTCACATTGAATTTTAGCTCAGGAAATACTGTAAGCTGCCACCAGCTTCGACCTGAACAGTTATTCCTCTCAACTTCCCCCACACATTCATGCTTTGCTTAGGTGTCTTTTTAATGGGGAGAGATGAATGAGAAGGCTTCTCTGGCAAAGGCTTATCTCCCATAGAAACAAGAGATTGCGCATGTTGCATTCCAACACGCCCAATCCTTCTTTAGATTGGCATCTGCCATTGGATGAGAGTCAGGACACCCCTATATACCTTAGTTAGTCTGCTGTTCCCCTTGAAATCTTCACGGCTTCAGTTGAATTGCATCTAATGTGTATGTACACCTTTATAGATTATGTATGTCAGTTCTCTTCCTGAGAGGACCACCTTACTAAAAGCCCATGCCTCGGTCTAATTTTAGATGATCTTCTCAAAGAGCTTTCATTGTATTGCCACCAAACATAACAGCTTGTATACCAAAGAATTCATTCAGTTGTAAACTGTGTATAAATTAGAAGATACGTGCAGGTGAGGATGGAAGAACAGCGTCAGCGTTGCATCTTCTCCAGAGAGTCCACAACATCTGTTAGGTAGATTCTTCAAGGAGCCTTCCAGCTGCCTTATCTGAAATCTGTCACAGCGTGACTCCTGCTTTCTGCTTATCTGACTTTGTGCCCAGACTGAGCTCATGGTCGAAGAGATAGGAGGCTGGAATCTTTATCATAAATCTGATTTCCATGGACCTTGAGGTGCTTCTAGGTCACCATATTTTTGTATTCTTGGTATTTCCAGTAGACAATTTTACTGTAAGGGTACTTTCACACTAGCGTTAGTGCGGATCCGTCTGTTTATTTTCACAGACGGATCCGCACCTCTAATGCAAACGTTTGTATCCGTTCAGAACGGATCCGTTTGCATTAGGTTTAAAGAAAAATGACAAAGTCCAAAACGGATCCGTTTTGGATTACATTGAAAGTCAATGGGGAACGGATCCGTTTTCAAATGCACCATATTGTGTCACTGACAACGGATCCGTCCCCATTGACTTACATTGTAAAAAAAAACGGATCCGTTAGGCTCCGCCTCTTCAGACGGACACCAAAATGCTGCATGCTGCGTTTTGGTGTCCACCTCCAAAACGTAATAGAGGCGGAACGGAGCCTAACTGATGCATTCTGAACGGATCCTTATCCATTCAGAATGCATTGGGGCTTAACTGATCCGTTTTGGGCCGTTTGTGAGAGCCCTGAAACGGATATCACAAACGGAATCCAAAACGCTAGTGTGAAAGTACCCTAAGAGTCTGAAAAAAAACCCAAAACAGCAGAATCTTATAGGTAAAAAAACAAACAAACATCCAGAAATTATTGCAATTTGTTAACAGAATAAAATTAGGGTCGATTCCAAGAACACAAATTTCCAGGGCTCATAAAGATCATGGACTGTAAGCAGCAAAGTAACTACAGGCAGATATGAATAGTTTTTCATAAGAACGCCTTGCCTTCTGTTAAAGGGGTTGTCCACTTTTTAGATATTCATGACCTAGGCTGCAGTTCACCAGCATGGCCGCTACAGAGTGGACCAAGCCATCTGCTTCCAGCTCCATCCGCTGTCATGTTTCTAGTACTGGTGGCTGCCAAAAGTAGACTATGGGTGAGGGTGCGGTAGTCAGACCTCCACCAACCTAATGTTGATGACCTACTCTGAAGACTAGCCATCAATATCTAAAAGGTAGACAACCCTTCATTGGGGTTGTGCCACTAATTTTAATGTATCCCACCCACAGATAACGCTGTTAATGACTTTTACCAACTGCCACCATTTATGAAAACTTTATTTTTCTAAAGTTATTAGCCTTCCATTGCACTCTGTGGCAAATATATTTTTATAATCAGTTGCTGTACATTATGTCCTTCATTGGAGCCTTGTAATGTAGGATGTAGGAAGTGTCATTGGTAAGAACAAGGGGAGTGGTTAGTGTCACTTGATTTGGTGATGTCAGGATGCTGTGCCGGGGTTTGGCGTGGCCCCAATGCTATGCTGGATCCCCCAGACATTGTCAAGGTGTCACCACGTATTGCTGCTATCCGTAGGGGTTGGTAAGGCATGTTGCACCCCAATGGGAAATAAGTCCAGATAGTCGGAGTCTGCAGTAAACCAGTGTGCTTCTTTACTGGAGGAACTCAGGTTCAAATAAATACAGTCTCCTCCTGGGCAGAATAAGGTTTCATGCTGTGGAAAGGCCTGGACTAGCTGTCCCTCTCTCTGTCAGAAGGCTGGTTCCCCCTAAAGGTTGGTAACTTAGGGTCTGTGGCTCAGTTCTCCACCTGGCTCCCTGGTCAGTGTCCCAATCTCAACCCCTACTAAACATTGGTTCCTATCTGCAGACTGGTAGAGACTTTCCTACTAAACATTGGTTCCTATCTACAGACAACTAGGAGCTATGACTGTTCTACTTATATACAGCTTCTAGCTGAACTAGAACCTTCTAGTGGAAAGGGCGGAGTGGAGAAGCACAGCCTAAACAGAAACAGTGTTACAATTTTAGTCTGTCATAGAGTTTCAATGTAAACCTATGTGAAGGACTAAGCAGTTTTTCCAAACATAAACAAATTTTCAGACATAAACGACAGAGCTAATCCAGACAGTCAGAAGGTCAGTGTGTCTGCTTTTTTAGGTAGAAAGTCATACAATCTCTCAGTATTAGCTGGCTGTGCATTAACCCTTTTCACAGTGCAGTGCAGCTATAGTGTAATGATAGTACAGGATATAGTATAATAAACATATAAATGCAGGTATGAAACAATATAAGTGCACACAACAGCATCAATCACAGTTCAAGTTAACCCTTCAAAGTGCAATAAAGTAGGGAGCTGATAGCTTTACATAGTAGCAATATGGGCAAATGTCCATAGTCCAAAGTAGCCTTGCTCCAGGACACTACAAGGACACATCTCACTGCCCTAGGGCGTGATGGCACAACAGACACACGACAAACCAGGAAGTAGGATTCAAGCATTGGGGATAAGAGAAAACTGCAAATGAGGTTAATTTGAAAAAAAAAAATATAAATCTAAGGAGGACTAGGAGCTAGTAGTTTATAGCACAACCCCTTTAAGGTATTCAGACTTCTCCATGACACGGTCTTGATTTCTCCTCACCACAGGGTCTTATGGTGCTGCTGATACATATAGGGTCCTGATGCAAAATTAATCTTGCAATGTGGTCTGGGGTCTGTATTGATTTTGGGGGTCTTATCTAGCGTATTAATTAATTTTTGAGTCAGGATACGTGTTAGGGATGGATCTGGGGGTGAATTAAAGGGGTGAGTACAGTCAGCTATTTTCGTAAGTCCTGTATTGGTGAATAGAGGGTGGCCGTGCATAACTCTACTTGATCTCCGTTCTGGAGATAGTAGAAGGTCCTAGAAATGGTACCTGCACCTATCTAATAATTATGGCATATCCTATCAATATGCTATAAATCTCCCAGATTTGAATAACCCTTTAAAATGTGGCTCTAGGCCCAGTGGTCCAGAAATCATAGTAATATGCAGATTTCAATGCCAATGTTACCAAATATTGGGAAGATAAATTTTATTCTTTAAAAGCAGCCCCCCCCCCCCCACACAGTTTGGAGAAGGGGTGTGGATGTGACAAAAAGGATCAATAAGCTGCTTGATAAACACGCTCTCGGAGGTCGGTGAGATGTGAGGAAAATTCCTTTATCAAACAGCGAAAGATGAAAAAAACATTTCCACTAAAACAAAACGCGTCCTCCAGACTCATCCCAGGGCATGCTGGGAAGCAGCAGGCGCGCCACCTGCTTCTCTTTCACACTCAGCAGGTCTCGGCGGGGGACAGACCATCAGACGGGCAAGGATTTGTGTTTACCATGCACAAAAATGAATACAAACCTGTAGTGAGCACAGTCACGGGCGCTGGAAGGGAGGAAGGTCACCGCCCCCCGCGAAGACTGCGATGTGCGCAAGTTCTACATTTTCTCAGCTGCATTAAAAGCTACGAAAGAGAATAAATCATTCCCGTAACGTGTTCTGCGTCTTCAGTCTGGACACAATTGTTATCCTTATTTTGCTTTTTTTTTTAAACAAATAATGAAATGTCTTTCTCCTTGTAGAACAGCTAGAGGAAAAGTAAAACGTGGCAGTTTTCTCAGAGAAACTGTCCCATAGGTTATGCCTACTATTGTAGCTCAACTTTGTTCAAATGAAGAGGGCTGAGATGCAATACCACACGCAACCTGTGGACAGGGGTGGTGCTGTTTCCGGAAGGAAAAAAAGTCAAATTTTTCTGATTCTAGACATCCCCTTTAAAGGGGTTAGTTCCAAAGTTGGTCATGGTAGAGAGAAGGGTCTTGCCATCACAATATTCCATTATAGTAGCGTAGTTGCCAACTGTCCCAAATATGACGAGACTGTCGGCAAACTTGTAATGTCCCGGGCTGAAAATGAGCAAAAATAACACAAACCCCGCCCATAAGTGGGTGTTCCTGGGTGTGGTTGGGGGCATTTATCAACTGAAATGTTGGTAAGTATGTAACAGATCTCATATTGTAATATGGGTGATGTCGGCAGCCTATCCTAAGGTAAGGTTATCAATATAAAAATCCTGGAAAACCCCTTTAAAAACCCCTGTGCAGCCCACCTGAGCTCTACCCCTAGAGACTGACTTTGAGGAATTTCTCGATATTTCAAGACTTTTTGGCCTAATATTCGCCATAAATTCGCAAATTCTTGAATTTGTGATCCCCAGTCATTTTTGTCTTAATTGCGAAAATCGGCAATGTAATATACCCGTATTGTGCACGCAATACAGACGTGGGTCACTTTTGCTACATTTTTCAAGCTGCTAGACACTAATCCCTATCACAGCACAGTAATTCCTATCACACTACCTAACACCCTGCACTGGAACCTGTCAGCTACACTGTATCACTATCTGACCTACACTGACTATCTACCACTAACTATCTGTATTATATATATATGAGCTAAATAACTAACTAACTAACTAACTAACTAACTAACTAACTAACTACCTAACTATCTAATGTAATTAAATAAGGATCCAGATGACTCAGCAAAGCACAGAGCACAGCAATGACACTGCTCTCTCTCTCTCTCTCTCAGAACTGCAAAAAACAGCAGAAAATGGCTGCTGGGAGGTTCTTATATAGTAAGGGGTAGGTAACTTACCTATTGGTTGCTAGGGATGTTGGTAAGCTCAGACAAAGATTGTCCCACAAGCAAGAATCGGTGAGGGTACTGATGAAAAAAATCTAGAATATTAGAGATTACGAAGATATAGCACTATATTCTAGATCTTCGTGAATTCTCGAAGTGCCGATATTCGCGATAAAAATTCGCGATTAGAATACTCGCGATCAACACTATTCAAAATTTACTAACAGCAGTGATGAGGGTAACTATATGAGTCTGGTCTGTGGTTTGAAATTTGGGGTCTGGTCTGGTGTTGAGTGCTTAAAAGTGGCATTGGTAGGGCTGCAGTGGGAAAATGGGGGGCCTAAGTTTGGGTAATTGATTCACCACTGACTCCTATCTATATGTCCTTGGGCAGAGCAAAGAGGATTATGGTAGGCTCACATCTGTGGCAGGTGGGTAGTCTTATCCGGCAGAGGACCAGACTACCAGAGTTACCATATCCAGCACAGCCAGACACTGCCACACACCGTCGGGACTCCATTCACTATAATGGGATCCAACAGGTTTCCGGCATAAATGCTGGCTCTCCACCGGACAAATACCACTACATGGCCGGCAGTGTCCGGCTATGCTGCATATGGAAACTCTGCCGCAGATGTGAACATACTCTTATCTGAACTGTGGCACAACTGTGCAAGCAGGGGCGTAGCTAATGGCCCCTGGGCCCTGGAGCAAGAGTTCAGCTTGGGCCCCCTTCCCTAAGTGCTTTGTGTGTCTTCTTATGCGGCACAAGTGTCTTTGGGCCCCCTCAAGCTCCTGGGCCCGGTAGAGACTGCTACCTCTGCACCCCCTATAGCTACGCCCATGTGTGCAAGTACTATGTGGACCAATGTGAGGATAGCACAGCTATAGGGGGTGCGAATGTTGCAGTGGTAGACAGTTCCGGTGCCTTATGAGAAGACATAATTAACGGCACATGTAAGGTGGGGGTTCCCATTACAGATTTTGCATTGGGGCCCAGGAGCTTCCAGTTACACCTCTGTTGGGATGCTGGTTCCTAGGGGCTAAGAAGACAAGGTCTTCTCAGGTTCTAACTATGATTGATTAGGGTGGAGTTATACCTCCAGAGTGGCAGTCACCATTCAGTGCCTTACCCCAGCCCTGTATCTAAATTTCCTGCCCAAGTTCCAGTAGCTTGTTGACTCCCACCTGGCATTGAACCCCTAGGATAGTCTATAAAGAAATAAGCAAGTACCAGAATCCCCATTGTACCTGGCAGCCGCTTTCTACTATTCCGTGCTTTCTCGCGCAATGTCTTTATTAAGGCGTTCGTAAAGTATACGGTGGCAATGCCTGTAAGAAGCGCCAGTTGAGAATACACTAATCACACCGCGCATCTGCTTGCTTCGTAAGTGCCTGGCCGGAGTCAGCCACCAGCACGAGACATAATCCTGTTTGTGTTATTAGAGGCTCTCCTGGGTATTTCGGGGGGATTAGTGAACCTCTAATCTGGTTATTTTATCCACAACACTCGGGGATTAACCAACTGCAATGGGCAGAGAACATGCATGTGTTTTCCTGCAGGCTACGGCCTGTGTCATTTCTTAGGTGGATAGCCTCATTGCAACGGTTTCATATCAAAACAGGTTAATCATGTCCTCAATGCATTTTCTATATATACGGCATATTTTTGCATACATTTAGTATCGGATATCAGTCCATCGGCAGACTGTCTGCTATTTAGTCCCGCGTAACTGCTCTTTGCACTGGAGGGAATTTACATGGCGGGAAAATTGGAGGATGTATCTCATTTCCAAGGTCAGTTACGGCTATTGATGCAGCATTTCTGATCATGTTACTGAGACTGACTGTGAACATTAAACTCTATGGACCTGCCTCGTGCAAGCAGTATATGCTGGATATGGAAAAGCTGATTTTCCACTCTGAGCAGAATGTTGGGGTACCCAGAATAGGGGGTCACAGGCCACGTATGGCCCAATTTACTATAGAAAGAAGGAGATGTCACAGGGTTGTATTGGTGGCATTTAAAATGGTTTATAATCCTTAGGATAGGTCACAAACATAAGATCATAGAAGCTCTATCTCTGTATGAATCAGTCGGGGTTAATAATCCGAACGCTACACCTGTAGGAAGTTAGGTGTTGGACTTAGGTCCGCCACTAGCTCAATGGGTAGTGTGTTAGTTGAGGAAGTGAGAGGAAGATACATATGATCACTCCAAAGAACTGGATCTTCATCCAAGAGAAACACTATCCAAGGGCCTAACTACCATAGCGGCAGACCATGCGACTTCTATGGGGCCCAGGGCAAGAGGGGGCCCAGTCTTAGTAGGCATTATCTCCTCTTCTACTGAAGGTGAAAACTTAGTCAGAACTCTACCCTCTAAAGGAACAACTTTTAGCAAATGAGGCAGTGGAAAATGACCCAAGGGTAATTGAAAAGGGTTTAGGCGGAAACCCTTCTGTCCTGTGTGGGGGGCCTGGTTTTATCCTTGCTATGCGGCCCTTACTTCTCTATGTGAGCCACTGCCACTATCTCTGAGAAATTCACAGAGAGAAAACCATCTCTACTCCACAGTGCTCCAGAAAAAGAGAATGGAAAGAACTAGAAAGTCCAGAATCTGCATGGCCGAGCATTGGAGTCAGTCAGTAAGGTATTCGCTGCTTATGGCAGATGGAGACTTTACTGCAGTGAGAGGGACATTGCTAATACACCCTTCACACTTGGACATAGTCTGGCCCACCATATCTTAATCCTGTACCCCACATCTGGGAATTACAGCTGCCATTGTAAGAATAATATTGCCAGCCTTAGATTCTGCAGTGTGAGACTTGGGAGAGTTGCACTGATAATTGTTTGGAACTGTGCCTTGATATCACTGGATGTACTACAACTCCCATTCTGCTATTTAGTAGAGACTTGTTCATTTTCTATAACTGGCCTGATTAATGACTCCAGCATCATACGCTGGCCACAGCACCTACATCTCAAACCCACAACACCAAGGGCACCCCAACGACCATCAGACACGAGCCCCAATATCAGGGTGTGCCCCAAGGGAAGAAAGGGAACACCCTTCTACCACTGGCTACCCT
This sequence comes from Bufotes viridis, assembly GCA_033119425.1. Taxonomy (NCBI): domain Eukaryota; kingdom Metazoa; phylum Chordata; class Amphibia; order Anura; family Bufonidae; genus Bufotes; species Bufotes viridis. The sequence goes on along the minus strand of CM065596.1, from coordinate 17,246,458 downwards.
CGGCCTTGGGGAGAATCGGTGTGAGGAATGCCACTGTGAATAAATATTGCAACTAGAGCCACTACCACTCCCATCCTCTTCTCTGCTCTTCTACGGGCTGTGGCACATGCTCCATCTGCTGCTCCATTCATTCAGGAAAACAGGACCACCATTTTCATGGTGGTTGGACCCCCACTATCAAATGCTTAGCCCCTTATCCTGTGCATAGGGGATAAGGTGATTTTGTGGCGCAACCCGTCCAGCACCACATAACCTTCTACATAGGGCCAAGTGATTACAAAATATTCTCCAAAAATGGTTGGGATTTATCTCATTCCGCAAACCAGGATTCGTTCTCCACCTTGTGAAGGCCACAATAAAATAGCAATGTTATGGGGTGCACAAGGCTCTGCCTCCTCTCAGGTCTCCTCTCTTTCTTTTCATTCACTAAACACAAGCTCATTTTTTTTTGGACCCCATACTTTTTGCATTTCTAAGAAATGATCCATGACCCAGACTTAAAGGGACACATACATTGCACAATACCGGCGTCCTGCTGCGCAAAATGAACTGCATAATATATCTGTAACGGACGATTATCCAGCAATAGGCCTTTAATCATCTAGAAATAATATACATATTAGAGGATAATTAATAACATTTAATAGATTTGCAAGTGGTAATTAGCATCTGTTAAGAACGTGTGAGCCCTTGAGGAGCTGGAGCAGAGAATGGGAGTGGTAGTGGCTCTGGCTGCAGAAAGTCTATTGCAGTGTCTTTCCTCACACCATTACTCTCTAGGGCCATGCAGTGATAGGGGGGGCGCACCCTTTCTTCCCTCAGGGCACCCCTCTTATGATAGTTAGGGTGCTGTTAATGTCAAGTGTTTGCAAAGGTGCAAGGCAGGGTGAGTAGAGAGTGCAATGGCCGGCGAACGGTGCAGGAGTCAGTAACCAGACCAGATTTAACAGCATCAATGACTCTCTTTACAAATGAGGGTTGTAGTACTTCCAACAGTCTCAGAACACGGTTCCAACAATGTGCAGTGCAAATCTTCCCCCTGATGGTTTTGTATGGGTATATAGGCCGCATATAGGTTTAACAAACCCCTTCATTTTTCCTCTTCAGAATCCGAGGCTGACAATAATACTTTTGGTAAGATAGCTGTAATATGCTACTGTGGCGTACAGATTCAGGGGAAAAAACATAGAATCGAATAGTGCATCACTGGTTAAATTCAAGAGAACCCCTTTAACCCCTTCACTGCTCTGGATCACTAAGAATCCTTACATTAACCCTTCTCTGCCCAAGACCACCATACAGAGGTGTAGCTAATGGCTCATGGGCCCTGGTGCAAGAGTTCAGCTTGGGCCCCCCTTCCCTCAGTGCTTTGTCTGTCTTCATATGCGCCACAAGGGTCTTTGGGCCCCCTCAGGCTCCTGGGCCCGGTAGCGACTGTTACCTCTGCACCCCCTATAGCTACGCGCCAGCCGCCATAGATACTGGAATTAGAAGTGAATAGAGAAGCAGATCGACTTGCACTACTGCTGCATTTAGATAGGGGAATGAGGCAGCCCTTGTTCTTGGGTTTTGCAGGGTGCCAATGTTTGCCCCCCCCCGATCCATTATTTGTCACCTAGGTGATGAATATTTTTCGTGGTAAACAAAGAGCGCAATGAAACGTGTAAATTCAAACACAAACTTAGACATGTGGGCGGAAAGAATCCTACAGAAACCCAATGCATACTAATGGTCCCATTAAGAATGGCCGTATATTAGAGAAGTGAATAATTGTCTAATGAATCTGTAGTGTAAATTGATTTTTCATTCGTTTTCTTATAGGATCTGCCGCCAGTAAGACCATTATGGTAGAAATTAATTCTGTTGTGCTTATTCTTTGGGCGCCACGTACCATGCAAGATGACTTCTGCAGGAAGGAAATTAAGTGTAAAATGAGCTGATTCTCCTCGGAACTCATTAAGATGAGGGAAAACTTCTCACAATAAAAGAGGAGTTATGAAATGTGTTATTTATCAGAGAGGTGTGAGCGGGTGACGGCGCATTCACACCTGGCAGCGAAGCGGATAACAGATAGCAAGCTAAAGTTTTTTAAAAAAAATCAAGGTCCTGAGTTGCCCATAGACAGTAAATTTGGCAGATTCTGTCATTTTGGGGGCCTCCCAACCCCCTCTGGCATTTTCTCTTTGGGTACAAACCCACCATGTTGGACTTCATATTTCTTGAAATACTGAAAGGTTGCGCCATATGGACCGCCTCTTGTCCCAATGATGGTCACCTGTCTATGTAGGGGGAGGCACTCAGCGGGGACCCCTGTGAATCTGGTGCACTTGCACATGCACATGGTTCCCCTAGAGGTCCCTAGGCAGCACAGCGATTAGTGAAATCACAGCTTTACAGACCCTGCTGCAGATGAGGGACTACAGCTCAGACACCCATCACCTAGACCTTCTCCAGGCCAGTCCAGCTCAAGACCTGTATCATACCATGGAAACTGGAAACCTATATGCATAAGTGCCTTCAATTGCCATTTAACTGCCACCTAACCAGCCACCATACCTCATCACCTGGTGACCGAAACCACTTTGTACCTAATACTGCTCGATGTGCCACAAGTTATATTTTGTGCTAACTAAAGGGAGACTGTTATACTATTACTTCTGGCCTGATTCTTTAAACCTCCTTTCCACTGCATCAATCCCCAGGGAGCCATGACCCGAGGGAGTACGCCATGACACAACATCTGATCAGGGCCACTACCACTCCTATCCTCTGCACCAGCTCCTCAGGGGTTTGCTGCAAATTCATGGACTGTTACTAGGCAACAGCCCAGACAAATTCCAGCAAATGTTGTTTCTGCATCCTGCCAACCGGACCACAAAAGGGGCAGAGTTTATAAAAGTAGCTATTTTGGGGGCATGTCCTGATTTTCGTGATTCAAATGTTGGTTAAGTGCAATTTCTGTCCTAAACAAAAACTGACAATTTTAGACTTTTGTGGATACAAAACAATAATTTATTTTCTTACATTGCCATGTTTGCAACCATTTGCGATTTTATGAAATTACATTTTTTAAAAATTTCAGTACAAATGAATCCTGAAAAAAAAAAAATTACACAGTGCCTCCCGTTCTTGTCCGTGGTCAAGAATGGGGTGAAATAACAAAAGCATTTCTTATAAAAATCTCCTTCTTGATTAGAATGGATACATAAAATTCCTGTCTCCGGTCGACTGCTGGCTTACGCTGACATACTGTCATTGTAGATATGGATAAATAAAGGTCGGTTATATAAAACACAACAGCAAAGTAATATCACAAAATACAGTTTTATAAAATATCAGTTTTATATCGGCAGTTGCGTCTGTGTCTTCAGGCAAGAAAAAGCTTTGTGTTCATTACGAGTAAAGGTTAACATGTAGTACATATGTCATAAAGGATTATTTGGCAATCACGGGTTTAATAACAAAGTCATGGAAAGAAAATGCACTTGATATATAAAGAAATACTGCAAAGTCTGACCTGGCACTGGCTTCAGTTCATCCATTGGTTACCATTAAAGTGAAACACCGCCTTTAATTAACGCTGTTTTTCAATTTTTATCATTTAGAGAAGAGGAGAATTGTACTCAAATGGAGGAGGGGCAAGTAGGAAGTGAAGGTGCACTATATGGCAGTAATGAGGGGGCATCTGGCACATCTATGGTGGGGCAATGTGTCACTAGCAAGGGGTGATGGTGATTGAACATACAGGAGTCAACTACTTCCGGAACTCCAGCTGTTGTAAAACTACAACTCCCAGCATGCTCCATTCACTTCTATGGGAGTTCCAAGAACAGCCAAGCAAGTGTGCATGCTGGGAGTCATAGTTTCATCACAGCTGGAGTGCCGGAGGTTGCTGATCCCTTGCCAAATGTTTGACAACTCCCATTAAGAACTGCTAATATTTGTGGTCCCTTCCCCTTGGGAGCAGGAGACATCCACTCTCCTGGCAGAGGTGAGCCCTACAAGTGGAACCCCTTTAAAAATTTAAAGGGAGCCCCTTTAAAGGTTAAATATTGATAACCTATCTTCAGAATAGCTCACCAATATCTGATCGATGGGGGTCCAACACCCTACTGTTTGAAGAGGCTGTGGGGCTCAATGAGCACTGCAGCCTCCTCCTAGGCCAGTGATGTCATCGTTCACATGGCCTATGTGCAGCTCAGTCCCATTCAAGTGAATGGGCTGCAATACCAAATGCAGCCACTATACAATGGATGGCGCTAAGCTGTTAGGAGGATGCAGCCTCTTCAAACAGCTAATGAATGGGGGTGCCGGGAATCGAACCCCCACTGATCAGATATTGATGACCTATCCCGAGGATTAGGTCATCAATATTAAAAACTCAAATCAGATACAATACTCAGATCAGAGCAAGACAAATAAAATGCTTAACACCATCTAGCCAACTTGTTGACTGCTTCCATAAAGGGTAAAGAGTAAAAAAATAAAAAAGTTGCTGAAAATGTATGATGAAGTTGTCAGGTTTGACATGGTTTATCAAAGGTGGAGCTACACTCTAATGACCCAGCGGTGCGCTGGTTATATACATAAGTCCAATTGTAAGATGTGAAATTATTTTTCATAAAAAAGAAGAAAAAAACTATTAACAGTGACCGTCATCATCTTATATTTACAAAACAAAAACATTTGCCACATTCAACGAGGCGGGAATTCTACCACAGCGGTAGCTTGTTATATACAAAAAAAAAAAAAAACAGAAACCCAAAAACATTCATTTGGACAGTTTATACAGTTGTGACGGACAGCAGGGAGTTGTAGACCCTCGTACCATCGGGAGACCTCGCACCGTGTGTTAACAGTTCTTGTATTGTCATCCAGTTGTCGAAAATCTTTTTGTTGCGCTTCTTCATCATCTTTTTGTGGCTGAGGTCGATGATATTGACCTCCCTGTTGTCTTCGGCCGTCTGTTTCTCCTTGAGACAATCCAGCCTGCTCTGCATCATGAACTCTTTTCTTTTCCTCTGCTCTGAAGCCTTGCGGAGATGTTGCTTCCGTTCCTCTTTGCTCCAATAACGTCCCATTTTCATCTCGCTAATGGCGTCGTCGTCCGTCGTCATGCCACTCCTCTCTTCCTTGATCTTGATTGCGCGTTCTCTCAACAACTTGTCTCGGACTGGTCGTTTCGTGATGTAACGCGTCCCATCGCTCCGTACCTTCACTTTCCATTCCATCCTGGGTTCTGCCGTGTTCTGAAGGTCTTTACACATGCTGACCAAACTCATTTGGCTTTGGGCATACTCTACCGCAGATTTTTGTTGGATAAGCTGCATGTAGCTTTGATAGTGCTGAGCGTGGGCGGGGATGTGGGCGTGTTTATAAGGGGAGTGCCGAAACGGTGGCGCAAAGGAGTTAGATTGCTTCTCTGAGAGGCTTTTGGCTACCTCTATGGCTTTTTTGTCTTTGACTTCCATGGGTTTGCTTGGGTCGGAGTCCTTGGCTGGTTGGAGGTGCCTGGCCGGGCTGGATTCTCGACTCTCTCCGCTTGATCTCCTATTCTTCTGGGCTGCATTGTAAACGTCACTACCCGCTGCCCCCTCGACACCTGGGCAGTTGGCAGCGTCGGCTGTCCTACGTAATGAGTTGTCAGGGGAAATCTCTAAAGTCAGGGGGGTGCTACGACAGCTTTCCCCGGTGTTGTAGGCACTTGAGCTGTCCTTGTCTGACTTTTCTGGCAGTTCGGTGATATCGGAAAGTTCGTGGCGGCGGACATCGATACTAGTGTTGTAATTTCGGAAACCGCTATTGTGTAGCATCCAGGACTCTCTGTATTGCTCTTTTAGCTGCTGCATTTTGTGTGCCCGTACAATGTTCAAACACTCAAGCTCGATGCTGTGCAACTCTTCGTTCAACATCTCCAGTTCCCGGTCTACGCTCTCCTGGTCGCTCCGGTTGGTCTCCATGGTGCTGGTTTGGTAATATCTACTGCGTTGCGAAGAGCTTTGCACCTGGCACTTGAGTTCGAGGAGCTCTCGGAATCTCTCGCACTCATCCATGGGGATGCCCAAGAAGTCAGCATCCGTGCAATCGGCAGATATGAAGGACTCGTTGCTGAACTGCATGTCTCCGCTCCCCAAAGTGTCCTGACTGTACATGAGTTTCTTCTGACTGCCAAGAGTATTCGATGACGTCGTGTGATCGTCCTGCTCCGAACTCTCATCGTTGCGAGTGCTTTCATCCGTGCGCCCAACGCCGCTGTCCTTCTCAATCTGGTTGGATAATATGGTTGCCGTGTCCGTGGTTCCTCCATCTTCTTCAAGTTTTTTCTAAAGATACATAACAAAAAAATTGGTCAAAATGGATTCATTCATTTTTTTTGCAAAATTCTGAGAAATAAGGTATGATGATGCTCTGAAGGCAGAGGTAACACACCAAAAATCTATGCAATTCCCTAACAAAATGTTATATATGATCTACATCAGGGATGCTCAACCTGCGGCCCTCCAGCTGTTGTAAAACTACAACTCCCACGATGCCCTACTGTAGGATGATAGCTGTAGGCTGTCAGGGAATGATGGGAGTTGTAGTTTTGCAACAGCTGGAGGGCCGCAGGTTGAGCATGCCTGATCTACATAGATCCAAAAATGCAGTAGAGGTTGACTAGTCGCTTTTCTGCTGCACAGCAATGTGGTGGCAACTGACAGGCAACTGCTCTGTTGTGGTTTGCACAGAAACAGTGGTGGGGTCCATTACACCATGGATACTAATGGTCCGATGGGCCTTATTCGTGGGGTCTGTGGTTTTGAGGGTAGAAGAGTCCTGCATGCTGTGTTCATTTTCCTGCCAAATAAGATGGAGCCTCCAACACAGATATGAACATAGCCTTAGCCATGAAGTATTTTTGGCATTTCCTTAAAGAGATTTTCCAAATTTCTTTCCTTTGGATAGGTCATCATTATCTGATCGGTCGGGGTCGGACACCCAGGAACCCCGACGACCAGATGTTTGAGAAGGCACCAGCGCTCCCCGTAGTCCTTCTTGCAGCTTTGCCTTGGTCATGTGACGTCACGTTCATCACTCACATGGCCTAGGGCAGGGATGGGCAAACTGCGGCTCTCCAGCTGTTGCAAAACTACAACTCCCAGCATGCAAAGACTGCTTACAGCTATCAGCCTACAGCAGGACATGGTGGGAATTGTAGTTTTACAACAGCTGGAGATCTGCAGTTTGCCCATTCCTGGCCTAGGTGCAGTTCAGCCCCATTGAAGTGCATGGGGCTGAGCTGCAATACCAAGCACAGCCACTATATAATGGAGAACGCTGTGCTTGGTGAGCTGGAGAAGGCTGTGGAGCTGGATCGGCGGGGGTCCCAGGTGTCAGACCCCCACGATCTAATACTGATGACCTATCTAGGAGATAAGTCATCAGTTAAAAATCTCGGAAAAACCACTTTGAGGCTACATTCACACAACAGTGTTTATGGGCCCGCAATTCTGCAGAACCGCTGCAGACCCATTCATTTCAATGGGACCGCAAAAGATGCAGGCAGCACACCGCGTGCCGTCCGCATCCGTAGTTCCGTTCTGCGGCGCCCAAAAATATAGTGCATGTCCTAGGCCTTTCTATAATGGGCCACCCATTCCGCTCCACAAATTACGTAACGCACACCGGCGGCATCCGGCGCGGTTGTGTGAATGCACCTAGCTTACAGGAGGGATTTATCAGTCGAGCAATTTTATTCTAAATTCTCACAACTGGCCAGACACTCTTCGAGCCATTCCCGTTACAGTTTGAGATGACCCCTTCTAAAGGGGTTCTCCAGCACTAAAAAAAAGGCAGCTGCTTTCTTCCAAAACCAGCTCCACCCCATCCGCAGGTCATGTGTGGTATTACAGCTCAGCCCCATTCCCTTTAATAGAGCTGAGCTGCCATGCTATATGGCAATGTATTTGGAAAAAAGCAGCCATGTTTTTTTTTTCAACTCTAGACAACCCCTTTAAAGGGCCAACTTTGTCTTTCTGCTGAAACAGCGCCACTCTAGACCCTAGGCTATGTTTGGTATTGCAGCTCTTATTGCCTGTAGATTGCCATGCAGATGGATCAGACGACACTATGGGGAGTAACCATGGAGATGCATAGGTCTGCATATGTGCTGTATATGCAAAACGGTAGAAGACTATTTCCATAATTGAAGCAGAAGACGCAGTTTTAATGGAGGTTTTAAGATGCATTCCTGATGCACCTCTTCATCCTATATGGCTTGAACCCAATCCTATCTACCGTAATTCACTTAAATAGGGTTAAGCTGCAATACCAGACCCAACCTATGCACAAGGGTGGCGCTCTTTCTAAAAGAACAAACCAAGGTCTTTTTTTACTAATCTACTAGCCACTGAAATATCTGTGTATCTTCCATAGACGTTTCTTTCCTGCCCTGACGAGCGCAGAACTGGATTATTTAGCAACTAGAACTTTTTAGAATTTAGAGAAAAATATATATATATCTTTTATTCTTCCCCACTCAAATACCACAAATCTCTCCGGCGGCCGGATCTTTCCGAGCTGTCAGTCGGTTATCTTAAACGCATCCAGCGAAAATAATGGAACGTTTTCACCGCAAAATTTATCTTCCTCTCCCCTGTGGGCCTTTAATGTAAAATTCTGACACCCCTCCCCTCCCCCGCTGCTCATAACCTCATCTATTCATTACAGCGGCCGGCTAGTTTAATCCGTTTAATGGAAGCCGGGAATGGGAATATCAGATCGGACAGGAGATGTTGACGGAGTACCTGCTGGAGCATGCTGGCTGTAAATTGCATTGCTTGGTGGTGTTGTTCCTCCAGCATGTCCATGTGTAAATCATCCAGGAAATCATTTCTGTCGTCGTCCATCCATCCTTCATCCAGCTGGGAAGAGAGGACACCAGAACGTGTTGTCATGGTAACAATACTGGGAAAACCATCAGCCCTTCCCTAGTACATGAATCTGCGCAAGTTTTAGCAGCCTTCCGATAGTCCGGAATCTGTGGTGCTGGATTTCCAGACAATACAGGAGTATAGATGATAGTCCTGAAAATGAAGGATTGTGCTAGCCCAGGGGTCCTATACTACACGTCAGACCAGCGGACTTTCCGGACTATTGGAATTTTGCAGTACTACCTGCATTCTAACTAGTGTTGAGCGCGAATATTCGAAAAGCGAATTTTTTTAGCGAATATCGGCACTTCGCTAATTCGCGAATATTTCGAATATAGCGCTATAAATTCGCTATTTCGAATATTCGTTTTTTTTTTTTTTTTTTTTTAGTTATATTTTTTTCTTTCCCTCTTCCCAACAGTAGTTCTTACCTGTCCTGAGGATTCCTGGCTTCCTGGCTGCTCTAGTCAGTGCCCATTGCCGCTTCTGCCGACTTCCGTGCTCATGGAGCGTCCCCATCCATGGGAGAATCTACATATACTAAAATGTACTGTCGGATTTGAGGAATTACGTTGAAATCGCAATGCGATTAATTCAAGTTATATTAATCGCATTGCGATTTTAACTTAGAGCTGGGTTTATAATGGGTCAGCTTGCTAGAATGAGCGAAGTTAACGAATTTGGAATATAGCAGCACTGCTAAGTTGAATTCGCAATGCGATTAATTTAACTTGAAGTAATCGCATTGCGATTTCAACTTGGCACTGCTAGTGCTATATTCCATATTCAGTTAATTCTAGCCTATGTAAGAAAGCAGTGCTAAGTTGAAATCGCAATGCGATTACTTCAAGTTAAATTAATCGCATTGCGAATTCAACTTAGCAGTGCTGCTATATTCCATATTCGTTAACTTCGTTCATTCTAGCAAGCTGACCCATTATAAACCCAGCTCTAAGTTGAAATCGCAATGCGATTAATATAACTTGAATTAATCGCATTGCGATTTCAACGTAATTCCTCAAATCCGACAGTACATTTTAGTATATGGAGACGTTCCCATGGTGATGGGGACGCTCCATGAGCTACAGAAGTTATGGTTGGCTTGGTAGAATTAGCGAATAGCGAATATGACGAATGTATTCGTCATATTCCTCAAAACGAGATAACGAAGTATTCTACATCTTCGTTTTAGCAACCTATTCGTCAACCTCGCTAATTCTAGCAATCAAATAGGAAGGTTGACTATAGAGACAGCTGTGTTAAATTCGCTATGCGATTTTTTTTTTTTAATAGAATAATTATATTACTTGATATAATTATTATAATTATTCTATTTATTAAAAAAAAAAAATCGCATAGCGTAATTAAACACAGCTGTCTCTATAGTCAACCTTCCTATTTGATTGCTAGAATTAGCGAAGTTGACGAATAGGTAGCTAAAACGAAGATGTAGAATACTTCGTTATCTTCGTTTTGAGGAATAGACGAATACATTCGTCATATTCGTCATCCTCGCTAATTCTAGATATGAAACCAATAGGAAAGTAGCCTTAAGTACAAATCGCAATATGCGATTATTTAAATCGCATGTTAATCGCGATAACTAGAAAAAATGACGAATATTCGATTTCGACGAATATGAAACGAATATTCATTCGAATATTCGCGAATTTCGTCGAAATCGAATATGGCACCTGCCGCTCATCACTAATTCTAACATCACGCGCGCCTAAATGGGCACAGATGACAGCAAAGAGGAAAAACATTGGGGTGCATGTCTCTTAAAGGGAGTGTAGACTTTTGCAACTGCTTGTTTCACTGCTGCAGTGGATGTAAGCTAAAAAAAAATGAAGCAACTTTGCTAAGGCTCTTCAATACAAAACTACAGCTCCAAGGTAGACCTATGTGTCTCCATGGTTACAGACTACAAGCATAACCTGTGTAGTCTGATCCTGCAGTCACATTTTTTTTTTTTTTTTCAAAGTTGCTTTGTTCCTTAGTTTATATTTATTGGAGCAATAGAAAAGGTTGCAAAAGTCTACATACCCCGGGGGTGCCCATGTTTCTCCACACTTGTGGCACAGAGAGGAGACAAAGGGGCGCAGACAGGGGGCAGCATCAGACCTCCCCATAGTAGACATTTATGGCTTATCTTTGGAATACCCCTTTAAACAGTTTTTTTTTTTTTTTTTTTTTTTTTTAAAGTGGTACCTACCTGTAGTTCTGGCCGGGCCACTAATAAGAAAACATTGGTGTCTTCACTGGTGAGGAGGGCGACGGCTTCTTCATGGTTGTGAACATCGATGCCGTTAATCTATGAGTCAAGAGACAATCATTCAGATCAGAGGTCTTCTAGGGTTCCTTGACATAGCTGATAAGGAAGGTTTTTTCCTTCACTGACAGCAAGCGCAGATCTTGAAAATGGTGTGAAATTAAAAGGCTAGCAAATTGCAAAACTTTTTATTGTACAATGAACAGGGGTGTACATAGACTAGGGGGGAGAAGTCAAAATAGACCCCCAGTATGGCGCCTCGACCCCTCTCCCCGGCTTTGACCAATTCCTCTACCTCCGTTTTGGTGCCTGGTATGGTTCCCCCTCCACAGGTTTCCATGGCCTTGACCATTTCCCCTGCCTCCTTGTTTACCCCTAAAGTAGGGAGTCTGAGCCCCTAGAATAGACTTCCCCTTTAAGCCACATGTCCCTGCTGTGGAGGCGGAGTCTGCCTTGGAGAGAACCGATCCAGCTGCTACCCGATCCCCTGCCATGGCCTCACCTGGATTATCCGATCTCCTTCTCTGATTCGTCCATCTTTAGCGGCAATGCTGTTGGGATCGATCTACAAAGAAGACACACACATGGTGAGCACACAGAATGCCGTCACATAGTAATATACATAGAGGCACTCAGCTTTCCCGCACCCCTGAAAGGCAATTCCAGACCCATAGTAAGACTGATGCCCCTAACTCTGCATCTCAAAAACCTGGCCAAGGCAGAGAGGTCACCCATAACCCCCAGCGACTGCGGCACGTGTCTCACAAGTCTCTGCTGCAGCCTGAACCAGGGTGTCTCTGACTACGGCCTCATGCACACAAACGTATTTTCTTTCCGTGTCCGTTCCGTTTTTTTTGCGGACCATATGAGGGATCATTCATTTCAATGGGTCTGCAAAAAAAACGGAAGGTACTCCGTGTGCATTCTGTTTCCGTGTGTCCGTTTTTCCGTTCTGCAAAAAAATAGAGCATGTCCTATTTTTTTCTAGTTTGCGAACAAGGATAGGCATTATTACAATGGATCCGCAAAAAAAACAGATCCGCAAAAAAAACGGATGCCATACGGAACATCATCCGTTTTTTTTTTTGCGGATCCGCAATTTGCGGACCGCAAAACACATACGGTCGTGTGCATGAGGCCGACCTCATACGTCCTGTAGGCATTGGAGCTAAGCTGTTGTCAGTGATCTGCCCCAGTGGAGCAGAGCCAAGGAGGACAATACCTAGCTGGTAGTCATCCGCTACACGAGCTGCTGACTGGAGGGTTGTCTTAAAGGGAACCTGTCCGATTAAAAATTCGATCTGATCTGCATGCGTCATGTTATAGAACAGGAGGAGCTGAGCAGATTGATATATAGGTTGGTAGGAATTTGTAATTTCCTTATTCTGGGCTTAGGAGTCCAGTGGGTGTTTCTACCTTTTCACTGACTGCCTTAGGACCGCCCACCGGACTCCTAAGCCCAGAATAGGCAGAGATTTAGAATCATGAATAAAAAGCTATACAGAACCTTTTCTCATAAAACTACACATCAATATGCTCAGCTCCTCCTCCATAACATGCCACCTGCAGATCAGATTCAATTTTCAATTGGACAGGTTCCCTTTAAGTCTTAAAGGGGTTGTCCAGATTTTTTTCATTTTTTTCCCCACAGGCTAGATTTGGTATTGCAGCTCAACTCTAGGTGAAAATAAAAAAATGCCGTAATACCGTAAATGCCGTAAGGGGAATGTTTTAATCATCCAATGCAGAATCTTGCCCAGACAATGACAGGATGTGGTCTCGGATCTCGGGGCCATAAAACTGGTATTGGGGTGATTTTTTAATCCCCTTTAACACTTTCATGTAGGAGTATGATATGGGCGGGACCAGTCTGAAATAATTGGAGATGTTCACGTTTGATCCTTATTGTGGCGCCCCCCGGGGGTGTTTATGAATAGAAAGCCGCCTGATACTACTCCTTACAGTAATCCCCCGGGTCTTACCTCACTGACGTAAATCCCCATGTCGTCCTCGTCATCCGTCCTGTAGCACACCGTCAGCCCCAGCTTATCCTGGCTGTTCAGTCTGTACAAGTCTATTTCCTAAAGGGGAGACAGCATGGCAACTGTGAGGACAGGCAGGTGTAGCAGAGATGAGTTTGTCAGATGTAAAAGGGCTGTGTGTTTCAGATGAAGGAGAGCTGATTTTTTATGGTACAGAATTTTTCACATAGTGCCGGTTTGAATTATTTTTAGACAATACAATGTGGCTGTGCTGCGCATTTCGGATGAAGCAGAGCTGAGATTTCTTACGTAGGCTAAGTCTTAAATCATGCACGGCTGAAGGTTTTTGTTTTTAAAATGTAGGAAAGATGAGTTTTCCCGATAATGCAGGCCCGAGCTTTCTTGACAATGCAGAGCTGAGTATTTTCAATAGCTGTGTGTGATATGTGAGATGTAGGAGAGCCGAGTTTGTCAGGCAATGCAGTGCTGAGTTTTTCAAATTTAACAGACATGTATATTTTGGATCAGGAATAGATGGGTGTGCCATATATAGCAGAGCTTAGTTTGTCACATCCAGGAGAGCTGAGTTTTGCAGAAAATGCACGTGAATATTTCTTAGGGCTCATGCACACAACCGTATTTTGTTTCCTTGTCCGTTCCGTTTTTTTTGCTGATAGGATGCGGACCCATTCATTTCAAAGGGTCAGCAAAAAATGCGGACAGCACACCACGTATGTCCGTTCCGTAGTCCCGCAAAAAAAACATGGAGCAAAAAAAAACGGATGCCATACGGACGCCAACAGTTTTTATTTTGCGGATCCGCAATTTGCGAACCGCAAAACACATATGGTCGTGTGCATGAGGCCTTAGATGTAGGAGAGATGAGTCTTTGGAGACAATGCAGGGGTGAGTTTTTCTGACAATGAAGAGCCACGTTGATCAGATATTGCCGGGCTGAGTTTGTCACTTGGCACTACCCATGACAGCGCTCTACTTGATAAACCTGCTGCATTATCTTAACTCCCAAACCACATTGAGTGCGGCTTCAGCTGCTCTAAATGACAAATTCTGCTCTGCTACATCGGTACTCCCTTCCCATGGTGGAGTGTCATTCTGGTAATGGATGTCCCAGATCACTTTTCATTTCCCTGGAAAACGGCTTCTTAACTTACTGAGCTCGCAGTGATTTAACATCAGAGCGATCAATGACGCCGCCTGTCAATACTGAGACATTCTACAGAAAGTAGAAAAAAGACCATTTATTGATCCTTCATGAAAGGAACGTTTGCTACAAAATCCGGAAAACACAAAAGACACCGTCACATCATCTGCTCCCCGCTACTAACACCAGGAACCGGGAGGAGGGGGAATCATGGCGGCAGCTTATTAGACAAATGCTTGTCCTGCGGAAATAAATTGTACTGGAAATGTCTGCAATCTATCTATAGCTCTCATGTCTGTCTAATATCTATCTATCTATCTATCTATCTATCTATCTATCTATCTACTGTATTTTTCACCCTATAAGACGCAACGTAGGTTTTTGGGGAGGAAAATAAGAAAAAAAATTTTTTATCTAAAAGGTGTGCTTTTGGTGGGTTTTGAACTAATGGTGGTCTGTGGATGACACTGTTATGGGGGATCTGTGGATGACACTGTTATGGGGGATCTGTGGATGACACTGTTATGGAGGGGATCTGTGGATGGCACTGTTATGGGGGATCTGTGGATGACACTGTTATGGGGGATCTGTGGATGACACTGTTATGGGGGATCTGTGGATGACACTGTTATGGGGGATCTAGGGATGACACTGTTATGGGGATCTGTGGATGACACTGTTATGGGGGATCTGTGGATGACACTGTTATGGGGGATCTGTGGATGGCACTGTTATAGGGGGATCTGTGGATGACACTGTTATGGGGATCTGTGGAGGACACACTGTTATGGGAGATCTGTGGATGACACACTGTTATGGAGGATCTGTGGATGACACACTATTATGGGAGATCTGTGGATGGCACTGTTATGGGGGTCTGTGGATGACACACTGTTATGGGGATCTGTGGATGACACTGTTATGGGGATCTGTGGATGATGCACTGTTATGGGGGATCTGTGGAGGACACACTGTTATGGGGGATCTGTGGATGACACACTATTATGGGGGATCTGTGGATGGCACTGTTATGGGGGATCTGTGGATGATGCACTGTTATGGGGGATCTGCGGATGACACTGTTATGGGGGATCTGTGGAGGACACACTGTTATGGGGGATCTGTGGATGACACACTGTTATGGGGGATCTGTGGATGACACACTATTATGGGGGATCTGTGGATGGCACTGTTATGGGGGTCTGTGGATGACACACTGTTATGGGGGATCTGTGGATGACACTGTTATGGGGATCTGTGGATGATGCACTGTTATGGGGGATCTGTGGAGGACACACTGTTATGGGGATCTGTGGATGACACACTATTATGGGGGATCTGTGGATGGCACTGTTATGGGGGATCTGTGGAGGACACACTGTTATGGGGGGTCTGTGGATGACACACTGTTATGGGGGATCTGGGGATGACACTGTTATGGGGGATCTGTGGATGACACTGTTATGGGGGATCTGTGGATGGCACTGTTATGGATGATCTGTGGATGACACTGTTATGGGGGATCTGTGGATGATGCACTGTTATGGGGGATCTGGGGATAACACTGTTATGGGGATCTGTGGATGACACACTATTATGGGGGATCTGTGGATGACACTATTATGGGGGATCTGTGGATGACACTGTTATGGGGGATCTGTGGATAACACTATTATGGGGGATCTGTGGATGACACTGTTATGGGGGATCTGTGAATGACACTGTTATGGAGGGGATCTGTGGATGACACACTATTATGGATGATCTGTGGATGACACTGTTATGGGGGATCTGTGGATGATGCACTGTTATGGGGGATCTGGGGATAACACTGTTATGGGGATCTGTGGATGACACACTATTATGGGGATCTGTGGATGACACTATTATGGGGGATCTGTGGATGACACTGTTATGGGGGATCTGTGGATAACACTATTATGGGGGATCTGTGGATGACACTATTATGGGGGATCTGTGCATGACACTGTTATGGGGGATCTGTGGATGACACTGTTATGGAGGGGATCTGTGGATGGCACTGTTATGGGGGATCTGTGGATGATACACTGTTATGGGGGATCTGTGAATGACACTGTTATAGGGGATCTGTGGATGATACACTGTTATAGGGGATCTGTGGATGATACACTGTTATGGGGGATCTGTGGATGATACACTGTTATGGAGATCTGTGGAGGACACACTGTTATGGGGGATCTGTGGATGACACTGTTATGAGGGATCTGTGGATGACACTGTTATGGGGGATCTGTGGATGACACTGTTATGGGGATCTGTGGATGACACTGTTATGGGTGATCTGTGGATGACACACTGTTATGGAGGATCTGTGGATGACACTGATATGGGGGATCTGTGGATGACACTGTTATGGGGATCTGTGGATGACACTGATATGGGGGATCTGTGGATGGCATCCACAGATCCCCATCCTATAACAGTGCCATTCAGAGACCCCCCACCCCTTAACAGTGTCATCCACAGATGCCCCATTGCCGCTCCAGTGCTGCACTATAGAAATATAAAATGTCTAATCCAAATCAAAATCATTAAAGCTGCCCCCTCAGTTGTATATTATTCTATCTACTCACAAGAGCTTTTTGTATAATGCAGGCCGGGCGGGCGAGCGAGCGGCAGCGTGACTCACTGATGTCATGTGCCTGCGCCGCCTACTTTATGAATGAAGCAGGCGGCGCAGGCACGTGGCATCAGGGAGTCACGATGCCGCCCGTTCGGCCTGCCTGTGTTCTGCAAAAAGCTCTTGTGAGTAGATAGAATAATCTACAACTGAGGGGGCAGCTTTAATGATTTTGATTTGAATTAGACATTTTATAACTATAAAGTGCAACACTGGAGCAGCGGGGCCGGAGCACAGTGAACGCAGCGGCCCCGCCGCAATTACCGGCCCGCAGCTCCTCCTCCCAGTCCCTCCCCGCTCATACATCGCAGGCTGCGATGTAAAAATGTCAGCATTCGCCCCATAAGACGCAGGGGCATTTTTCCCCCATTTCAGGGGGAGGGGGGGAAAGTGCATCTTATGGGGCGAAAAATGTATCTATCTATCTATCTATCTATCTATCTATCTATCTACAGCATCTATCTATATATCTATTTATCTAAAAATATATATATATATATAGAAATCAGGCAGCATGCTCACATGAAAAACAGAGGTGTTTATTCACCCATGCTGGAAGCGCCCCACGTTTCCGCACTATACATTGCGCTTCCAGCATAAGTGAATAAACACCTCTGTTTTTCATGTAAGTATGCTGCCTGATTTCTATTTTTTGCATTTATGGGACGTTGTCAGACCTATGGGCGTGCACCTCCTTTTCTTTTTTATATATATATATATTGCTACTGTATCTATCTATCTATCTATCTATCTATCTATCTATCTATCTATCTATCTCATATCTATCTTTCATCTACTATCTATCTATCTATCTATCTATCTATCTATCTATCTATCTCATATCTATCTATCTATCTATCTATCTATCTATCTATCTATCTCATATCTATCTATCTCATATCTATCTATCTATCTATCTATCTATCTATCTATCTCATATCTATCTATCTCATATCTATCTATCTATCTATCTATCTATCTATCTCATATCTATCTATCTCATATCTATCTATCTCATATCTATCTATCTATCTATCTATCTCACTATCTATCTATCTATCTATCTATCTCATATCTATCTATCTTTCATCTACTATCTATCTATCTATCTATCTATCTATCTATCTATCTATCTATCTATCTATCTATCTTTCATCTACTATCTATCTATCTATCTATCTATCTATCTATCATCTATCTATCTATCTATCTATCTATCTATCTATCTATCTTTCATCTATCTATCTATCTATCTATCTATCTATCTTTCATCTACTATCTATCTATCTATCTATCTATCTATCTATCTATCTATCTATCTATATCTATCTATCTTAAAGACCCTTGATATAGGATACCCTTCAGCCCTTTGCCACATGATGAGAATGTAAGCCTGGACCTATTGGCTGACCCTGCCGTACAGATGCTCAGTGCAGTACAGAGGGGCTCCTCAGTGGTGGGCAGTGACCGCATTAACATCAGGTTATGTCCTCAGCCCCCCGCCCGCCTGCCCGCCCGGGATAAGTAGGCCATGTATTAAGGATTCTCTGTCAGCTAATTAAGGAAGTGGCATTGACAGGATCCCTTCGCTGGGCCAGATGTCAGCCCTTCCTCCACCCCATGGACATAAGGCAGGGGGGCGATCTTGGCTCCCTAATGGGGAAAATATTTAAATGTGACATCTTTGCTAGCGGTCACAGAAGCGGCCCCCCTGTCACTTTTGGAAAGTGCTGCATTAAAGACGTAAATGGTCTTGTATTTGCTCGCCCCTCCTCTGTAAGGTTCTGTCTCTTATTACAAATCAATACAAATTAGCGCTATTTTAATCAAGGAATACGATGTACAAGATGTCATTCAGCACAGGGGACGGCGAGAAGCCCGACAGACGTAAAACAAATTCATGTGAATAATTGATGGGGAACGTGGTCTGACAGCTGCTGTGACTGGTCACCTCTCCCGCCTGGCGTACGGTGACATCAATGACGTTTCCACTTGGCAGTTATTCATTGTATCGTAAAAAGTTCTGCACCTTTTGAATAGAATTTGTGTTCCAATTATTCATCGTTTTCAAGATCTCTGCTAGCTGTCAGTGAACGGAATTTCTGAAATGCCTCATGATCCCGTGTTGCTCACACAGTTGCACAACAGCGAGCACTCTCAGCATATGATGAGCACATATTTTCAGTCTATGAGTATAAAAAAAATATTTCCATTCACAGACAGCAAGAATAATAAATACCCTAATAGGGCATATGGACGAGGGCTGCTGGAATGAGACAACCCTCTTAACTGCTTGAGTAAGAGAAAAAAAAAAAAAACAACCAATCAGGCTCATGTTTTAATTTTTAAAAGAGGGTTTGAGACATGAGAGCTGATTGGTTCTTTGTTGACTCCTCCCCCTACACTAGTAAATCTCCCCCAAGGTACCTGACCCTTGGTAATAAATGGATAGGAATAAGCAACATATTACTGGAGCCTTCCTGTACTGTGTGTGTGTGTGTGGTGGTGGTGGGGGGGGGAGTACCATTTGTATTTGATTTCGTAATACATTACTTCAGCTGTAAGCAAGGGGGAAGGGCTAGTAAAGCCCCACCCACGAGGAACCCTGCTTCTGTAATCACCTTCTGTGTACAATTCTGTCATTCTGTCTACAGCGTGACATGATTAGAAGTCACTTATCCAGAATGTCAGGTGATTTCGCTCACTGATGCTCATATATTGTGGACTTCTAACTGTTCCATGATTATCGCAGTCCGCAGCAGTGTGATGTTTGTGGTGAAATTATCAATTTGTGTACAGAGAACTAGCGTTCAATTATCTCAGAAGAACATACCTCCAATTCTAACTCATCTCTGTCAATATCTTGAGGCAAACCTCCCATGAAGTCGTTGGGGTCAAAATATTCGTGAGGTGATGAATGCCTGGAAAGAGAAGCGAGGATTTGAGAACACGCCCCTTCTCTGGCTAACGACCAATTATTCTGTTATTCCCATTGGCACAAATTGAAATTGTCAAAAGTGCAAAACCTGAATCCTGTATTATTCATAATTAAAGCCTGCTAAATGGCGAGACGAGACGATAATAAGGACGGTTCTTTGGTGCTGTTTGTGTTCAGGACGGAACTGGGGTTGGTTGTTTTTGAAATGCAAATATTTCATTAATACAACAGAAAGGTGCGAGGAGCATTCAGAGAGAGGACGGTCTCTGCCATTAATTCCTCGCTCATCAACACAAACGAGGAAAAATATACCGTAAATTATAGCAGAACTGAAAAAACATAATAATCAGTGTTACAACGTGCCAGGCAATCTCTTCTCATATCTATCTAACTATTAATCTATTTATTATCTATTTATTTATCTACCCAACCTCATATCTATCTATCTATCTATCTATCTATCTATCTCTAATATCTATCTATCTATCTATCTATCTCATATCTATCTATCTATCTATCTATCTATCTCATATCTATCTATCTATCTATCTATCTATCTCATATCTATCTATCTATCTATCTATCTATCTATCTCATATCTATCTATCTATCTCATATCTATCTATCTATCTATCTATCTATCTCATATCTATCTATCTATCTATCTTCATCTGTCTATCTATCTATATCTGGCTATCTATCTATCTATCTATCTATCTATCTATAGCTTATTCTATTTATTATCTATTCACCTCATATTTATTTACCTACCTGCCTATCTGTCTATCTATCTACCTATATATCATTATATCTATCTATCTATCTATCTATCTATCTATCTCCTATCTATCTATCTTTATCTATCTGTCTATCTATCTATCTATCTTTATCTGTCTGTCTATCTATCTATCTATCTATCTATCTATCTATCGATTCTAGAACCTAGCCCTGAATAAGCAGTCGTCTTGACATTGACAGCTCTATCTGTCCCTCGGTGGCGGTGACCTTGCAGGATTGTGACACCACAGCTTGTCTTCTGCGTGCTGCTGCGCAGGAATTGCCGCTCTCAGCTGGCACACTCGCCAGACACACCACGCTGGCACTCGTTTGCTCTGTGTCTGCATTTCTAATTATCATGTGAATTTCTCTTGGAAGCCCTATTACTATATCTGCGCCCAAAGCAGAGAATCTTAGTTTCCGAGACCAAATACTATGTACAATATAAGAACCCTCCAACTGTTTGTCACCGATTACTACCAACATCCCACGGATTGAGTGCCCATGTGGGGGCTGTAATGGCAGCCATATAGACTGCCATCCAGCTTTCCTAGACCCTGAATGGCGGTTCTGTCTTGTTAGGCAGTTACGCTAAGCAGAAAGGACGTATCAAATGTCCAGGAGTCTGGGAGCTCTAATGAGGGAGAAACAGGTAGTCACCCAGCTCCATATGGATGGAGAATGGAGGTCCAGCTACAGCTTTTTCTTCTCCTGCTCATAATGTAGGGTTTCTTACAGACCGTGGAGCCCCAGGAAGGCTGCGGATAGAGTGCTTAAAGGGTTGTCCTTTTCGGACAATGCCTTTTTTGTTAAAAGACTCCAATAAGATGTAGATCTACAGGCAAGTGTGCCGTTTTCCTGCAGCTCCACCGCAGGTGAAATGGAGTATTACACAATTCTTGTTAGAATCAATTGGCTGTCCTTGTAAAACATGGACAAGCTGGGTCCTCCAGTGAGAGAGACACTCTTTGTTGTAGATCTGAAAGTTGTTAAAGGGGTTCTCCTAGACTTTTAGGATAGGCTATCATTATCAGATCAGGTCCAAATCCCAGCACCACCACCAATGTGGGCAACAGGCATCGGAAGTGAACAGCTTCATCCAATGTGTAGTGGTCAGGTCTGGTTCCTAAAGGCCCCGGCCAGTCCACGGTGGATGGAGCGGTATAATTCTAGTATCTATTTCCAGGAATTTTCCTGGTAGGGTGGTACTTGGCGGGTACATGATTGGCATTGGAGATCATGGGAATATTAACATGGGCCTTGGACTTCCTCATGATCTCAAGGAACAGGTAAGTGAATATAGCCCAAAAGATGTCGGAGTATCGGAATTATAGCCGCCCAGCTCTCAACACACCTTCAAAGTAACATAACAGGGATTTATGGGGTTCACACTTACTCTTCATTTAAGAGATAAGGCAGGGCAGACACTGACGGAGACGGAGAGTTCATTTTGGTCAGAGCCATGATGTGCTCGAAGGTTATGTCAGTCTGTGTCCCCATGTCCATCATCTGGACGTCGGAGGGGGGGCTGTACATCTTTGTGCGAGGGGTTCTCCGTAAAACTTGCACCACGATGGGTTCTTTGGCTGTTTTAAAGGCTTCCACCGCTTGGTCATGCGTGGCTCTTGACAAGTCTTTTCCATTTACCTGCAGAGAACATAAAAGAACATTAAACGGACTTTCCTCTCATCTTCTTCCCATGTTAAAGACATCACAATATTTAAAGGGGCTGTCCAGAGTTAAAAGACGAGACGTGCTTATTCCATAAACAGCGCCACTGTAGTTCTTGGGCTGTGTCAGGTATTGCAGCTTAACCTCTTTAAAACGGGTTGTCTGGTTTCCTATATTGAATGATGACCTATCCTCTCAGGATAGGTCATCAATATCAGATTGGAGGGGGTCCGACTCACGTCACCCCCCGCCGATCAGCTGGTTGAAGAGACCACAGCTCTCCTGCGTTTTCTGCGCCCTCCTGTTTACCTGCTTGCAGGAGCGCTGCAGTCTCTTCAGACAGCTGTCCCCGATGGGGGTGCCAGGAGTCGGACCCCCAATGATCTGATATTGATGATCTATCCTGAGGATAAGTCATCAGTATAGGAAACCAGACAACCTCTGTACTGGCCACAACCTGTAGACAACAGTGGCGCTATTTCTGGAGAAAAAGGTCAACTCTTTTCAGCCAGGAATGTGCTCTGAGCCATTGTTACTTCCTTTCGGATGATCCTCTTGGCAGGGGATATAAATTATTTAAGACAGCAGGGGGAGACAACGAGCAGGGCAGAAAGTTCCTCCCACAGAAAAGAGAATTTGAAATCTATGCTCCTTCCCCAGATAGGATAGGAGTTATATTCAGACTCAGGTGAAACGCGTTGAGCACAACATTTTCAAAAAATTGCTCACCCTGTTACTCACGAAGGGAGTCATGTATTCACTTGCGATGACTCTAAGCAGACGGACTAATGAACTCATTATATTTTACACTTTCCCGGCGCATGTTTTTTCCCCACTTATTTCCGTCCTGTGAATTGACTGAAGCTTTGTTTCTGCGTTATCTCTGCTCTACCAGTGTTCATCGCAGGACGCAGGCAGCGGAACACATTGACTGCCTCCAGCTACAGGTAATAAACCGCTCTTATCACAGACAAGGCGGCAATCAATATTCTGAGATACTTTTTGTTCTAAACACCCCAGAGCTTGTCCAGCTGGTTGTAATGCTACCTGCAGCACCATCCCCCCCCCCTCCCCTCCCAAAGAGAGCCGGAGATACTGACACAGTACAACTTCAAGGACATGAAGGTATTAAAGGAATATCCATGTTTATTGAAAGTATTACCGGCCTTATTCAAGATTAGGAAAAAGCTTCCCAGTTGAACTTTTGCTTTTAGAAAATGCGCCACTCGTGTCCATAGGCTGTGTCTGGTATTGCAGCTCAGCTTCATTCGCTTGAATGCTGTGGTACCTGACACAACTCATGGGTAATAGTGCCTCTGTTTCTGGAAACGCATACAGTTCTGTAATTTAAATGGCTTTAGATGTAGAAAAAACTATTTTTAATAACCCTAATAGGGTATTCCTAGTAAATTGGGTGGTGGGGGGGGGGGGCGCTATTCAGGATCCTCATCGAACGGTCAGAGTGGAGAGTGGTTACCAAGAGAGTCTCTCGCTCAGGAGGACATGGCCTGTCCAACAATATACAGAAAACCCATTGGTTTTAATAGGCACAGTGTAATTCTTCATATCCCCTGTGGTGACGCTGCAGGAATACTGAACACTTACGGCCGGGTCTCCGACAAATTATAATTGAGGTCCCAGAAGAGCGACCCTTCTAACAAAGAGGGATTGCTCAAAACGGAGACCTTCTTTAAGGCGGATATACACTGGGATGCGCAAATAGCACCACCAGAGCCCATTTACAGCCTGCCGGCACACAGGACCAATGCAACGCAAGTGCGACCCCATAAATTATTTTGCCTGTGACTTAGAAGGTCGCCACGCCAAGTTCAAAAGTCTATACAAAAGCCGATCTCCGCAAACGGACACATGACAAATCCTATACTTACAACTCTACTTCCCTTTTCAGTAGCGGAAGCCATCATCCAGTGAATAGTAGCCACCTGAGCCATAAGTCCTGTTAAAGGGGATCTCCACTAAAACACATAAGACTGGGCAGCTATTAGTAAATGAGAAGTTTAAGTGGGCACTGTAATTTGGGAATTTTTTTTATTTTTTTATTTACACAGATATTGCCTGTTTTCCAGGATGTTGTGGCAGCCATTTTAGAGGAAGTGACAACAGGAAGCAGCCATAGTGACTATCACGATTGAATGAAAGTCTCAAAAACTGACGGGATTAACAGAACAAGTAACAAGAAATGAATTTAAAGTTAACAACCAACATGGCTTCACTTCCTGCTGTCACTTTAAAGAAATATGGCGGCCATGTGTCTCGCAGGTTTCTTAAAGGGACCCAATTTCGAATGCCTAGCTATGCAGCAAAAATAAATCTAGGGGTGTATTCGTAGATATTCTATTCTGTAGTCTAGGAAAGCTCACGGGGGTCATAATAGCAGCCATATTTATTGTCACCCACCTTACCAGGAACTAAGAAAATGCTGAAATACAGTTTTAACACCTTGACAGATGAGTATGTAATTTAGTAATAAATTTTTTTCCCATGTAACCCTTAGCCTCACCGTCATATAACACAACCATTTAGCAGACATAATAGAGCTTCTAATGACTGACAGAACTATAATAGAGGGCGCCCCCTGTTGCCGAAGGTGGCGGATTAGAACGTGCTAAGGTTTATTCTGCTGCTCTCCTCAGACCATCACATTTCTTTAATCTCCCACAGACCATCTTGTTACTGCAGAGAAGCAAAAATTAAATTAAGTATATTAAAAGTCTACAGCGGTTTTCCAGAGTCCTTTCTCTGCTGCCATCGTACCCGATTTTTGGAGCATGACCTCTGCTCTCGCTGTTTCTGTGTAATGAGTTACTTCATTCTTGCGGATTTTAATAACTTGCTCAATCATCTGGAAGTCACACGGCTCGGAAAACTAGAACCTCAGAATCGCTTCTCTGGGGAGGTTGACTTCCCCTGCAGCTTCGGTGTCTGGTAGCTTGTAACGAGTCCTTACCGTGCCGAAAGCTGAAGGTCCAAAAAAGTCCCCGAGGTGACATGAAACACCCCAGCGGTTAGTCATAAGAGACATATAACATGCTCTGATTGCCATGTGAATGGCTAGGAAATTGATCCTTGTGGCAACGGCTGAGGAGCCCCAAGCTGCACAGTGTGGTCACACTACCCAAATCAATCATTATCCACCACTATTACATTTGCACATCCTCCATAGCTTTAACCAGATCTAGGTTTTTAATTTGGCATAGTAGGTGCCTATAGAGGTACCTATGGTGGTGCCTATAGGTGATGCGTAGGGAATCGAGACCATAGCCTTCTTTCAGTACTTAGGCACATATGATGTAGCTCTTCGCAGATGACTCGGGTGACATAAAGAACAGTTTGTAGGATGACTTTATCAATGGAACCCAAGGAACGGAGAAAATTATATCTACAGGCTGCAAATATATACATCTGGTACTTAATAGAAGCTAAGTCATGGGGAAATTGTATCTACAGGTTTCAAGTATGTAGTGCTGGTACTGTTATCTTCAGTTGTGGTTATCTACTGCAGAACATCAAGAGTATGGAAGCTGGGCCCCAATATCTTGTAAGAGTTTGGGCCCTCCAAGGCATCCTTGGGTAGGCCAGTGCAACCTTAAAGAGGTTCTCAGCTTTGAACAATATGTGTTAGACCACAAAGTGCCTGCTGTTGGTACTCCAGTGGTCTTCATTTGGGGTTGTCTACTGCAAAACATCAAGAGTTTCAAGTATGTAATGCTGGTACTGCCATCTTCAGTTGGGGTTGTCTACTGCAGAACATCAAGAGTATGGAAGCTGGGCCCTATTATCTTGTAAGAGTTTGGGTCCACCAGGGCATCCTTGGGTAGGTCAGTGCAATCTTAAAGATGTTCTCAGCTTTGGATAATACCTGTTAGACCACAAAGTTCCCCGCTGATGGTACTCAAGTGATCTTCAGTTGGGGTTGTCTACTGCAGAACATGAAGAGCATGGAAGCTGGGCCTCATTATCTTGTAAGAGTTTGACCACAAAGTGCCCCGCTGTTGGTACTCCAGCGATCAACTGTGGGAAAACCTGCACAGGGGAAATGAAGCATTACACTGTGCTCATTCTAATTAGCTAGTGTTTGGGTAATATAGGGTCCTCTAGAGCGAGAGACCATCTTTGTTAACTCTCGGCTGAAGAGATGAGGTTCCTGAATGGAGGACCCCGCTCTAATAACCTCAAATTCCCAAATACGTTATATGAGAATGGGTTACCCAGCCCTTTAAGTCCTATATACATATGGAGCATCAGCTGTTTTTGGGGTTAATATAACATAGCACTGCACTCTGTCAGCTCACCCCATTAATGAGGCCTCATCTGGGATCACGTACGGCTACTTCATAAGTGAAATTCATAGAAGGACAAATGACTCTCAAGCAAGAACGATTGTGAAGACTAATGTATATGAACTGCCGGTCACAACAAAGGGAGTCAATACGTGGCATTGAGCAGCGATGGATGGATGGCAGCATGCTTAGAGCATTCAGCTTCAAAGAGCAATAATAGTATAGAGGATGGGTGATGTCAAAGATGGCGTCCTTCTGTGAGCCATCAACGAATCAAATGACTTTTAGGACACACTTTCCAAGGAAAAAGAAAAGCAAATAAGATGGTGTTTCGAAAAGTTATCAAACTTTATATTGTGCACTTGGTGCTCGGTAGTTTGGCTATACTTTCCTGTAGCCACTTGTGCTCTACTTCTTCACTTATGTCTGATTTTGGCTATATAGCCTAATTCTACAGCCCTCTTCCTCCTGTAGGTGACAGAGTCTGTATTCACGTGATATTATTTTCCTCAATGGTAGCTTTTAGCAAGTGATTTGGGAAAATACCACCAAGAAGAGCAAAGAGCAGTATCAGACCTTTGGAGCACGAAAAAGTAAAGCACCGTTATCAACTCAGGACAAAGGTCCCCAGTATGGACAGCTGACAACCTGAAAAACATATCAGACCGACAACAGATTGAATGGTGAAGTCACCTTTCAACACCCTCAACAAATGAATTGACCTCCAACATCTATAAGGGACCACTGTGATCTTCAAAAGTGTTTTATAATATACGGCTGAGTCAAAAGTTGGGTTCCACCCAAATATTTAAAAGATTTTTATTGGTTAGATTGTCAGATGTCATATATTAAGTTGACCATACACATTATATGAGAGTTGGCCAAACCTGGCTTTCTACGAGAGCAGCCGATGGAGAAGTCCTGAGGCTCCCCTGACTACAGATGGCAAGGGAAAGACAAACTGACCAATGGGAGATGGGGAAGAATAGCGAGCATGAATATGGCCACCAATGAAACTGCCACTTTGTATTAGAAAAATGAGGGGACCACTTCCAAATCATCTCTACTCCTCCCCCATCTTCAAAGACACCATAATATCCATGTTTTCCAAGTTTTTTGTTTTTTTTTGCAACCATTTGTATCTTCCTATTACTTTACCACTTCAGAATTTCCATCTATACTGTCTATTGTATGAGGCTTGGACTCTAGGGCTGTTTTGTGTTGCCCTCAATACAGGGATGACATAACATTTTGGAACCGGAGACGTTCACTTTAGCTGCAGCTGCCTGACCCGGTTATTTAGAGGAATTGCATGGTAAACATTTGTATGCATTAAAGTGCCTGTTGGGTGTCCTTTATTTCATGATGTCAGGGAGGGAAAGCTTTTATTCAGTCTTCTGTAACCACAGCAAAACCCCTGATACATTGAGGGTCTATTCACAGTCCAGTATGGACCCTTGTTTTCCATCCAAACTTCTCTTTCTGCTCTAACAATCATCTTTATTGAAATTCTAAGTAGACTTCAGTTTTAAGAAAAGGATCCGAACCATAAAGAATTTGTGGATCACCAGAAATGTTTTCATTTTTCTTGTGAATTTCAGTAGAGCGGTTGAGGACACCAATTAATTCTACTTGGTATCCCCGGTTAATCCTTCCTTTCTTTCTTTTTAGAAGACGTTCAACCATATTGTGTTGTGATAGACTCTTTCCTTCGTAGGCGCCATTCAAGGAGACGTATTACATTAGCAGAACTCCAGAAGACAAATTACATGGGTGCCGTTGGCTCCACCGTTCTCTCTTCTCAAAGAAAATGAAAAATCTGCTTTGGAAGGACCTGAAGAATGAGACTCTCTTATCCACATTTGAGAAACCATAGACCAAGAGTTATCAGTCGAATGTTTATGTGGCTTTTGAATGTTTTGACAATGTCAAATGACCGACTCTACGGCTTTAATGGACAGATTTAGACGAGGCTTTAGATTTCTTAATTTACATTTACAAAGCTCTCGAGAAACCCCAATAGGTCATGTTTTCAGCGCGTGGGTAGACCATGCACGGTTATGGGATCCTTGGAGAGATATGGTGGATTCTAGGGTTTCCATGATGAGCAGGATTGTTTTAGATAATATACAATGCACTTCCCCATTTAATATTGAGTTTCCACTTTTCTCTTCTTTCCACAGAAATTGCCCATGGCCATTGTCTCGTCTGGAGGGCACATGTTCCTGTGATGACCACATGTGCATGATCCAAGTTCCCAAACAAAGCAGGGAACTGTATTGCACCCACCTGGCATTGGTTCCTCTTCATCTTAACTATCCAAATCATTCGCCTATGCATACCTTTTCTACTGGGACCAATTGACCTTCTCAATTCTCTTCCACCGTCCATCTTCACTCTTCTGAGCATTTTAGTAGGACTTCATTTGCTTGAGGATCAATAAGGACCTTTATGGAGAGTTATCTCAGTTCATCATCTGGTCCCTTTCAGTGGACAGGAATGTGACCTATGACGTCAGAATGAATATATGTATATTTTTGGTGGTTTCCAGACACTAAGGGGTGTTTACCCTCATGCAGCTCCTAAGTGTCGGAAAAGGAGGAAAAGCAGGACATCTCCTCATAATTAATTAGGGCAGGGAGGACTTTTATGGGTTCTGCACATTTTAGCCATCCATATGCTGCACTTTGGCTTCTTTATGTGACATGGGCTGAGAGGCGTCCCTCCCCACCACCTGCCTCATAGTCATAAGCAGATGTATAGATGGTGGGGAGATGAACAGGAGTAGGTCGTGGAGCGGCATGACATCATTAGGAGGATAGACAATACCAGTTTTTAGCAAAAAGCCTCCTCATGTTTACTGGTCATAATCTAATAGCAGCGTATATAGTCTGCACAGTGGCATGACATCATTAGGAGGATAGACAATGCCAGTTTTTAGGAAAAAGCCTTCTAATTTAAACTGGCTATAATCTAATAGCAGCGTATATAGTCTGCACAGTCTGGGCAGACAAAGCAGAGGGTGGATTAGAGTTAGGGACATTTTTCACCAGAGATGCTTATATTTAAAGGGGCAGAAATGGATGGATATCTTGCAGAATGGGAGCGATGCTCCATGTTGAAAAATTGCTGACATTCTGGAAAAAGGGGACATTTGGGTCACTGTGGGTGTCAAGAAGGGTGGATTTTGCACTCATGGGGGGGCACTATGGCTATAGGTAGTAAATTGAAGCTGATATTATGGGCGCAGTGTTAATATTGTTGGAGGGAAGACTGTGATTGTCTTTATGGAGGCAATGTGCCTGCCATTATGGTTGTACTGTGGCTATCGGTGGGAAAAATGGCTGTTATAAGGTTGGTATTGTGGTTGTCATTACAGCAACACTTTGTCTTATAGCGGCACTGTTCCTGTCAATATGGAGGAAGCCGTACTTGTGGGGGAACATGGCTATCGGCATGGGAATACTGTGGCTGCTATTAGGGAGATTTGGGAAAGAAAAAACGGACTAGTTTGTTGACCAAAGTGACCAATCACAGCACAGGTTTCATTTTTTATAAAGCCCTTGACAGACGAAAGCTGTGCTGTGATTGGTTGCTATGGGCAACAAAGACATGTTCTTTTTCAATAGGGGCCCAGTGGTCGCTTGGCTGTCAGTATAGGGCACTATTGCTGTAGTGATGGAGGCCTGGGGTCTCTCATTATGGAATTATAGCCAGGAATTATGGGGGTGAAATATGTGCATGAAAAGCTAGTGAGAAAACTGTCCAAAAGAGAAACTGTCCTGGTTGTCCATGGCAACCAATCCAAGCGCAGCTTTCATTTTTCAACAGCACTATCTACAATGAAAGGTGCACTGCGATTGGTTGCTATGTGCTAGGGGTCAGCAACCTCAACCACTCAAGCTGTTGTGAAACTACAATTCCCAGAATGCCTACTTGTTTGTCTGTTTCTAAAACTCCCATAGCAATGAATGGATCATGCTGGGACTTGTAGTTTTGGGCATAAAAAGGCCTTTTTTTTTTTATATACAGTTTCCATAAATCTCCTCCATTACCGTTTCCTAACAGTAGGTATCCATGTTCCGGGGCCCGGTGGCACTATCACGGCCCCGAGTGGCGTTTTCCTAATGCCTCATGCACTTGGCAGTTGCCCGGCTGTGGCCGTATTGCGGCCCGCAAACAGCACGGAACCCCACGGAAGCTCTACGGAGTTCTGTTTTTTTGCTGTGTGGATGGATCACGGACCAATTCAAGTTGAATGGGTCTCGATCCGTCCCAGCCGCCGCACGGACATTGCCTATGTGGCCGTATGCATGACATGAGGCCTAACTCTGGACTCGATTCTCCATTAAAACCTGTGGGTTTCGCGGCCATAAATGCAATGTGTTCTGCCGCGCGCTTGCCCTGTAATGATACTCTCAGGGGCCTCCGCCGTTTTGTCTCTAGATGACTGTCTGATTGTTCGCCGGCTCGTAAGTGAATATTCCTCCATTCATACGGATTTATGTGTAATAAAAGGATCTTCCGAGGGAGGATTCACACAGAGGAGCTGCATTATTCATGCGCAAGTCAAGAGGAACGTTTCAATTGCCATCCGCTGATGTATGTCTAATTAAGCGGAGGGATGTCGGGGGCCGCGCACACAGGCGCCACCATCATTACAGGGCACTTTTCTGGAGATGACGGGATTTCTCCCTCTCTTCCTGCCAAACTCATTTGTGATAGAAATCCCGGCCTCGAAAGCAGTTTGTGAAATTAAGAGCCATCCGAGTTCAAGTTTGAGGGAATGTGATTTTTAATGTCTCCTTTTGTAAATACTTGAGTATCTCATGAAATAACATCTTTTCTTAGGCGATTGCTTTGTGCTGTCCCTCTGTTATTCCTCCTGGAAATGTATGAATAAAAAAACTATTGGGTATTGCATAGTTGATAAACAGTCCTGGGAACAGGGCAGGAAGGGGCCTAGACAACCACCACGATTTGGGGGAGTGGGTTATGTACATTTATCCTTAAAGCAGTTGTGCAAGAATGTTTTTTTTTTGCCAGCAAACTCCCCCAACTCGGACAGACCTGTAAAGGGAAAATTACTTACCTGCTTCTCTGCGCTGGTGTCCCGCTCCTTCTCCTCCAGTCTTGTGATGCTCCGCTTTGCTCCCTTGATGTTGATGTAGACATCCAGTTTAACATCTCTGCAGCCAATCACTGGACGCAGTGGTGAGCAGATTCACCTACGTCATGACAAATTGTCACATGACGCAAGGGGATCATGGCTAGTAATTGGCTGCAGCCATGGCAAACCGGATGTTTACAGCAAGGGCGTGCAGCAGAGGGAGTAGAAGGAGTGGGGAGGCAGTGCCGGGAAGCAGGTAAGTAATTAACCAATTGCCAAAAACCTCCCTGTTTTAACATGAATTCAATGATTTGAGAATAAATAGGCTTAAGGAGGCTAAGTGAATAAAATACTCTTACAACAAACTCCCTATTTTTGCACAACCCATTTAAATGGACAGTTTGTGAGCATTTCCTGTGCAATCCAGGGATGAACCTGGGACAGGGCTTAAGTGTCCCGAATGATGTTGCAATTACTTGATGGTAACACTATTCCCCTTGTCTCTTCTTACTCTGGCACTGCTCAGTTGGAGTTTAGAGTATCAGATTGTGTAGAGACCCATCTCATTGACAAGGGGAAAGTTGTTGTTTTCACACATTTCCAGGAGGGATAACAGTGTGATGGGGCAATGCAGGGCCCCAGTAAAAAGTGTTCCAGCACCTTTTTCATGGGGAATGCACAAAAATAAAACATACTGCACATATCTACCAAGCAAATCAATGCAGATGGCCTAGTGGGCCCATGATAGTATCAGAAAAGATACTTTATGCTTATTAATCCATAAATGGGGTAGACACAAGAGGCTCCCAGTCACCTAAGGGCCACATACACCTGGTCCTGTTGACCAGGTACTTATCTGCTGATCTCCATATTGCTGTCCCCCTTTACACAGTCCACCCACCCTTTCTTCTAGGGCCCATGGAAGTGGCGAAGTTTCTATGGTAGAAACAACTTTTGATATATCGAAGAAAAACCTTCACATTTCAGGTGTTTGTTAATCTCTGATAAGAAAACCATTAAGATGTTGATGAACTTGTTCTTGAGACGCTTACAATATGGGGGCTATTACTTTACAGTAAACTGATCTGGCAGTGTTATGTAACACAAATCCTACGGTAGCAGCTTAGTACATAACACCTGTGTGAGGGCGTTCCATGTCCTGTCACATGCCATCAGTCAGCCCAGAGAAAGAACTATGGCAGATGCTCAATCACCCGAAGAACTGCTGAATTCACTCAGTGGTACATATATACTGGAACTGGGAAATATGGTTTACAATGTATTCATTAAAATTCCTGATACAGCGCTCAAAGTCCCTTCCGTAGACAAGAGCTAAAATATGGATTTCTGGCTGCCTGTAGTCACCACTAGAGGGAGCTAACTGCAAACTGTATAATATATATCAATATTTATATTATATAATATACGGTATATAATAAATATTATATAATGTACTGTATATATATATATATATATATATATATATATATATCTTACCCCATAGGACTACTGCAAAGGGTTAATTAGGGTAAACATTGCTAAAAGGGTTAATTTAATGTTACTAAGTTAAATGTTGTGATTTTTACAGCACTTATTATTCTGTAAACCTAATAGCAATGTATAGGCAACCAAATGGTTAATACTGGTTAGTACAGACTGGTTAGGTTGCCAGTGTGATGGTCCAGGTCCACCCCCCTGGTTAGTTTGTAGTGAGCGTAGTCTGAGCGAGCATAGCTATAGGAAGGAAGTGTGTGTGTGTGAGAGTTCCCGTGGATCAGGCCCAAGTCCACAGCATTTTTGTCTCTGAGACTTTAGCTGCCAAAGAAGCAACTTTACCACCAGGGTGCCCCTGAGAGAGGGAGGTAAGCCATCTTTTAAGGTTCGGAACCATAAAGACTGTGCAGGATAATGTCAGTAAGGTACCGCTCGTTTACGGCAAAAGGATTTGCTGCTGTGGAAAGGGAATATTGCTCCAGCATCTGCCAGACTTTGAGATGTACAGGCCATCTGGATCTTTTATTTGCACCGATTAGCCCGGGAATTACAGGAAGGGTTAACAAGAACAGTATTGCACGCCTATCACTGGAGAGACTGCAAAGTGTCTTGAGAGAGAGAGAGACAGGGAGTACTACAACTACCATCATCACTGCTGCCTATAAACAGCTATTGGGAAAAGTAACCTCTGTGAGATACTTTGGAACTGTGCCTTTTGCTGCTATATGTACTACTACACCTATCATTCATACAGTAAAGAAAGACTTTAGTTATTGCAACCAACGGGTCTGGTTATTCACTCCACCATCCATCCGTCGGCCTCTGAACTCAGCCAAACTGTTCACCCCCCTAACTAATACCAGACAGGAGCCCCAAAACTACTGTGCGCCTTCCAGTCACTGCATGGCCTATGGGAGCGCCAGGGTGGATCGTGCCACCGTGAACTGTGAGTACTACTACTACTAACTTATCCACTATCTCTCCTTGCCTCCCCTCTGGGGCTCTTCATATACAGTCTGCAGCCGGTGTCTGAGCTCCCCCTAGTGGTGACTGCAGGCGGCCAGGATTTTATCCTTTCCTTCCATGTCAGTGCAGGGAATTTGAAACTCTTCACGTGAAAACATGGATTTGCTATAAAGATATATATTAAAAAAGGAGGTTTAAACATAATTTTCTGTATCATCTTCGTCTTGCATTGAGGATATTCGCAGACGTACGTAGACTGAAGACGTGCAGATGACAGATCCACTCTGTGAACGGCTCCGGCTCTTTGTATCCATAGGGGCTGCATATTTTTAATGATTTTCCATGTGTGACCTGCAGCCTCTAATAACTAGGTGCCTTCATGCACATTTCATTATATAATTACAGGTACAATACGGCTTTCTGCACAACAAGACGGAGGGGGGGGGGGGGGATATCGCTCCGCATTATGAGACGCTGGCACGGCTCCAAATCCCTTAATGAAGAGCGGCTCTTTGAGTTATTAGTGGATGAAGAGGAGACCCGAACGTCAGCTCCGGCGCTATCTGATCCGCTTTGTCTCGCTGATGCTCGGATTGAGGCAAACAGATGCACTGGGACTGCTGGGCTGGAATCCATTACTGAATCCTCCGTAGCCGCTCTATGACTCTTCCCACCGATTTCCACCTAGTCTGTACAGCTATGATCTCCAACTGTGGTAAAACTACAAATCCCAGCATGCCCTGACCGATGCCTGCTGGGAGTTGTAGTTTTACCATGGCTGGTGAGCCCCAGTTTGGTCACTTTTGCGGTAGAATATATTAGATATTATAACCAAATGCAATGTTTTATGGCGGCCCATAAATGTCATGGGTTGTATAGGATTACAAAAATATGGCTATAGCGCCGCCGGTTGTGCCTGGTATTGCAGTTAAAGGGCTAGTCCCACAAAAAATATTCTACAGTTCCGAAACCAGCACCCGGATACGAATACTTTTATAATTGCTTGTAGGTAAAAATTTTGTATAGCCACAGAGTTATTCAATGGAATCTATCTGTATAGCGCCACCTGCTGCTTTATCTTTTTGTAATTTCTCTGTCCTGCTCACTGAGGTGGACGCACATGCTCAGTTACATCCTTCAACTGCCACCTGCCGCAGCAGACAGGACACGTCCCTTGAGCTGTCATATATTGAAATACCGTAAATCTAGTAGAGCAACTGGAACAATGAATGGGGAGATCTCTGGATCCGTGTGAGGTACAGGGCTGGTTCTAGCTTTTGTCATGTACTATATGACGCCTGATTATAATTTTTTACATTATTCACTGGATAACGCCTTTAAGCTCTATTTTCTGGGGGCTGTGCTGGCCATGAACAGATGCGGTGCTGTTTTTGGACACGTTTGTCTAATTATGGACAACCCCTTTAATTTAAAGGGACACTATAGTCTAAAAAAAATACAGGCAGTATCGACAATGTTTTTATACTTATAGTCAAGAACAGCCTTCTATGAGTTAAACAAAAAAGTCAAGCGACAAAAGAAAAGGCACCTTTATCGCCCCCTGCTGGCACTGACAAATGACAGTCACATTAATCCAGCCAGATTCTCATGTACCTGCGCTTGAATGATTGGCAACGAACAAAACGTGTCCCATTATTCATCCCTCCACATCTGCCGCTGCCTCGGGCGCGGGAACACAATCAATAGTTTGTGCTATTAGTTAACCAAAGGGAAGCGTAACAGACAGAGACGATGGCAGCTCACAGACATGAGGATACCTTTGGAGGATGCGGCGCTTTACAACTGCCGAGCGTTAACTCTTGTGGTGCTGGATTGCTCCAGTGCATGTAACAATTTCCTACCGTTTTAGGTATACAGCCCCCATGCAGACCTACAGGCGGTCACAGACGACACACAAACCCTGCGAGTCTGATCCTGCTATTGAACACACTTTCGTCTGCTCCATACCCTGATTCTTGCTACTAAAGGTTTTGCTTGTCAGCCACCGCCGGTCTGAAGAGAAGCTGCATACCCAAAACGGCTAGAGATTTTTAATAAAGACTATTTGCAAAGTTGCTTTTTTTCCCCCCTTTTAGTTACAAAGGAGCAATTAAAAGTGGACTAAACCTTATCTGCATAAAGTATTGATATTCATAAAAGCACATGTGGACATGCAACTCTGAGGGGGGGGGGGCAATTGGACCCTTCTATATAGGGCATTATATAGCGACAGTGTCAACTATGGGGGGCAACTGGACCCTTCTATATAGGACATTATATAGCAACAGTGTCAACTATGGGGGCCAACTGGACCCTTCTATATAGGACATTATATACAGACAGTGTCAACTATGGGGGCCAACTGGACCCTTCTATATAGGACATTATATAGCGACAGTGTCAACTATGGGGGGGGGGAGCAATTGGCCCCTTCAATATAGGGCATTATATACAGGCAGTGTCGACTACGGGGGCCAACTGGACCCTTCTACATAGGGCATTATATAGCGACAGTGTCAACTATGGGGGGGGGGGGCGCAACTGGACCCTTCTATATAGGACATTATATAGCAACAGTGTCAACTATGGGGGCCAACTGGAACCTTCTATATAGGACATTATATAGCGACAGTGTCAACTATGGGGGGGGGGGAGCAATTGGCCCCTTCAATATAGGGCATTATATACAGGCAGTGTCAACTACGGGGGCCAACTGGACCCTTCTATATAGGGCATTATATAGCGACAGTGTCAACTATGGAGCGGGAGCAACTGGACCCTTCTATATAGGACATTATATAGCGACAGTGTCAACTATGGGGGGGTAACAATTGGCCCCTTCAATATAGGGCATTATATACAGGCAGTGTCAACTACGGGGGCGGCAATTGGCCCCTTCTGTATAGGACACTATATACAGACAGTGCATGGTATATTGTGATTTCTGTCCAAAGCCATCCTATGCACTGGAATGGGTAGTAGGCATCTCCGGCTACATGGTGGTCGCAGGTTCTACCCATGGGTGAGGCCTCTTGGGCATTCAACAAAAAGTTCAGTGACATGTTTCCTGCCGCACCTATAGACTCAGACACATGGCACACAGCCGGCATCCTGGGCAGAAATGAAAATGGATTCCAATGCGCTGCCCTCCGGGTAATGAAGAATTCACAGCTGTTCGCTGGCATGAGACACAATCTGGACGCCTCTGTAGTCAGATTGCAGAGGGATAGTAAATAAGCAAGATTTATCACAATTAAATATGGTAATTAAATAAAAAGCGCTCCCCCTGTCTCACTGGCCTTTAATACTCCAGTCACTGATGAAACTTTCCTCTATTTCTGCAGCTGAATGACAGAGAAGCACAAGGTCCCTTGGACACGTCGCCCTCTAATGGCCAAAGTAGAAACTGCGCCTACAGCTTTCTTAGGGGGAAAGGGGGGAAGGGGGTCTTAACATTTTTATTTAGGCAAAGTAATGTTTCAAAATGATTTCTTCTCATTCTCAGTCCTTATGATTCACCAAAGGCTGCAGGGGATGTGGCCGTATTGGTGGTCATGGACTAGATTATACAATCTGTGATGTAGAGGTCCATCATCCAGAGGAAAAATGTGTTAGAAAAGTTGATTGTCATCACAGATGATGGAGAATGGCATGACGGGACTGCGGCCATATCTGCTGTCCAAGTGCCAGTCCAGCTTTGTCATCTCTGACAGCCTGGTTGCTAGAGGGCATACTGCCTAACAACGCCACTGGGTTATCCAGCAGACTATCCCTTCTTAATAGGGTTGTCAAGCAGCCTATCCCTTCTCAATAGGGTTGTTAAGCAGCCTATCCCTTCTCAATAGGGTTGTCCAGCAGCCTATCCCTTCCCAATAGGGTTGTCTAGCAGCATATCCCTTCTCAATAAGGGATACCCCTTTTCAATAGGGTTGTCCAGCAGCATATCCCTTCTCAATAAGGTTATCCAGCAGACTATCCCCTCTCAATAGGGTTGTCAAGCAGCCTATCCCTTCCCAAAAGGATTGTCCAGCAGCCTATCCCTTCTCAATAAGGTTGTCCAGCAGCCTATCCCTTCCCAATAGGGTTGTCTAGCAGCCTATCCCTTCTCAATAAGGTTATCCAGCAGCCTAATAGGGTTGTAAAGCAGCCTATCTCTTATCAATAAGGTTGTCCCGCAGACTATTCCTTCTCAATAGGCTTGTCCAGTAGACTACCCCATCTTAATAGGGTTGTCCAGCAGACTATCTCAATAAGGTTGTCCAGCAGACTATCCCTTTTCAATAAGGTTGTCCAGCAGACTATCCCTTATCAATAAGGTTGTCCCGCAGACTATCCCTTATGAATAAGGTTGTCCAGCAGACTATCCCTTCTCAATAGGGTTGTCTCGCAGACTATCCCTTATCAATAAGGTTGTCCAGCAGACTATCCCTTATCAATAAGGTTGTCCAGCAGACTATCCCTTATCAATAAGGTTGTCTCGCAGACTATCCCTTATCAATAAGGTTGTCCCGCAGACTATCCCTTATGAATAAGGTTGTCCAGCAGACTATCCCTTCTCAATAGGGTTGTCCTATCAACCAGTTATTCAACTCAAGGTAGAATGGGCACTGGACAGATGGCACAGGAGGGGTCAGGAAAGTGGCAGGAGCAAACCAGGATTTTCTCTCTCATTAAAAACATTGTCAACGTGGTTTAGGATTATCAGGGCAAGATCTTGTACTGACCCTTTTTCCTCTTCCCCAATAAAGGGGTTGTCCAAAATGAGGAAAAAATGGTCTACTTTAATTTTTTCCGGCAACAGCGCCACTCGTGTCCCCAGGCTGTTTCAGGTACTGCAGCATTGGAGTGAATGAGGTGGAGATGCAGTACCAGATACAGTCAGGACAGCAGTTCATTTTTAATTACGTTACTGAAAATTGGGGGGGGGGGCGGTTTATGAGCCAGAAAAACAACCTCATCCCTTCATGACACAAGAGGAGTTTCCCTTTAACACCACCACTCCAAAAGGGAAATGGTTAAACAGTCCGTCCACTATGGATTTCTAGTCGGTTGCATAATTTATGCCATAACTTTCAGATCATTCAGCCATGAGAGAAATGTGCGTGACGGAGAGACACGCAAACACAGGCAGAGAAGTGACGTATGTTAAAGGGGTATTCCTCAATCTGAGCAGGTGGTCCCAACATAAGGACCCTGAAAAGAGACCCAGAGACTCAGCAACGCATCCAGTCCCAGCACTGCCAGTCATCTACTGGATCCTGATTTCCAAGCACTCCATTCCCCCCTGAGTTTCTGTGGGGCCCCCAAAAATGCTGCAAATTTCCTGAGACATGGCAGCTTTAAAGATCGCTTCTTGAATTCAATTCTATGACATGTTCTGCTCCGGTCACTCATGTAGCAGAGCTGAACATCAAAACAGGCTCAGCTCTGCTACATCTGACGAACCGGAGCCTGCTACATCTGTACAACGGACAATCTCGACACATCATTATGCCTGCCTGTCATACCTGGGACATTAAAGGACTTGTACATTAAAGGACCAAGGTCCCCCACTAACAAGGCGACGGGGAGTCTCGTGCACTCGCCACCTCCTCCTCGCCGACACTCTTTCTCAGCTTCCCAACACAAAAGCCGCATCGTCCCTTCATCCCAGACGAAATCCTAAAAGTGTCTATTACCGAACGCCTCGATCTCAAATTACTCCCCGCTGCCCCGAAGGCATTAAACGGATCCAGAAGAAGCTTCCCAACGGTGCCCAGACTGGGAGGCCTGGGGCATCAAGGGTGGGTGTATGTGCTGGCATGCCAAAGAATCAAAAGGAAAACTGGTAAAACCGTATTTTGACCGCTTTTTCCGCCGCTTGCTTGGAAGGATTCAGACCCAAATCATCGGACAGATGAGGGATTAACTTTTATTTACAGGGATGCCGAAGAACGCACGCATGCAAAAAAAAATCAAAAGCCCCCTGAATACACTTTAGTCAACCCCGAGACAAATACGGTGACGCTGGGTTGGTGCGGCGTAGCAGAGCTGAGCTAGTCATTTTTATGCAATATTATGTCCCTAGAATTTCAGGTCAATGTACTGCGATATCTTCAGCCCTGCTACATCCATACACAATGGTTAAACAAGTCCCAAGGTTTAGTATGCCCCCCTCCAATACCTGGCAAACTTCGTAGAGTAATCTGTATTCCTCGTCTGCTCTCCTGAGGCTGCATAAGCTGCATCCCATGGTTATAGGAGGTGACACATATCCCGTCTAGTTGAGTGGGGTCCTGGGGAAGCAGTCACATTGATGCTGCTGCTGCACACTTGGTGACAGGAGGCAGAGTGTGCGTGTCTCTGCTGTGCCGCCTCACACTACACCACACAGCCCTCCCTCCAGTGCCTGGCTCAGTGTGCAGTGGTCCAGTGCACACACTAAATACCGCTCCTCATGCATATTAATCAGCTCTCATTGACTATTCAGATTCAGACACCGATACGGAGACCAGAGCCGGGAACTGTGACAAGTGACTTCACAGCGAGACCGGAAAAAAAAGACAAAATCCTCAACACTACTGTCAAAAAAATTTTTAGATATTTTTTTTTTTTGCCATCCTAGACGCAGACGATCTGGAAGGCATTTAAATCAGATTTCTTTTTTATTTTAACCTAGCATCACCCTTATCCGAGGCGCTCGCCGCCAGGGACGCTGCCGTGCTGCTCGTCAGGGTATAAAAAAAAGAAATTGTAACTAAAATTTTAAAAATATTCTTCAGAAAGCATCAATCCCTGAGTCGCGGCTGTCGGCCAAGTGGTTCCGAATTTTAGACTGAGAAAACTGTGGCTGACAACCAATAGGACCATTCTGTAGCTAAGTCTTGGGTTGTCACATTTGCCACTGGGTAGATTTAACATTCAGGAGTATGGGTGAACAATAAGGGCAGCCATATTTGTTTCGATCAGGCGCGATACCAAGCACAGCCGCTATACAATGTACGGCGCTTGGTACGGTGCCTTCTCAAACAGTTAATCGTCAAGGATCCTGGGTGTCGGACCACACAGATTCGATAGCCAGTTTTTATTTACACCAGGTTTGATAAATCTCCCCAAATGAGAGGAAAGAGATGACTCAAGGACTGAATATACAGATTTTTTTTTTTTAGGAAGAAATGTGTCTTAAAGGGGTTATCCTACCTGGTCCTAAGCTAAGACCTGCTGATGATCAGCCCCCTGTGATCAGCGGGAGCCACAAACAGCCTCACAATTTTCCCACAGTGGCCTCTGCAGGTGAAATGTGGTATTACAGTCCTCCAGAGCAAGAGTTGCTCTTTTCAGTGGCTCTCCAATCCAAATATTAGAGAAGCTCAGCCTACACCAAGTCTATGATGTCTCCATATTGTCAATAATGACCTTCTTGAGTACTGTTTGAGATCACTTTATGTCCACCCCTTAGACATCACC
Organism: Bufotes viridis; assembly: GCA_033119425.1. Lineage (NCBI taxonomy): Eukaryota > Metazoa > Chordata > Amphibia > Anura > Bufonidae > Bufotes > Bufotes viridis. Next base: position 17,204,765 of record CM065596.1, on the reverse strand, counting down.
TTCCACCTATAGGGCAGTACCTAATACTCAACCGATTCAGGGGGGCATATCTTCCCCATGTGGATAATAGTATTCAGTAGTGGCCAGAAACTGGGTCCCCACCTCTAGATATTGAGTAACTTTCCATGCTATGCCTGTTGAGCTCCTGTTTCCTAAGGGGCCCCCAAGGACAGGATTCCTAAGATAAGACAAAAACCACATAGCATTATTAAATAGTGTATAGCGGTTCCAGTATTATGTGGGAAATGTATAGCAGTATTATTTGGGCGATGTTCACATGCAGCAGGTTTGTATCAGACATTTCTGTGACTGTTCCATACAGCTACATGGGGTTTTATAAGAATTTACGCACATGCTGCAAAAACAATCCCAATGATGTATGGATCTGGTTATGGTGCTCAATGGTGGCATTCTGATGCAAGCCCCAGAGGAGCGGAAGATGGGAGTGGTAGTGGCTCTGACTGCAATGGTTATTCAAAGTGGCAATCCTGACAGTGATGCTCCCTAGGGCCGGGGCAGTGATAGGAGGGCACACTCTTTCGTCCCTCAAAGCACACCCTGATGTTGGGGCTCCTGCCTGATGGTAGTTGGGGTGGCCTTGGTGTTTTCAGTGTTGTACGGGTGCAAGGCAGGAGATGTAGGTGGTGTAGCCGGAAAATGGTGCTGAAGTCAGTAACCAGGCCAGATGTAAAAAGTAAACAAGTCTCACTTTACTAAAGTGCAGAATGGAAGTTGTAGTACATCTAATGATATAAAGGCACAGTTTCCAATGCAAGTCATAGCGTAGTCTCTTCCCAATAGATGTATATAGGCAAAACAGCAACAGTGATGATAACAGGAGTAGTAGTCCCTGAGCACCTTCTAAGCACTTTCTAAGATGATCATAATCGTGCAAAACTTTGAAAAATAAGTATTGCAGTTCCCACAGTGGGGTGCAAATCCTACAAACAGTTCGCCCAACTGTTATATGAAAGGTTCCATTAACTGCTAATCCTTCCACAAGCAGCATAGTCTCTATCTGCCATAAACAGCGAATACCTTGCTAGCATGCATGGCCTTGTGATCCTGGAGAGTCTATCAATGTCTTCTCGAGCTTTCCCTCAGGGATTGTTCTCTCAGCAGGAATGATGTTTCTCCTGGAGCTCAACTGTCATCTGCCCTGAGCAGCAGGCAGAGCTAAAACTGAAGTGACTGATGCGATCCCGACGAGACAGCTCATTCATCAGAGGAAAAAGCTAATTCCCTCTGCTGAGTCAATGCATAATTAAATAGTGCCACCTACAGACAGTTTTTGGGTATAGATGCAACGTGAATCAGGAAGAGATTCACATCAAATCAAGAACAATTTACCCTAGTACCCTATTCTATGGCGTGTGTAGGGCAGCAATAACTAGGCACTATGGGGTAGTATTAGATGAGCTTTGATGGGGGCTACTTTGCTTGCCGCCCAGAAGTTCCGGGTGATCTCGGTCCACCCCTGCTGCCACCACAGGGCACAAGATACAGACGACCCTTCCTTTTTACCAGCTGTCTGACGATCTAGAAAAGTTTCTGCTTGCCACCCGTTCTTCTTCTCTCCAGAGTCTCAAACTTGTATGGAAATTCATGAATTATATATTGTATATTAAATCCCTCCCAAGATAGATACAGGTCTGAGCTGCGGATTTGTGCCACTCAGGGATATGTAATTTTTTTCTCACTAATCGTCTATCTTAGAAATTTCTGCCAGGGGTAGAAAAGTGACACCTTGTCATTTGTCTCTGACATGGCCGGGGAGCAGAAAAATATGCCACAGACAGGCTGGCGGCTGAAGAACAAAAAAACTGCAGCTTCTTGCTTGGCTTCATGGTGAAAACTTTACATAGTCAAAGCGAACTGCAAGATAGTTCTCCTCCATTCACAGCCAAAGCTACATATTCAGCAGGCCGCCTCTTCGGCTCTCTGCAATGTTTTTCTAAGGGTACGTTCGCATCTGTGGCATGCCGATCCGGCACAAGTGCATGCAACAGTTTTTTTTCGTCATTTATGCCGGAAAGCGGCCGGATCACCGCCGATCCCTGTTATAGTTAATGGAGATCTGGCCATAAACTGCAGAGTCTGGCAATGCCGGCCTATGGAAAGCTACGAGAAGAATGCGGCGCTACTGCCAGCACTGGTGACTTCTCAAACAGCTCATTGGCGGGGGTCCCGGGTGTCGGACCCCCACCAATCTCCCTGCAAAAAAAAAAAGCTCTCTATACAGGGGATCTGGAGATCTGCATCATAAAAATAGGAACTCTGACTGCTATAAAGATATAACGATAAATTAATTTGGTTCTGATTTTAAAAGTGGAGAATCCCTTTAAAACCTTATCCGACCATTATCTTCTGAATTTAATATGGAGAGCAGGAAAACTGAGCAGTCAATGAATTTTTAAGATTCTTTAATTTCTGGTGATTTTGGTCAATCTAATGAGTTTTCCCTAGAATAGAATATATAAAAGGTGTAGACGAATTCCCATCCGGACTGGGTGGCCGTAAATAGGGTTGAGTTAGCACTGGTCCTACAGTAGGTATATGATTCCTCCATAGGTGGCCACCCAAGGCTGCGATCAGCGGCAGAGGTTAATAGAGATGTCCATTTATTAGTAATGTGTCCTGATGGCAGATCGGACCCACCCATAGAACAATGGTAGATGGGAGAGGGGTCTCAGTGGTGCAGGGGTGAACTTTTAACCTGCCTTTCAGGGGAAAATACATGCCGGTCAGGAATTCTAAGTCCAACCTAATTTCATTGTATCCCCCGCCACGACCCTTTCCTCCGCTCTCAATCTTCCTAATCCTTTACCAGCAGCCACTATACGGTGTTAAATGAGTCATTTACTCCCCAAAATGGATGTTTGTCAGAAGGTTAAAACCCCCGGCTATTGTTCAGGCTTAATGCTGCGCTAATGCAATTACAGGCTGAGCAGGAGCGTGGTTCCAAGGCCTCCCTCATTGCAGGGCTCTGCTTCAACGCCGGGGAGCGGCAAGACGAGGGGCAAGGCGGAAGCGACGCAGGAGATAACATTATATAGAGTAAAAGAGACAGAAAGAAATAGAAATATGAAGCGGACTGACATGTGTCATGCTCCGCCCACTCAGGCTCTGCACTAGACATGCCACAGTATATCACTTTTGCCTGGAGCATCCCTTTAAAGGAATCCTGTTCTCCCAGGAACAACTATAGCGCTATATCTTACCGTTGTCTGGTCTATGCCCTGCTCTGTATACAAATCACACACAACAGCTTTGCCTGAAGTATTCCTTTAAGAACCCCATTTTTATATGTAGGAGGTTACTCTAGGTATCCAAGGGGCCCCTGTAGCTCAGTTTATAAGGGAACTCCAATCTGCAATGACCCTATATCTCTTCCTTTCCTTGAAGATGCCTTTAACAGTGGCATTGGGCCCCCACAGTCACTGGGCCCCACTGCGGTTTTTACATACCAGCTAAAAGGGTAGCGTGTGACAGGTTGCCTTTAAAGGGATACAACATGTTGGAACAAGACGGAAGGTATCAATTGTGCTGGGGAATGTTTGCAGAATTTACTGCAAGCTCTGGCCAAAGATACAGAAGAGGAGGGGCTTAGGTAACAGGGCGTGTCCAGTATCCCACTGCAGATCAGGAGGGAGGGAGGTTTCTGTTGCCGCAAGCTGCCAGCCAGATATTCCACTGATTTCTGATCTACAGTAGGCTTATGGCCTTGCTGATCATAAATATTGGTGTCTATCTATCTATGATCTATCTATCTATCTATCTATCTATCTATCTATCTATCTATCCATAAATTCACCAGTTGCCTCCAAACCTCAGAATTCATTTAGAAGGTGCAGAATTTCATGACATTAAAGGGGTTATCCAAGATTAGAAAAATGTGGCTGCTCTATTCCAGAAAAAGCCCCTCACCCCTTAAGGGAAGTATACTTATCTGCTGCCGCGGAATCACTACGGACCCCCACTATCAGCATCCGCTTTGACGCCACTGCATCTGGGATTGCAGCTCACCTCCAGTGAAGTCAATGGAATTGAGTTGCAATACCACACACCATCTGTGGACAGGGGTGGAGTTGTTTTTGGAATCCTGGACAACTCCTTTAAAGAGGACCTTTCACTTAGGACTGAGGTAGTGAAATACTTACACTACCCTCCTGGGCGGCCCCCGCTGAGGTCCAGGCAACATATTTTTTTTTTTTCAAAATAACCCCCGGTTCGTGCGCTCCGGTCCGTTAGTTCTCATATGCGGCGATTCTTTGTATGAGGCGGAGACTCGTCCTTTGCTTGGGGAGTGGTTTCCTTCTCCCTGGCTGCAAGCCCAGCCAATCATAGCGCTCGGCTTGCAGCCAGGGAGAGGAAAACCACTCCCCAGGCAAAAGACGAATCCCCGCCTCATACAAAGAATCGCCGCATATGGGGACCGGAGCGCACGGACGGGGGGTTATTTTGAAAAAAAACCTGTTGCCTGGACCTCAGCGGGGGCCGCCCAGGAGGGTAGTGTAAGTATTTCACTACCTCAATCCTAAGTGAAAGGTCCTCTTTAAGGACCTAATGAAGTAATGGCATGGTTTACTGCTTGCAGCATGCAGACTACCAGCCAGCGCCTGCCCAGCTAGACACGGGGGGGATTTTTCAGAAGCAGCTCCATCCGAAAGTGGCCATATTATTGTTAATGTAAGAAGCTGATATGTAAGTGAAATGAAATGTGCTGCCGGAATGAGCTTTTTCTGCGGTTCGTAAACGACCTTAACCCAATTCATGAATTATGAAACGCCCCACCAAAGAGCGCCACGAGTCCCCATCAGTCATACCGCCGACTCATTTGGGTTATCTTAGGGCTAGCCCTACTATACCCGGCCTAAGATTTAATTGTAAACGGATTACAGCACCTTCTAGTGGTCAATTGTGGTAGAGCAGTGGGACAATGAGGGAGCTTTTTATTGGGGGGAGGTAAGGAATGGTTTAATATATATGGCTCATAAATGACACACCTAATGATAGATTTGACTAGATCTAGTAAATCACTGATTCAATGTGTAACGGGAGCAGGAGAAAGACTTCCTATGACAGGGATGGCCAACCTGAGGCTCTCCAGCTCTCCAGTGTTGCAAAACTACAACTCCCATCATGCCCGGACAGTCTACAGCTATCAGCCTACAGCAGGGCATGGTGGGAGTTGTAGTTTTACAACAGCTGGAGAGCCGCAGGTTGGCATTTCCTGCCCTATGAGCTTACAAAGCGGGGACCTTTTTGGGGAAGTCTTCTAAGAAAAAGCAACTGCCAAAAGTGGACTACCCCTTTAAATTATATTTTTAACTATCAGATCTCATCCTTAGGCCTCTTGCACACGACACTATGGCTTTTTCAGTGTTTTGCGGGCCGCTTTTATTGGATCTGTTTTTCCGTTTTTTGCTTCCGTTGTGTTTCAGTTTCGGTTACGTTTTTCCGTTACGTTTTTCTGTATGGCATATACAGTATACAGTAATTACATAGAAAAAATTGGGCTGGGCTTAAAATTTTTAATAGATGGTTCCGCAAAAAACGGAACGGATACAGAGGACATACGGATGCATTTCCGTATGCGCTCCGTTTTTTTTGCGGACCCATTGACTTGAATGGAGCCACGGATCGTGATTTGCGGGCAATAATAGGACATGTTCTATCGTTGCACGGAATGGAAAAACGGAAATACGGAAACGGAATGCACATGGAAAAACTTCCGTAATTGGTTCTGTATACGGACTGTATATGGAACACAAAAAAACAGCCCGTACACTCGCAAAAAAAAGTTCGTGTGCAAGAGGCCTTAAAGTCATCTCACTATATTTCTGTGTTTTACAACTCATTTAAAGAGCCCCGATGCCACCCGGCCAGTCGTCAGCAACCAGAAGCATTTAATGGGCTGCTGAAATCCCGATCACATATCCTCAGAAATAAGACAGTTTTTTTTTCCCTGCTAGGATTCGCAGCGTGCCAGCGATAACGTCTAATTAATGCTTAATATATGCACCTTTTCGTTAGGGGGGCAGCGAACGAGTAAAACCCAGTGTAATGATGTAATCTAGCTTGTCAAAAATACAGAGAGAGGACATGGAGACAGAAGGTAGGGCAGTGTCAGGGGACCCCGGGTGACATGTCATCCTCTAATTAACTAAGTGTTCCTTTAAACTGTCACAGTCAGCCATTGCCCCATCGCCTATAATTATGCATGCACAGTGGCTGCAGCGATTCCCGGCTCCGATCCCAGAGGCCGCAGCGGAACATGTGTCGCTGACCGTCGCTCATCACAGTTTTTACAGTCAGGACAGCTTATCTCGTGTATAAACCAGTGTTGACCCCCGGGAAGTGGGGACATTGATTTCCAAATTATTATACACAATCCGTACTGAAAGAGTAATTACATCTTTCATTTGCGAGAGATGAGATGTTATGCAAAGGTACCCATGTACTTGTGGTCTAAAAGGTAAAGGGGGTCTCCGAACACAGCAGCCAAAAAAGATATACTTAATATACTAGTGAAAGGGGTTGTCCCATTACACTACACAGATTTATATGCTCTCCTGCTCTGGAGGACTTCATTTGAATAGGCGCCATGTAATACCACATTTCTCCTGCAGTGGCCACTGTTGGAGAAATGTGCAGTTTTATCGGATAGAAGATGATCGCTGGGGTTTAGTGGTTAGACCTGGGGCGATCAGTGATCACGGATGAAAACTTTGTTTGTGCATGGTTAGGAAGAAGCTATGGTTAAATGGGTTGCCCCACAATAACACAGCTGATCCCCGGAACCCCCACCAATCATAAGAAAGGGGTTTCCCAAGTGAACGGAGAGAAGGATGCTTGCTGCCACTCCATTCAACTCTATGGAGCTCTTCAAGGGAAGTTGATCTCCGGACTTAGGGACCTCCATTCTCAAGATCAGTGAGGTTCCCTCTGATCGGACCCCCACTGATCAGATACTTATTACCTGGTCTGTGTATAGGTGATGGGTTGTTGTTACGGTGGAACAACGCCTTCTAAGTTCAGCATGGGCTTCCTGTTTCATGAACAGTCTAACGGAAATTACAATGAAGACTGAAGTTTACACAGACAGTACAAAAGAAGGAAGAGGACGCAAGGCAATGTGTAGGAGCTGCATACAAAATGCTGATTATGTGCTGTGTTGAGGGTTTGCTACAATGTATCAGTGAAATAAGGCGGGGGCTCAGCTAGGGGGGCATTGGGCAAGTGCCTGGCTTCCTTGTTACCTGAAGCCGCCAATATGCCAATCTGCCTTGGCCAGAGTACTTGGAAAGCTGCTGCTTACTACACATTGTCTAGACTGGATACATTGTAGCAAATCCTAAGGGCTCTTTCACACTTGCGTTCTGAGGATCCAGCAGGCATTTCCGTCCCGCCGGATCCGTCAGAACGCAAGTCGCCTGAAAGCATTTGAAGACTGATCAGGATCCTGATCAGTCTTCGAAATGCTTTCAGGTTACCATGGCAGCCAGGACGCTACTGAAGTCCTGGCTGCCATGGTACTCCGCAGCAGTGTACTTACCTGCGCTGCGGCCGCCGGGCGCTCCTCAATGCGCTGCCCGTACCTGTGACATCATGAAGGAGCGCCCGGAGGCTGCAGCGCAGGTAAGTACACTGCTGCGGAGTACTTACCATGGTAGCCAGGACTTCAGTAGCGTCCTGGCTGCCATGGTAACCGATCGGAGTCCGATCGGAACTGCTGCTGCGCATGCGCAGAGCTAAACGTCGGATCCGGCAATGCGCCGAAACGACATTTAGCTTAATGCTGGATCCTGATTAATGCACTTCAAAGGGCATTAATTCTGGATCCGGCGTTACGGCATGTCTTCCGGAATTTTGGACGGAGACAAATCCGCAGCATGCTACGGTTTTGTCAACGTCCAAAAAACGTTCACATACTGAACGGAAGACATCCTGATGCATCCTGAACGGATTTCTCTCCATTCAGAATGCATGGGGATCATCCTGATCAGTATCTTTCCGTCCTAGAGCCCCGAGGACGGAACTCTATGCCGGAAAACAAAAACGCAGATGTGAAAGGGGCCTAAGCTGTGAGAATGACATTTTTTGGCTTATTTATACAGAATTTCCTCAAATAAAAAAAAATATAGAAGCTCGTTGGCTACTATAAAATCATTATAAATGTTCCCTTATATCTGACGCTCTGTGACAGTGGATGTCATGGCCATATTGGTTGCCATCCAGCTTTCCCAGACCCCGGATCTGCCTAATTATGTGGAGAAGTTGGTGTCTAATAACAGAGCAGTAAGGTCGCCGGTCACATAGTCCATGTGATCCCGCCAGATAACCAGTGATATATATATGTCATCCCCGCGGCTGTCAGAACAAGAACCCTCCTGTTTGATGGGAATTTTTTCAGCACAAGACCTTCTTAAACTGGCAGAGCACAAATGTTGAAGACGTTGACTTGAAACGTCTACAGGGAGCACATGTTACGGATCAAAGGACTCGCTGATTAATCCAACTGAGACACACGTCTGTCACATCGGTCATGCCACACTACACCATCCACAATTACCGTGAAGAAGGGCTGAACAATGGCAGCGCCCCCCATACGACGTCTCATCCGCCAAGCAATTCTCTGAAGCTGTCCGTTCACACTTGGAGGTTGAGTTCCGGGGGCAGACATCAGTTGGTAACACTAGAGCATCCTGATGACCTTTACTGACTGTCTGGTTACCGTTAATAAAGAGGAATTGTACATGGAATGACTATAATGACTACTGATACCACTACTGTTATTTTTTCCTCTGATACAAAGTTTCAAATCCCCAGAATAGACATAAATTCTTACTTCCTGCAAAGAACGTTCTGCAAACTGTCTTATTATTGAGTTCAATGCATGACCAGTATGCAGTCAGCTCCCTCTAGTGGTGGCTGCAGGCGGCCGGCAGACTTTTCAGATGTAGATGTAGAGGATGGAGGGTCGCCATTCACCTGACGCACTTGTTGCAGAATGTACACTTAGGGCATGTAGGATCCTACGTTATGAAACATTGGGACATTGAGATGTGGCCCCAGAGGGATACAAATTACTACAGCCTGTGCTATGGGGCCCAGCCTTGGTTGGTCTTATCCCATTTGCTGCTAGGTGGCAGAATTCTTTTACAGAGGAACTGCATTGCTAACGAGTAAGGGGGTTGGGGAGTTGTCCCAATGGTCATGGAAGGGGAAACAAAAATAAGGCCCTTCTGAAAACCTAGCCACAAGCCGTAAAGGGGGAGGGGAGGGCCTCACTCTGATTTTTTTTTCTATTAGCCCCCTACCTGTGCTGCAGGATGGACACCAGTTTCCTGCTTAGACCCTAGCTCCACTGCATTAAGAAATGCAGGAGATATTTCCAACATGGCATCAACTTCACCCTTGGCTAATTCCGCGTAAGTCATCCAATACCTGTCACCGGCCGCCATGCTCTCAGCGCTGACAGTCGAGGGACTCTATACACCAACACCCTGACATTTCCAAAAATAAATAAAAAATTGACATAAAACATGTGGGGGGGGTTTGGGGGAGAGTCACATCAAATTATCCATCTCCCCCGGGTCATTATAACATCGAGGAACCTCCCAATGCTGCCAAATTATTTTTTCAAGACTGTGATCTTACAGGGGCGAGAATTCCTGCCATGTCCCATGTGTAATTGTGTCAAAAAAGTCAATATGATTAATTGCAGATCATGAATATTAATAAGGGATGGGGGGGGGGTCCAAATCTGGAGGAGTGATCCGCACAGAATCACTCCGAATGATGTCTATGTATCTATCAAGTGCATAGTACTACTTCTCGCTTTTGCTAGCGGGAGAGTATGATTCCGCTCTGCACTGATTGCATTGATCTCCAACCTGACACATTCCAGCTGTTGCAAAACTACAACTCCCAGCATGCCTGGCCAGCCTGCCTCTGTGCAGAACTGCAATACAATTATTAGGCCTGGGGATGCGGATGCAATTAAAAATGCAGAAGGGTCCCCTGGTGCCCAACACAAATGATGCCACTGGATCCGGAACAGTTTATGACTTACCCAATCTACATGTGCCCTATTATGTAATTCTGAGTAGATAAAGGGGGTCCTCTGTTCAGAGCAGTTACAGAGAGTGTCCCTTGCTCTGGAGGACCTGTCCTGTCCTATATTACACCGAGACACCATTGATGTGAATGGACACTGTGTAATACTTAATTTCCCCTGTGGTGGCGCTGCAGGAAAATGTAACACTTCCCACCAGGTTTCCTTACAGATCACAGCTGATCACTGGGGTCCCAGTAGGTGATAATCAGCTTATTGTTAAGACACCTTTCAAACAAGTTAGGATTGCCCAAAGAGGAGAACTCCTTTATCTCGAGAGCCCCATCTACAGTACCTTATGGCATATGTAATAATATGTTAATATGTTATTGGAAACCCTGCCTTTATATGTGGACTACAAGAGAATGCAAATTCGTCTGCCTTGTACTTGAATAAGAATGAGGTGTAATACCCGACAGAACCTCACGTCAGGAGTGGCGCTGTTTTTATAAAAAAAAAGTATTATATATATATATATATTTATTCTGTTAATAGCAGATTAAAGGAATTTAACTGTTTATAGCAACTTGGCAAAACTTTTCCAGTTCTGCAGCTTTCTGCGAAGCACTCGGCGATAATTAACAACTTCGCAGATATGCAGATCTAATTATCAGTGAAATACGTCCCCGTTCGGGATGAGGACCCCCCTCCTCTGCTCTCCTCATGTGCCCAGCATGCCCATCTAAGATTTACACTGGAACAATAAGAGGACACTTATTACTGTGTCAAATAAAAATAAATTGTGTTATTAGCGCGCGCGACTAGGAGCCTCGCCGGAGCGCCCGCTGCTTATCAACCGCTGACGCATTCACTCCCTTTAATCTTTTCCTTTTGCTCCGTCGCTTTATTGCTTGTTATCGCCTTCCAACACCAACATTAACACTTCAGCCCAAAGACAATTCACGGCCAATGAAAACGGCCGCCCGGACGTCCCCGCGGGGAGCTGCGCAAATAGCTGACAATACCCGCCTCACGCCTGACACCGTAAATTGTGACATTTATTAACCCTTTCTTAAGAAAAGATTTAGATTTAAAGCCTTTAGGGGACATCTACTTAGATCAGCATTTTTCAAGCCAATCTCATTCCATCCCTCGCTGGTGTCCGATGCGCTACAGTTATTAAAGGGGCTATCCTATGATTAAGGTAAAAAAAAAGAAAATCGGACATCATATAGTACATGACAATCTCATTCTAACAAAGCTAAAACCGGCCCTGTATTGCACATGGGTCTAGAGATCTCCCCATTTATTGCTCCCATCGCTCTGCTAGATTTATTTCAAGCTGGCAGCTCAAGAGGCGCGTCCTTTCTGCTGCAGCTCCCATCTTATCACAACTCAGGGGACATGTTCTTTCTGCTGCAGCTGTTTCCCTATCACAGCTGAGAGGGTGTGTCATTTCTGCTGCCGCTTTCTCCCTATGACAGCTGAGGTAGTGTGCCCTGTCTGCTGCAGCTCTCTCCCTGTAACTATCACAGCTTTATAACAGACTTATAAAGCTGGTGGCAGTTGAAGGATGGAACTGAGCATGTGCGTCCACCTCATGAAGTGGACAGAGAAATAAGGAAAAGAACAAACAGCTGGTCGTGCTATACAGATTCATTTTTAGGAATAACTCAGTGGCTATACTACATTTTTACCTATATACAATTACAAAAATATTCAGATCCTATAGAATATTTTTCATAGGATAACCTCTTAAGAGGCACATGCCTCTTAACCGCTTCAGGACCGCCGTACGCAGGATTGCGTCCTGCGGGTGGTCCTGTTCTTCTGATCGGACGCGCCGGGGCGTCATCTCGCGAGACGCGAGACTTCCTGTGAACAGCGTCTGGCGTCTGAAGAGTTGTACTACAGCCTGCCAGCGATGATCAATCGCTGGCAGGCTGTAGATGCGATATAAATCGCATCAAACAGCTATATCAGACGCTGTTTTATGAACAGCGTCTGATATAGCTGCTACCTGGTCCTCTGGTGGTCCCATTTTCTGGGATCGACCACCAGAGGACCAGGTAACACAGCAAAGTTGCACCAAACACTACACTAACCCCCCCACCCCCCTCACCTATTAACCCCTTGATCACCCCATCTAGACCCCTGATCACCCCCTGTCATTGATCACACCCCTTGTAAGGCTCCATTCAGACGTCCATATGTGTTTTGCGGATCCGTGGATTCACAGATCCGTGGATTCACGGATCCGCGGATCCGATCCGCGGATCCGATCCGCAGATCCTCAAAACACGGACACCGGCAATGTGCTTTCCGCATTTTGCAGATCCGCACATTGCCAGAACTATATAGAAAATGCTTTTCTTGTCCGCAATTGCGGACAAGAATAGGACATGTTCTATATTTTTGCGGAACGGAAGTGCAGACCCGGAAGCGCGGATCCGTAATTCCGGATCCGAGCGGGACAAAGTGTCTCCCCATAGAAATGAATGGGTCCGCAATTCCGTTCCGCAAACAGAATTGCGGACGTGTGAATGGGGCATAAGGGTCCCCTATCACCACCAGTTAGTTAGCTACTTGTTAGGTAGCTAGCGCCCAGCCCACCGCACCGCAGTCACTGATTTTGGCAGAGATTTATTCATCCACATTGATCGATGCGAATGAAGAAATCTGTGCCGTTCATTTTTTTTTTCAGCGCAGAGGCTGAACGGAAAAAAATCTCATTACCCGTATGCTCAATATACGGAGAATCGCAGAAACTCCTAATGCTGGCCATACGTGTAATGATTGCGGAGACCCTCAAATGCCAGAGCAGTACAAAAACCCCACATGTGACCCCATTTTAGAAAGAAGACACCCCAAGGTATTCCGTGAGGGGTATGGTGAGTTCATGCAAAATTTTATTTTTGTCACAAGTTAGTGGAATATGAGACTGTAAAAAAAAAAAAAAACAATTTCCGCTAACTTGTGCCAAATTTTTTTCTGTGAACTCGCCATGCCCCTCACGGAATACCTTAGGGTGTCTTCTTTCCACAATGGGGTCACATGTGGGGTATTTATACTGCCCTGGCATTTTAGGGGTGCTAAAGCGTGAGAATCCAAATGCGTAAAAATGGCCTGTAAAATCCTAAAGGTACTCATTGGTTTTAGGGCCCCTTTGCGCATCTTGGCTGCAAAAAGTGTCACTCATGTGGTATCGCCGTACTCAGGAGAAGTAGGGCAATGTGTTTTGGGGTGTATTTTACATATACCCATACTGGGTGTGAGAAATATCGCTGTAAACGACAACTTTTACATTTTTTATTCAAAGTTGTCAATATACAGAGATATTTCTCTCACCAGCATGGGTATATGTAAAATACACCCCAAAACACATTGCCCTACTTCTCCTGAGTACGGCGATACCACATGAGTGACACTTTGCAGCCAAGATGCCAAAGGCCCAAATTCCAACGAGTACCTTTTAGGAGGGTATTTTTACGCATTTTCTTCTCACGCTTTAGGGCCCTAAAATGCCAGGGCAGTATAAATACCCACATGTCACCCCATTTTGGAAAGAAGACACCCCAAGGTATTCGCTGAGGGGCATAATGAGTTCATGAAAAATTAAACTTTTTGTCAAAAGTTAGCGGAAAGGGAGACTTTGTGAGAAAAACAATAAAAATCAATTTCCACTAACTTGTGCCAAAAAAATATTCTATGAACTCGCCATGCCCCTCATGGAATACCTTAGGGTGTCTTCTTCCAAAATGAGGTCACATGTGGGGTATTTATACTGCCCTGGCATTTTAGGGGCCCTAAAGCGTGAGAAGAAAATGCGTAAAAATGCCCTCCTGAAAGGTACTCATTGGAATTTGGGCCTTTGCGCATCTTGGCTGCAAAAAGTGTCACACATGTGGTATCACCGTACTCAGGAGAAGTAGGGCAATGTGTTTTGGGGTGTATTTTTACATATACCCATGCTGGGTGAGAGAAATATCTCTGTAAACTGACAACTTTGAATAAAAAATGCAAAAAGTTGTCGTTTACAGCGATATTTCTACACGCAGCATGGGTATATGTAAAAATACACCCCAAAACACATTGCCCTACTTCTCCTGAGTACGGCGATACCACATGAGTGACACTTTTTGCAGCCAAGATGCGCAAAGGGCCCTAAAACCAATGAGTACCTTTAGGATTTCACAGGGCATTTTATGCATTTGGATTCTCACACTTTAGGGGCCCCTAAAATGCCAGGTGAGTATAAATACCCCACATGTGACCCCATTTTGGAAAGAAGACACCCCAAGGTATTCCGTGAGGGGCATGGTGAGTCCACAGAATTTTTATTTTTGCCACAAGTCAGCGGAAATATTTTTGTTATTTTTTTTTATTTTGTTTTTTACAAAGTCTCATATTCCACTAACTTGTGACAAAAATAAAATTTTACATGAACTCACCATACCCCTCACAGAATACCTTGGGGTGTCTTCTTTCCAAAATGGGGTCACATGTGGGTATTTATACTGTCCTGGCATTTTAGGGGCCCCTAAAGCGTGAGAAGAAGTCTGGAATCCAAATGCGTAAAAATGCCCTGTGAAATCCTAAAGGTACTCATTGGTTTTAGGGCCTTTGCGCACTCAGGCTGCAAAAGTGGCACACATGTGGTATCGCCGTACTCAGGAGAAGTAGGGCAATGTGTTTTGGGGTGTATTTTTATATATACCTATACTGTGTGTGAAAATATCTCTGTAAACGACAACTTTTAAAAATTTTATACAAAGTTGTCAGTTTACAGAGATATTTCTCACCCAACATGGGTATATGTAAAAATACACCCTAAAACACATTGCCCTACTTCTCCTGAGTACGGCGATACCACATGTGTGACACTTTTTGCAGCCTGGGTGCAAAGGGCCCAAATTCCAACGAGTACCTTTAGATTTTACATGGCGGCTCACAATTTAGCCCCGCCCAAAATGCCAGAACAGTAAACACACCCCACAAATGACCCCTTTCGTAAAGTAGACACCCTGAGGTATTCACTGAGGGGCATAGTGAGTCCGTCTGAGATTTCTTTTTTTTGCCAGAAGTTAGCAGAAATTGAAACTTTTTATTTATTTATTTTCTCAGAAAGTGTCATTTTCCGCTAACTTGTGAAAAAAATGAAATGATACATGAACTCACCATGCCCCCGCGAATACTTTGGGGTGTCTTCTTTCTAAAATGGTGTGATTTGGGGGTATTTATACCATCCTGACATTCTAGCACCTGAAGAAACATGACAGGTGCTCAGAAAGTCAGAGCTGCTTCAAAATGCCGAAATTCACTTTTTTGCACCATAGTTTGTAAACGCTATAACTTTTACCCAAACCAATAAATATACACTTATTGGACTTTTTTTATCAAAGACATGTAGAACAATAAATTTAGAGAAAAATTTATATAGAAATGTAGTTTTTTTTAAAAAATTTTACAACAGAAAGTGAAAAATGTCATTTTTTTGTAAAAATTTCGGTAATTTTTGATTAATAGCAAAAAAAGTAAAAATGTCAGCAGCAATGAAATACCACCAAATGAAAGCTCTATTAGTGAGAAGAAAAGGAGGTAAAATTCATTTGGGTGGTAAGTTGCATGACGGAGCAATAAACGGGTAAAGTAGTGTAGTGCGGAATTTTAAAAAGTGGCCTGGTCTTTAAGGGTGTTTAAGCTAGGGGGGCTGAAGTGGTTAATAATTGTGGTGCATCTGTACAGCTCCATGAGCCAGCATGGCTAGGGACATGTCTTTAAAGTCATATTAACTGGGGAGCGAACAGAACACTTACCTGCTGCTCTCCTTTATGTTTTCACCTGCAGATCCGCCACTTTTACCATCCAAAAGATGGCTGCACCTCTTTTCAAACTACCTGATGCATACTGTGCATTTGGTAGTCTAAGACACCTTCTGCTGCCCTCGGATTGGCCAGTGCTGCTCACGTGAACCCTGCTGACCAATCCGAGGGCAGGTCTGGACTTCCAGGAAGCAACTTTAGTTCACTTGGAAGGGTTTGCTTGCACCATGACTTATGTGGTTATTGCACTATAGCTGCACTGTACTGTGGAAAGGGTTAATGTATAGCCAGCTAGTACTGAGAGACTTTGGGACTTTTTATCTATGCACTGAGAGGTTAGAAATCTTCCATAGTTACTATAAGGGACTATGCAAAATTCTGAAGGGAAAAAAAAACCAGACACACTGACCTTTTGACTGCCTGGTTTAGCTCTGCTTAGTCATTCCCCTAGACTTGTATTGAAACTGTATAAAAGTCTATAACAGACTGAAATTGCAACAATGTTTATTTTTAGGTTGTGCTTCTCCACTCCACCCCTCCCACTAGAAGGTTCTAGCTCACTGTATATAAGGAGAGCAGGTAGATCCCCTAGTTGTCTGCAGATAGGGGCCAGTTTTTAGTAAAAGAGACTCTGCCAGACTGCATGAGTGACCGAAAGAAGACACTGAGACAGGGATACTCTGCCAGAGACTCTGGGTCACCAACCCTATGACTAGGGAGCCAGCTGGATGAAACGCAGGCCCAGCCTTTAGGTTAGAGTTCTAGCCTTCCAGTAAAGAAGCACACTGGTTTACTGCAGACCCTGACTCTCTTGACTTTTTTCCTATTAAGGTGCACCACGTCTTACCATCCCATCCGGAGAGCAACAACATCTGGTGACACCTGATGGTGTCCGGGGGACACAGCGTAGCATTTGGACCACCCCAAACCCGGCCACTTCACTGTTGTACCCCGGACCAGGTCCATGATTGGATCCAGAGGCCATATAGGGCACAGATTCTGCACTGGGACCTGGGAGCTCCTGATAAGCGCATGACGGCACTAGTAGGAAGAGGTCATTGGAGACACAATAAGACATTCACATTGGGGCATTTAAAGTCGGAGTGGATTTTAATGATGGCCAATGAAAGGGTTGGTGCCTGCTGTAATGAAGAAGCTCAGCCCTGCTCCTCCATCAGCAGGAGACTTAACAGCTTTATGGCCTGTAGTTAACGGCGGCGTTCTCCCACCTGCCACACGCTGGCTCTTGTGTTTTCACCAGCAGAATGATTCTTAATTACACTTAATTTGCACTTTTCTCCCTCATTTCCTGCCCGCCCGGCCCCCGTTGCCGCACTTAGGTTGCAGTTCCATCAACAACATGAACGGCTTCAGTGTTTTAATGCCCCAATGTGCTTTCTGCTGTAAACACTGGGTTATTGAAGATCGCACATGGGGTAATGAAGTTCTCCACCCTCTGGGAGACGTATGGTGCCGAACCGGTCAGAAATTCTCTCACTTATTTTTTGCAAGCCCTTTTGATGAACCTGGAGGTCTTCAGAGGCTTCGTTTAAAGGGATGTTCCAGTTTTAGTTAATAAATGTTTTCCTTATGTAATTAGAGGTTATACAATTTTACAATTTATTTATTGTAACCATTTGTCAAGAGCTCTGCTTGCTGTCATTCTACAGGAACCTTAAAGAAGTTTTCAACGATCAGGATAGTGATGACCAATCCTCAGGATAAGGGCTCATGCACACGAACGTATGTATTTTGCAGTCCGCAAAACACGGATCTGCAAAAAAAAAAAAAGATGACATCCGTGTAACTTTTGTGTTGCAAACATTTCTTTTTTTTGCGGATCCATTGTAACAATTAGAGATGAGCGAATTCATATTTTGAAATTCGTTCACGCTTCGTTTGGTGGTAAAAGCAGGACTACGTTACGGATTCCGTTACCACGGACTATAACGCAATTCTATGATGGAATGCATAACAGAAGGCCTTTAGAGACATTCCGTTATTCACTCCTTCATAATAGAAGTCTATGGGCTGCAAAACGGATCCGTCCCCTTATGCAGGGGAGTCCTCATCTGCATAACGGAAACGGGACGCATCCGTTTTGCAGCCCATAGACTTCTTTTATGACAGAGTGAATAACGGAATGCCTCTAAAGGCCTTCCGTTATGCATTCCATCATAGAATTTCGTTATGGTCCGTGGTAATGGAATCCATAGCGCAGTTCTGCTTTTACCACCAAAGAAACGTGAACGAGTTTCAAAATACGAAATTCGCTCATCTCTAGTAACAATACCTGTCCTTGTCTGGAGAACAACAGGACATGTTCTATTATTTTTTACTCAACGGACATGCGGACATATGGAAACGGAATGCACACTGAAACATTTCCGTTTTTTTCATGTCCCATTGAAGTGAATGGCTCCGCATACGGACCACAAAAAAACAGAGCACTGTGGGGGCCAGGTTGTTGTCAGGCACTGTGGCCTCTTTATTTTTCACATTGGTCTGTCTACCCGGCTGTGCAGGGTTTGGCGGCTACTTCCTGCGCCCCTTTTAAACAGCTGATTGCTAGGGGGGGTGAATGAGAGTCAGACCCCCACCTGTGACAAATCTGCCTTGTGTGAATATTCCCTAACAGTACACACAACAATTTTCATGCAGATTATCAGAATTTCTGGATTATCAGATGCATGGATTGCTATCAGTAAATTGAGCTTTCTATATTTTTCACCACAATGCCGCGACATGGGTAGAGGAGCGTGAAGCCAGATTCTTGGCACCATCCATGGCCATGCTTTGGTGGTGTTGGTGGTGAGGTGGTCTCCATACCTCCTCCTTTCCTCTTTGTAAGTAACTATTGGGGTCTGAAGCGGATTGAGGGTAATTATCTGGGATCAAGGCTGTTTATGTCATTAAATATGAATACGGCCATCTGAAAGCGGTTTGCACGGAGTGCCACTTGTGACAGGCAGAGAAGATGACACACAGCGCGAGGCTTCATGTCAGGCTGGGGCGGTAAAGCCCACATGACACGCGAGGAGCGATAGGTTGCAGGGTCATATCTGCTCCTGGGTTTCTTTCACTCAGCTCCGAGCAGCTGCCCAGTCTCTAGAAGTAGATGATTGAATTGTTTTCTTGTTTCTTCTTCAGAAGAACTAAAAAAAAAAAATTGGCATCTGAACAAAGTGTCCAAACTTATGAAATGTTCAACTTAACCCTTTTTAGGCTGGGGTGGAGGAGCTGGTGGCCTCTCATGCCCAACGAATGCCACTGGTTCACAGAAAACTGATCCATTCAAGGTCAAGATAAGGGCTCCTACCCTCAGTACCGACATGGTTGGCACAAGATATCGGTGGGTACAAAGAGCGTTCCTCACTCTGGAGGACCTGACACGGCCATACGCTACATGTGCAGCCAACGGATTTCAATAGGAACTGTGTAATACCTCATCTATCCTGCGGAGGTGCTGCAAGGAAATCAAGCCCTTGCCTATGTGACCCCCCACAGTTTATAGATGATCTTTGAAGGTTCCAGTAGCGGGACATGTTGTGATCAGCTTACTGTTGGGGGAAAGAGGGGTGGGGTTACTCTCCTAGCAAAATAAGTTTGTCCAATGTGAACAACCCCTTTAATTGTTTATTTCTAGTATAAACCAGTTGGTTGGTGGTTTCAATAGAAGTTGGGTCTAGTCAAATCAAATGGCTTAAAAGAAGTAGGCATGCTTTCTGGCATTGAGGACACCTATGAGGTCTTGCATGAGGAACTTTGGGTAGGGGAGGGGAATTTAGTAGGTGAAATGTGTCCCCCAGTTCAACAGTTGAAGGGCATAAATGAGCTGACCCAGTCCACAGGAGTCAGAGATGAGCTGCAATACCAGACATAACCCATGGACAAGTATGGCGCTGTTGCTGCTTTATTTCTAATCCTAGATAATCCCTTTACATAGGAAGCAGTGGTTATGGGTCCCCTTTAAAACGCAGCTGGTGGCCAAGAGTGATGCTTCTTTGGTGCAGTCCAGAAGTTGGGAGAAGTACGATGTTCTGTCTCTAGAACACATCATTCTCCTGATGACATCACAGGATCATCAGGACAGAGCTGGCACGCGGCAGAGTACGCAGATACGGAGATAACGCACATGGAGTGAAGCAGGCATCTCATCACAGAGACGCACGAAGATCTGGCCTGTGAATTATCACAACAAAGACATTGACTGATGACTTCTCATCCTCCTCCAAAAGTGATGAAAACCTTGTGTGATCTCCAGCCTGGGCTTTGGAGACACAAGCGCCAGCCAAACATGACCCCACAGCAATGTATCGGTCATATAAGCCCCCATATGTGCGAGCCATAGACGTGGCAATGTGCCATCCACAGAGGCGCTAGCAACAAAATCCAATGTGCCAGCTATAGGAGCCTCCGATAAGGGGGATAACAGGAGCCCCCATAAATGCAAGCTATAGATGGCCCAAAACAACGGGCCAACCTTAAAATCCCCTGTATGTGCCAGTAATAGTTGCCTCCATAACAGTGGGTGATCTAAGGAAGGCTCCATCATTTCTAGACACAGATGCCCCCATAACAATGTGCCAGCCATAGAACCATAGCAGTAGACCATGCGACTGCTATGGGGCCCAGGGCAAGAGGGGGCCCAGCCTTAGTTGGGATCATCCCCTCTTCTACTGGGGGTGAAAACTTGGTCAGGACTCTACCCTCTAAAGCAGTGTTTCCCAACCAGTGTGCCTCCAGCTGTTGCAAAACTACAATTCCCAGCATGCCCAGACAGACTTTTGCTGTGCGGGCATGCTGGGAGTCGTAGTTTTGCAACAGCTGGAGGCACACTGGTTGGGAAACACTGCTCTAAAGGAACAACTTTTAGCAAATAAGGCAGTGGAAAAATAGTCTAAGGGTCATTGAAAGAGGTTTAGGAGGAAACCCTTCTGTCCTGTGGGGGGCCTGGTTTGATCCTTGCTATGGGGCCCTTACTTCTCTATGTACACCACAGATAGAAGCCCAAATAAGTGCCATTAGCAGATGCCCAATTACAAAGTGCCAGTTAAAGAAGCTAGCCACAAACCAATCAGCAACCATAGCAGCCTTATAAATGCCAGCTCCAGATACCCCCATATAAAATGGGCAAAAGTCCCGATAAGTGCTACCTACAGAATCATCTGCACTAATGTGCCAATCATAAAAAACCCCTATATCTGCCAAAACCAGATGTGCCCATAACAATTGGCATTCTACAGAAACAACCATAAGTTCTAGCTACAGATACAGATACTCCATAATAGCGCGCCAACCATTGAAATTGCCATCCATGCCGACACCGGATATGCCCCTAGCAATGAGCAATACATAGAACCCATCATAAAGGGCAGCCACCCATAACAGCGATTTATCTACAGAAGCATTCATAAGGTATAGCCACAGATGCTCAAACCAATGTGCCAACCCCAGAATCCCCCATAAGTGTCAGCTACAGATTTCTGCTGACATATAGGTCATATATCGTCAGCTTTAATATTCAGTGGGCTAAGAGACAGATATTTACTGCTGCATGAGACCTGAACATGGCACCCTGTGCTAGACGGGTCTTCTGTAAATTAAAGGTGAGGACAGGGTGCAGAGATCCCAGCAATCAGCCAGAAGCTACAGAGGAACCAGGTGTTAGATTTCCCTGCAGTGCCACCACAGGAGGAATGAAGTATTACATGATTCCTATTGAAAGCAATGTCATTCGCAGAGATGCTGCTGGGTCCTCCAAAGGTAGAAACACTCTTGGTAGCCGCTCTGCGCTCTGGTAGTGAACACCTTTAAGAAGTGAATAACTCACGGTGTACATGTAAAGCTGCTCTCTTCAACATTACGCGAAAATGTTTACCTACGAAATCAGTAAAAAGCCATTAGTTCTGCTAAATGTAATCCCATTGTTTATAGGACTGTGTATAGGGCGGCGCTGCCTATATGAGCCATTTCCCTGTCTAAACACCATTTTACTAGTAACAAGCTATTTTTAATGAGCCGCGCGTACGACCTGCTCCCCATAGATCCATCTCTGATCTGACTTATAAATAACAGGAAATTTGAATTGCCCGTAAAACTGCACCATTATTTAAATTTAATTTAAATGTCCCTTATATTTTGTAGTTGTAATTTCATTATAAAAACACAAGCTTAGAAAATTAGGATTTCTGACTTGGCAGTCCTGGGTAATAATAATAAAGAACAAGGGTACAGTGCTGTGTCTGTACAGATGTGTACTGGGTCCTCATCATATAGAGAGGCAGTGCTGTGTCTGTACAGATGTGTACTGGGCCCTTACATATAGAGAGGCAGTGCTGTGTCTCTACAGATGTGTACTGGGCCCTTACATATAGAGAGGCAGTGCTGTGTCTGTACAGATGTGTACTGGGTCCTTACATATAGAGAGGCAGTGCTGTGTCTGTACAGATGTGTACTGGGTCCTCACATATATAGAGGCAGTGCTGTGTCTGTATAGATGTGTACTGGGTCCTCACATATACAGAGGCAGTGCTGTGTCTGTACAGATGTGTACTGGGTCCTCATCTATAGAGAGGCAGTGCTGTATCTGTACAGATGTGTACTGGGTCCTCACATATATAGAGGCAGTGCTGTATCTGTACAGATGTGTACTGGGTCCTCATCTATAGAGAGGCAGTGCTGTATCTGTACAGATGTGTACTGGGTCCTCATCTATAGAGAGGCAGTGCTGTGTCTGTACAGATGTGTACTGGGTCCTCATCTATAGAGAGGCAGTGCTGTATCTGTACAGATGTGTACTGGGTCCTCACATATAGAGAGGCAGTGCTGTGTCTGTACAGATGTGTACTGGGTCCTCACATATATAGAGGCAGTGCTGTGTCTGTACAGATGTGTACTGGGTCCTCACATATAGAGAGGCAGTGCTGTATCTGTACAGATGTGTACTGGGTCCTCATCATATAGAGAGGCAGTGCTGTATCTGTACAGATGTGTACTGGGTCCTCATCTATAGAGAGGCAGTGCTGTGTCTGTACAGATGTGTACTGGGTCCTCATCATATAGAGAGGCAGTGCTGTCTCTGTACAGATGTGTACTGGGTCCTCATCTATAGAGAGGCAGTGCTGTATCTGTACAGATGTGTACTGAGTCCTCATCTATAGAGAGGCAGTGCTGTGTCTGTACAGATGTGTACTGGGTCCTCACATATAGAGAGGCAGTGCTGTGTCTGTACAGATGTGTACTCGGTCCTCACATATAGAGAGGCAGTGCTGTATCTGTACAGATGTGTACTGGGTCCTCACATATAGAGAGGCAGTGCTGTATCTGTACAGATGTGTACTGGGTCCTCATCATATAGAGAGGCAGTGCTGTATCTGTACAGATGTGTACTGGGTCCTCATCATATAGAGAGGCAGTGCTGTATCTGTACAGATGTGTACTGGGTCCTCACATATAGAGAGGCAGTGCTGTATCTGTACAGATGTGTACTGGGTCCTCATCTATAGAGAGGCAGTGCTGTGTCTGTACAGATGTGTACTGGGTCCTCACATATAGAGAGGCAGTGCTGTATCTGTACAGATGTGTACTGGGTCCTCATCTATAGAGAGGCAGTGCTGTATCTGTACAGATGTGTACTGGGTCCTCATCTATAGAGAGGCAGTGCTGTATCTGTACAGATGTGTACTGGGTCCTCATCTATAGAGAGGCAGTGCTGTGTCTGTACAGATGTGTACTGGGTCCTCATCATATAGAGAGGCAGTGCTGTGTCTGTACAGATGTGTACTGGGTCCTCATCTATAGAGAGGCAGTGCTGTGTCTGTACAGATGTGTACTGGGTCCTCACATATAGAGAGGCAGTGCTGTATCTGTACAGATGTGTACTGGGTCCTCACATATAGAGAGGCAGTGCTGTGTCTGTACAGATGTGTACTGGGTCCTCATCATATAGAGAGGCAGTGCTGTGTCTGTACAGATGTGTACTGGGTCCTCACATATAGAGAGGCAGTGCTGTATCTGTACAGATGTGTACTGGGTCCTCACATATAGAGAGGCAGTGCTGTGTCTGTACAGATGTGTACTGGGACCTCACATATAGAGAGGCAGTGCTGTGTCTGTACAGATGTGTACTGGGTCCTCACATATAGAGAGGCAGTGCTGTATCTGTACAGATGTGTACTGGGTCCTCATCTATAGAGAGGCAGTGCTGTGTCTGTACAGATGTGTACTGGGTCCTCACATATAGAGAGGCAGTGCTGTATCTGTACAGATGTGTACTGGGTCCTCACATATAGAGAGGCAGTGCTGTGTCTGTACAGATGTGTACTGGGTCCTCACATATAGAGAGGCAGTGCTGTGTCTGTACAGATGTGTACTGGGTCCTCATCATATAGAGAGGCAGTGCTGTATCTGTACAGATGTGTACTGGGTCCTCACATATAGAGAGGCAGTGCTGTATCTGTACAGATGTGTACTGGGTCCTCACATATAGAGAGGCAGTGCTGTATCTGTACAGATGTGTACTGGGTCCTCATCTATAGAGAGGCAGTGCTGTATCTGTACAGATGTGTACTGGGTCCTCATCTATAGAGAGGCAGTGCTGTATCTGTACAGATGTGTACTGGGTCCTCACATATAGAGAGGCAGTGCTGTGTCTGTACAGATGTGTACTGGGTCCTCACATATAGAGAGGCAGTGCTGTATCTGTACAGATGTGTACTGGGTCCTCACATATAGAGAGGCAGTGCTGTATCTGTACAGATGTGTACTGGGTCCTCACATATAGAGAGGCAGTGCTGTATCTGTACAGATGTGTACTGGGTCCTCATCTATAGAGAGGCAGTGCTGTATCTGTACAGATGTGTACTGGGTCCTCACATATAGAGAGGCAGTGCTGTATCTGTACAGATGTGTACTGGGTCCTCATCTATAGAGAGGCAGTGCTGTGTCTGTACAGATGTGTACTGGGTCCTCACATATAGAGAGGCAGTGCTGTATCTGTACAGATGTGTACTGGGTCCTCACATATAGAGAGGCAGTGCTGTATCTGTACAGATGTGTACTGGGTCCTCACATATAGAGAGGCAGTGCTGTATCTGTACAGATGTGTACTGGGTCCTCATCTATAGAGAGGCAGTGCTGTATCTGTACAGATGTGTACTGGGTCCTCATCTATAGAGAGGCAGTGCTGTATCTGTACAGATGTGTACTGGGTCCTCACATATAGAGAGGCAGTGCTGTATCTGTACAGATGTGTACTGGGTCCTCATCTATAGAGAGGCAGTGCTGTATCTGTACAGATGTGTACTGGGTCCTCATCATATAGAGAGGCAGTGCTGTGTCTGTACAGATGTGTACTGGGTCCTCACATATAGAGAGGCAGTGCTGTGTCTGTACAGATGTGTACTGGGTCCTCATCATATAGAGAGGCAGTGCTGTATCTGTACAGATGTGTACTGGGTCCTCACATATAGAGAGGCAGTGCTGTATCTGTACAGATGTGTACTGGGTCCTCACATATAGAGAGGCAGTGCTGTATCTGTACAGATGTGTACTGGGTCCTCATCTATAGAGAGGCAGTGCTGTATCTGTACAGATGTGTACTGGGTCCTCACATATAGAGAGGCAGTGCTGTGTCTGTACAGATGTGTACTGGGTCCTCATCTATAGAGAGGCAGTGCTGTATCTGTACAGATGTGTACTGGGTCCTCACATATAGAGAGGCAGTGCTGTATCTGTACAGATGTGTACTGGGTCCTCATCATATAGAGAGGCAGTGCTGTGTCTGTACAGATGTGTACTGGGTCCTCATCATATAGAGAGGCAGTGCTGTATCTGTACAGATGTGTACTGGGTCCTCATCATATAGAGAGGCAGTGCTGTATCTGTACAGATGTGTACTGGGTCCTCATCATATAGAGAGGCAGTGCTGTATCTGTACAGATGTGTACTGGGTCCTCATCTATAGAGAGGCAGTGCTGTATCTGTACAGATGTGTACTGGGTCCTCACATATAGAGAGGCAGTGCTGTGTCTGTACAGATGTGTACTGGGTCCTCATCTATAGAGAGGCAGTGCTGTGTCTGTACAGATGTGTACTGGGTCCTCACATATAGAGAGGCAGTGCTGTATCTGTACAGATGTGTACTGGGTCCTCATCATATAGAGAGGCAGTGCTGTGTCTGTACAGATGTGTACTGGGTCCTCATCTATAGAGAGGCAGTGCTGTATCTGTACAGATGTGTACTGGGTCCTCACATATAGAGAGGCAGTGCTGTATCTGTACAGATGTGTACTGGGTCCTCACATATAGAGAGGCAGTGCTGTATCTGTACAGATGTGTACTGGGTCCTCATCTATAGAGAGGCAGTGCTGTGTCTGTACAGATGTGTACTGGGTCCTCACATATAGAGAGGCAGTGCTGTATCTGTACAGATGTGTACTGGGTCCTCATCATATAGAGAGGCAGTGCTGTGTCTGTACAGATGTGTACTGGGTCCTCACATATAGAGAGGCAGTGCTGTATCTGTACAGATGTGTACTGGGTCCTCATCTATAGAGAAGCAGTGCTGTATCTGTACAGATGTGTACTGGGTCCTCATCTATAGAGAGGCAGTGCTGTGTCTGTACAGATGTGTACTGGGTCCTCACATATACAGAGGCAGTGCTGTGTCTGTACAGATGTGTACTGGGTCCTCATCTATAGAGAGGCAGTGCTGTATCTGTACAGATGTGTACTGGGTCCTCACCTATAGAGAGGCAGTGCTGTATCTGTACAGATGTGTACTGGGTCCTCACATATAGAGAGGCAGTGCTGTCTCTGTACAGATGTGTACTGGGTCCTCACATATAGAGAGGCAGTGCTGTCTCTGTACAGATGTGTACTGGGTCCTCACATATAGAGAGGCAGTGCTGTGTCTGTACAGATGTGTACTGGGTCCTCATCTATAGAGAGGCAGTGCTGTATCTGTACAGATGTGTACTGGGTCCTCACATATAGAGAGGCAGTGCTGTATCTGTACAGATGTGTACTGGGTCCTCATCTATAGAGAGGCAGTGCTGTATCTGTACAGATGTGTACTGGGTCCTCACATATAGAGAGGCAGTGCTGTGTCTGTACAGATGTGTACTGGGTCCTCACATATAGAGAGGCAGTGCTGTATCTGTACAGATGTGTACTGGGTCCTCACATATAGAGAGGCAGTGCTGTATCTGTACAGATGTGTACTGGGTCCTCATCTATAGAGAGGCAGTGCTGTATCTGTACAGATGTGTACTGGGTCCTCATCTATAGAGAGGCAGTGCTGTATCTGTACAGATGTGTACTGGGTCCTCACATATAGAGAGGCAGTGCTGTGTCTGTACAGATGTGTACTGGGTCCTCATCTATAGAGAGGCAGTGCTGTGTCTGTACAGATGTGTACTGGGTCCTCACATATAGAGAGGCAGTGCTGTATCTGTACAGATGTGTACTGGGTCCTCATCTATAGAGAGGCAGTGCTGTATCTGTACAGATGTGTACTGGGTCCTCACCTATAGAGAGGCAGTGCTGTATCTGTACAGATGTGTACTGGGTCCTCACATATAGAGAGGCAGTGCTGTATCTGTACAGATGTGTACTGGGTCCTCACATATAGAGAGGCAGTGCTGTATCTGTACAGATGTGTACTGGGTCCTCATCTATAGAGAGGCAGTGCTGTGTCTGTACAGATGTGTACTGGGTCCTCACATATAGAGAGGCAGTGCTGTATCTGTACAGATGTGTACTGGGTCCTCATCTATAGAGAGGCAGTGCTGTGTCTGTACAGATGTGTACTGGGTCCTCATCTATAGAGAGGCAGTGCTGTATCTGTACAGATGTGTACTGGGTCCTCACATATAGAGAGGCAGTGCTGTATCTGTACAGATGTGTACTGGGTCCTCATCTATAGAGAGGCAGTGCTGTATCTGTACAGATGTGTACTGGGTCCTCACATATAGAGAGGCAGTGCTGTATCTGTACAGATGTGTACTGGGTCCTCATCTATAGAGAGGCAGTGCTGTGTCTGTACAGATGTGTACTGGGTCCTCACATATAGAGAGGCAGTGCTGTATCTGTACAGATGTGTACTGGGTCCTCATCTATAGAGAGGCAGTGCTGTGTCTGTACAGATGTGTACTGGGTCCTCACATATAGAGAGGCAGTGCTGTATCTGTACAGATGTGTACTGGGTCCTCATCTATAGAGAGGCAGTGCTGTATCTGTACAGATGTGTACTGGGTCCTCACATATAGAGAGGCAGTGCTGTATCTGTACAGATGTGTACTGGGTCCTCACATATAGAGAGGCAGTGCTGTGTCTGTACAGATGTGTACTGGGTCCTCATCTATAGAGAGGCAGTGCTGTATCTGTACAGATGTGTACTGGGTCCTCACATATAGAGAGGCAGTGCTGTATCTGTACAGATGTGTACTGGGTCCTCATCTATAGAGAGGCAGTGCTGTGTCTGTACAGATGTGTACTGGGTCCTCACATATAGAGAGGCAGTGCTGTATCTGTACAGATGTGTACTGGGTCCTCATCTATAGAGAGGCAGTGCGGTGTCTGTACAGATGTGTACTGAGTCCTCATCTATAGAGAGGCAGTGCTGTATCTGTACAGATGTGTACTGGGTCCTCATCTATAGAGAGGCAGTGCTGTATCTGTACAGATGTGTACTGGGTCCTCACATATAGAGAGGCAGTGCTGTATCTGTACAGATGTGTACTGAGTCCTCATCTATAGAGAGGCAGTGCTGTGTCTGTACAGATGTGTACTGGGTCCTCACATATAGAGAGGCAGTGCTGTATCTGTACAGATGTGTACTGGGTCCTCATCTATAGAGAGGCAGTGCTGTGTCTGTACAGATGTGTACTGGGTCCTCACATATAGAGAGGCAGTGCTTTACCTGTACAGATGTGTACTGGGTCCTCACATATAGAGAGGCAGTGCTGTCTCTGTACAGATGTGTACTGGGTCCTCATTTATAGAGAGGCAGTGCTGTATCTGTACAGATGTGTACTGGGTCCTCATTTATAGAGAGGCAGTGCTGTATCTGTACAGATGTGTACTGGGTCCTCATCTATAGAGAGGCAGTGCTGTACCTGTACAGATGTGTACTGGGTCCTCACATATAGAGAGGCAGTGCTGTGTCTGTACAGATGTGTACTGGGTCCTCATTTATAGAGAGGCAGTGCTGTATCTGTACAGATGTGTACTGGGTCCTCACATATAGAGAGGCAGTGCTGTATCTGTACAGATGTGTACTGGGTCCTCATCTATAGAGAGGCAGTGCTGTATCTGTACAGATGTGTACTAATCGGCAGTGATCAGACAACCTGCGACCCATCAGCTGTTTCGGAATAGCTCTACCACGGTGTAGTAGACGGAGTCGGTTCCTGCGTCGCTGCTCCCCTTGGATGGATGACTGTGTAGCTCTGGGGCTGACTTCCGGGTCCTTACATACTGCAGGGCACTTGATGGGTGGGTTGTCAGACCCCCTCTGATCAGATAGTGATGGCCTGTCACATTCTATTACTGTACGGTGATGATTCAGTCTGTTTGAGTCCTACTCCGCGCTGGTGCAATGTAGTGTAAGATTTTGAATGCAGCTTTGGATGTGAGTGGAGAAGACATAATGTAACACATTTTACTGTACAATTGATCTTGATTTAATTAATAAAACCCACAGTGATGAACAGGTGATGCAGCCTGGCGTCGGGGCATCTACCAGGCAGACGGCACGCGGCCGCCGCTCTCCGTATAGAAACAAACCTCATCAAATCTCCTCTATCTGCTCGACCCGTTATTGATTGTTTTTGCCTGTCAATTCCGAGCAGCATTTTCACATGTAGAGCGGCAGCAGACAAGCAATAAAACCAGCAATCACAGGACATTGTGCTGCGCAGAGAGGTGCAATTACCAGCGCGCTCGCATAATAGGCTCATAAAGGCGCCAGGCGGACAAAAGTAAGCGCCGTGTTATCCCAGGCCTAAATTATCTACCCACAACTCGGGACCCAAGCTAACCCTTACATTGCCAGGCGGTGCGGGACCCATAGTTGAAATTCTGAATTCAGTCCTCAACAAAGTAGAGCAGTTGTCCATAGCAACCAGAGCAGGTCAGCAAAGTGGAGCAGTTGTCCATGGCAACCAGAGCAGGCCAACAAAGCGGAGCAGTTGTCCATAGCAACCAGAGCAGGTCAACAAAGTGGAGCAGTTGTCCATAGCAACCAGAGCATGTCAGCAAAGCGAAGCAGTTGTCCATAGCAACCAGAGCAGGTCAACAAAGTGGAGCAGTTGTCCATAACAACCAGAGCAGGTCAGCAAAGTGGAGCAGTTGTCCATGGCAACCAGAGCAGGTCAACAAAGTGGAGCAGTTGTCCATAGTAGCCAGAGCAGGCCAAAAAAGCGGAGCAGTTGTCCATAGCAACCAGAGCAGGTCAGCAAAGCGGAGCAGTTGTCCATAGTAACCAGAGCAGGTCAGCAAAGTGGAGCAGTTGTCCATAGCAACCACAACAGTTCAACAAAGTGGAGCAGTTGCCATAGTAACCGTAGAATTTCAACAATTTGGAGCAGTTGTCCATACTAATAAAGTTTTTCAACAATGTTGAGGAGTTGTCCATAGCAACCATATTATTTCTACAAAGTTGTTCATAGCAACCAGAGCATACCACCAAAGTGGAGCAGTTTCCATATCAACCATAGAATTTCAGCAATTTGGAGCAGTTGTCCATAGCAACCAAGGCATTTCAACAAAGTGGAACAGTTTCCATAGCAACCACAGCAATTCACCAAAGTGGTGCAGTTGCCCATAGCAACCACAGCAATTCACCAAAGTGGTGCAGTTGCCAATAGCAACCATAGCATTGTGCTATGAAATCACTTTCCCAAATACTCCGCGCAATAGTGGTAAATTGTAAAAAAAAAAAAAAAAAAAAAAAAAAAAAAGCTGGTTGGTTGCTATAGGCAACAAGACTGGTGCCTGAGATATATATATATATATATATATATAAAACATACTCAGCTCAGACACTGCCAAAACTGCAGCCCAACAGGATGGCCGGCGTGGCCGGTAAGGTCCGGCTTTCTGGGGTGAAGCCAGTGGCCCCCCTACCACAGTGTGGCATTGCCCCCATTTCTAGACTTCCCTGTTGACCACAACATGGCTGCCGGCACCGAGCACAGGTTCCCGGTCCTTTATTTCACCCCTTTTCTCCCCATATCGCAGAGAAGGAAGAAAACAAGTGTCTCCATCCTGCATCATCGTCCTCAAGACATTTGTAAGAAAACTTTTGCGCACATTAAATATTTGTGTGTAAAACCGCTTTTACTATGTGTCGGGTTTCTCCAAATAATTTGCACCCTGCGACTTTCATAGACATTTTTTTTATTTCCGCTCATCTCATTGAGTTGTAATCTTGTCTCCGGGGAGGAGCGTGATAAATATTTTATCTCCGCGTGCTCCGGGATATAAATAAGCGGCAATAAAACGGCGGCTTATTAACATCTTACAGTAAAAGCCGGCCGTGCGGGGGAATCCATCAGACGTGTCTATAAGTGTAATGGATGAGAGTGTTTATCGCACCGTATCCCCGGCCCTCATGGAACCTGCCGTGTAACTGCGAGTTACGTCTTCTCCGTGGATATTCCCTCACATGTCGGTACTTAAATACATGGGAGTGGCCCGATGATTCCTCTGTGGTAGCCGCTAGCCAAATATCTGCACCAGGAAGAGATAAAAGAAGAGCGACAAGAAAAGCCTGAAAGCCTGTGCAAATATTCTCCTCCGCCGCTTGGAAGTACAAGTCCCAGAAGGATTTTTTCTCCTTCCAGTTTATATTCCTGTACATAGGAGCAGTATTATAGTAGTAATATTCTTGGACATAGGAGCAGTATTATAGTAGTTATATCCCTGTACATAGGGGCAGTATTATAGTAGTTATATTCTTGTAGATAGGAAGCAGTATTATAGTAG
The DNA here is from genome assembly GCA_033119425.1 of Bufotes viridis. Taxonomy (NCBI): domain Eukaryota; kingdom Metazoa; phylum Chordata; class Amphibia; order Anura; family Bufonidae; genus Bufotes; species Bufotes viridis. The sequence goes on along the minus strand of CM065596.1, from coordinate 17,172,890 downwards.
TAATATTCTTGGACATAGGAGCAGTATTATAGTAGTTATATCCCTGTACATAGGGGCAGTATTATAGTAGTTATATTCTTGTACATAGCAGCAGTATTATAGTAGTTATATTCTTGTACATAGGAGGCAGTATTATAGTAGTTATATTCTTGTACATAGGAGGCAGTATTATAGTAGTTATATTCTTGTACATAGGGGCAGTATTATAGTAGTTAAATTTTTGTACATAGGGGCAGTATTATAGCAGTTATATTCTTGTACATAGGAGCAGTATTATAGTAGTTATATTCTTGTACATAGCAGCAGTATTATAGTAGTTATATTCTTGTACATAGGAGCAGTATTATAGTAGGTATATTCTTGTAAATAGGAGCAGTATTATAGTAGTTATATCCCTGTACATAGGGGCAGTATTATAGTAGTTATATTCTTGTAGATAGGAAGCAGTATTATAGTAGTAATATTCTTGTACATAGGAGCAGTATTATAGTAGTTATATTCTTGTACATAGGAGCAGTATTATAGTAGTAATATTCTTGTACATAGGAGCAGTATTATAGTAGTTATATTCTTGTACATAGGGGCAGTATTATAGCAGTTATATTCTTGTACATAGGAGGCAGTATTATAGTAGTTATAGTCTTTTACATAGGAGGCAGTATTATAGTAGTTATATTCTTGTAGATAGGGGAGCAGTATTATAGTAGTTATATTCTTGTACATAGGAGCAGTATTATAGTAGTTATATTCTTGTACATAGGAGCAGTATTATAGTAGTTATATTCTTGTACATAGGAGCAGTATTATAGTAGTTATAGTCTTTTACATAGGAGGCAGTATTATAGTAGTTATATTCTTGTACATAGCAGCAGTATAATAGTAGTTATATTCTTGTACATAGGAGGCAGTATTATAGTAGTTATATTCTTGTACATAGGAGCAGTATTATAGCAGTTATATTCTTGTACATAGAAGCAGTATTATAGTAGTTATATTCTTGTACATAGGAGACAGTATTATAGTAGTTATATTCTTGTACATAGGAGACAGTATTATAGTAGTTATATTCTTGTACATGAGAGCAGTATTATAGTAGTTATATTCTTGTACATAGGAGCAGTATTATAGTAGTTATATTCTTGTACATAGGAGCAGTATTATAGTAGGTATATTCTTTTACATAGGAGCAGTATTATAGTAGTTATATTCTTGTACATAGGACGCAGTATTATAGTAGTTATATTCTTGTACATAGGAGATAGTATTATAGTAGTTATATTCTTGTACATAGGAGCAGTATTATAGTAGTTATATTCTTGTACATAGGACGCAGTATTATAGTAGTTGTATTCTTGTACATAGGAGATAGTATTATAGTAGTTATATTTTTATACATAGGAGTAGTATTATAGTAATTATACTCTTACACATAGGTGGCAGTATTATAGTAATTATACTCTTACACATAGGTGGCATGCGTACATTTTTGCAGGCATAGTATCTCTTTGGTCCAGCCCACAAAAGTCTGCTTCCTTTGTAGAAGTTCTGCACATTTTTCATATGCTGTCCCATTAAGGCACAGGCTTTGGTGGCCAAGAGGGAAAACTGATAACAGCAGCCACATGACAGATGGACTGATAAAGCAAAGTCATTTCTTATTGCCCACAGGATAATCGTTTCAGGTTCAATGGGTAGCAGGCAATTACAATTAAGTTGTATGGCCGTTGACTAACGCCGATCATTTACAGGAATAAGAGCACAGGCCCCGTGACAAGATCTGCCACGTCGTCTGACAATTACCATTTATCAACCACCACGCTATCCTTGGGCTATGTATTCATCAAATGAACATTGATTTGAGCCAAGGGTTGGGCAGAACTGGAACATATTACCTTTAAATTTCGACCGGGAATAGAGAAATCAAATAAAAAGAAATTCTGCAGCCGCATCAGTTGTCACCGCATTCGTTTAACATCATGTTTTTATATTCAGAGCTCTTCGTGTATTATAAAGGTCAGGAGTTCTTCTTTAAATATATTATATATATCTGCTGCATGAAGAGTCACTTTATTAAACTATCTGTCTCTGCTCTGGAACAATCGGAGCTGTGTCTCTACCTCCTCCCTCCTCAGACACAGCAGAGCATACGATCCAGTCATTTTTGAAAATCGTCTTGCCTTTTCAAACGGGCAGCTCAGGAGGCATGTCCTTTCTGTTGCAACTAAGGGGCATATCCTTTCTGCTGCAGCTCAGGTGGTGTTTTCTTTCTACTGCAGCGCCGAAGGGCGTGTCTTTTCTGCTCCAGCTCACTCCCTCTCACAGCCCAGGAGACAGTTGAAAGTTTGAACTGAGCATGTGCGTCCATCTCGGCGGGGTGGAGAGAGAAATATGGAAAAGAACAAACAGCAGGTGGCGCTATACGGATAGATTTAATTGAATAGCTCGGTGGCTATACAACATTTTTAATTACATGCAATTACAAAAGTATTCAGATCCAAGTGTAGAATATTTTTCAGGGGACAACCCCTTTAAAGGTCTTAGACCCCAATAAAAAATCTGTAATGGCGCCCCCAGTTCTCCTTAGGTGGCGTATGTGTCTTTGGACAACCTTGGGTATTACTGCTACCTCTGCACCCTCTACAGCAACAGCAATGCAATTTCCATAAGGATTTGTCACTCGGTTTTCCATATAGGTAGATCATTTTATTTTCAAAAGGATCACATGGCCCCGTTTCTCCATGCTGCCTTTTGTGTCAGTATTCACTGCAGGTCTTGCATTCTGTTTATGAGCCAAAAACATCAGGCTGAGCAGTGTTTATGGGAGGGGCTAAATCATTTAGACCGATGGCATCATCAGTGAGGTCATGTTGTTTACATTTGGCCTTTTACCCTGAATAAAAGCTCTGTCTTACGAGATCCTGCTCTGTTTCCATGAACTGTCTGCGCTGAAGAACAAGAGCAGCACTGTGCGCACAGCGTCCGATATACCAGGGAATTCAGCAGCTGCCGCTAAATACAATAAATATACAATATAGAAATGGCGACGTGAATAATAAGCCTGTTATGTGGTGGTATCCATACTGACCCCGAGGAGCTGTCTCTCTGGTCAGCATTCAGAATCCAAGCGCTCGGCACCAGTCCTCGTTTAACCTTAACCCCTATGGAATTTAATCACATTTTAGCTGGGTGACAACTGTTCGCGGCAGCCGTTACAGTGTTGTCAGCCCGCGTTTACTAGATCCTACACAGCACGTTAGGGCTCATGCACACGAATGTATATTTTTTCCGTGTCCGTTCTGGGTTTTTTTTGCGGACCATATACGGAATCGTGTCTGCAAAAAAAAACAGCGTGCATTCCGTTTCCGTATGTCCGTTTTTCTGTTCCGCAAAAAAATAGAACATGTCCTATTATTATACGGACAAGAATAGGGCTGTTCTATCAGGGGCCAGCTGTTCCGTTCCGCAAAATACAGAATGCACACGGACAGCATCCGTATTTTTTGCGGATCCGTTTTTTGCGGACTGCAAAATACATACGGTCGTGTGCGTGTGAGCCCTTATGCCGAGTTAGACTTTGCGCTCTCTCCCATCTCAGCTCTGTTTTTTAAAATGTCAGTCTTCACTGCACTTCTGGCATTCTATTCATAAACCAAGAAGCTCACGGTGAACAGCCAAGCACTTAGGACTATTGAAAGGCATTTGGAGATAAGTATACAATATAAAAATGAGTGTAATGATTATTAAAGGAATCCTAGAATATATTTAGGGCCTATGGTATGAACAATATATACCCTAACCCACTGCATACAGGTTATGCATAACAGATGGCAGGGAATATAACTGCAGAAAAGTACTACGCAGGTTTTATTTTTTACAGGCTGTAACCGCAGGTACATAGGTCTGCATGGGAGCTGTATACACAAAACCGTGGAGGAGATTTTTAATTCATCATGACCTATGGTATGAACGGCACAAACCATCAGGGCTGCACCTAGCATTTCTGCTACCGGAGTCGAAAACTGAAACTTCTTAACCTAAACCCTTTGCCACAATGAAAGCGCTCATTGCCCATGACCTCTGACCCCCTCTTGCCCCTACCTGGTGCTGCCTGAGGCGATCGCCTCACCTGGCCTCATTGGTCGTGCTCCCCTCCATACCATAACCTATTGTATATAGATTAGGTTAAGGCTACACGCACACGACAGTTGTTATTTGCTTCCTTTTTTTTTCACATCCACATCCGTTCCGTGTGTCCGCAAATTTTGTAGGTTGTGTTTCCGTGTGTCTTTTTTTTTTTTTTGCGGATCCGCAAATGAAAACGGAAGGCTTGAACCAGTTTCTTAAAGTACCTGTACAAGTGCCCTGGTTTCCAAGCAACCATCCGCAAAAATATATGTATGCGGATGACAAACGGATGGCTTCCGTTGGTCATCTGCATTTTTTGCCGACCCATTGACTTCTATGGGTCCGCAAACCGTTTTTGTGGACAAGAATAGGACATGCCATATTTTTTTTGCGGACGTGAAATGCGGACAGCGGACAGGCAACGGAAGAGGCATCCGCATTTTTTACGGATCCATAGAAATGAATGGGAAACCATTGGATCCGCAAAAAAAACGGAACGGAGGCCGCAAAAAACCACTGCCGTGTGCATGTAGGCTAAAACAGATGGAAGGGAATATAACTAAAGGAATCTACTACGCAGGTTTTATTTTTACAGGCTATAACTGCAGGTCCATAGCTCTGAATAGGGGCTGTATACACAAAACGGTGATTTTTAAACTTGATTTTTAATTAAAAGCCTATGATATGAGCAACACATACCATAACCCATTGTATATATAGGTTATGTATAACAGATGGAAGGGAATAGAACTGCAGAAACCTACTAGGCAGGTTTTATTTTTTACGGGCTGTCACCACAGAGGTCCACATAGCTCAGCATAGGGGCTGTATACACAACGGTGTAGGGGAGTTTTAATCGAAAGCCTATGATATGAGCAACATATACCATAACCCATTGAAAATATAGGTTATGTATAACAGATAGAAGGGAATAGAACTGCAGAAAACTACTACGTGGGTTTTATTTTTTACGGGCTGTCACCACAGAGGTGCATAGCTCAGCATGGGAGCTGTATACACAAAACGGCGTAGGAGAATTTTTGATCAAATCCTTTTGTAAAGTTGCTTCATTTTTCATTTCAGATGCATTGAGAAAGAGAACAAAGGATGCAACGGCGGACGTATCCGTAAAGTGCATGAAGTAGGGTCCCACATTGCACCGAGGCTGCGCTGCCTGCACGCGTAGAGTTTTTATAAGCCTTGCTCCAGTCTCCGCTCACAAAAGCTATTTGTCACAGGCCATAGAACCCCCCGGCTGAGTGTAGACATGCACTTGTGGTAGACTTACAGTCTATTTTAAATAGGCCTTAGGGATTTTGCCGCTGACCACGGAGCATTATCCCCGGCTATTCGTTTTAATTGACTATCCACAATGCTGCTTGTAGGAAATCACTTGAAGCCATCTCCTGCCCGATGCTAGCCCACTAATGACCTTCTCCTCGCCCTAAACACATATGGCCGAGACAATACAAATCTCATTTGGGTGCTTGGCAAATCCAATAACTCAATTGCTACTGTACTGCAGTTACATCTATCAATCTGCGGTGGTGGACGGCGGAGTGCTGCTTTCTACGGGTCAGCCGCGTGGGCGAAAGCGTCTAATCGATTTACCGATGATTAAATCCACATTTGTAACACTTGTCATTATTAAACCTTCAATCTTCATTACGGGAGAGTTTAACGGCTGCATTAGAGGGGAGAAAACGTCACCGTTTAGTTCTGTCCCCGCAAACACAATGAAACTTCAGGGTGAGATCACTGGATTCATTCACTTTCCAAGACAGGATGACAAATGCATTGCTTCATTACAATGAGCCATGGATCCCCAGACTCCTGAATGGCAAAGCTATTTAGCTATGCGAATTCCCATTGGAAACTCCCTCATAGCTAGAGTTCCCCTTTAACCAAGCTTCTCCTGCCTAAAAAATAATATCGTGCAGCCGCCGCAATCCAAGCACAAGATTTCTATATTCAGAAACAGCTCCATTCTTGTTCACAGGTTGTATCTGGAATTGCAGCTCGGCCGACTGGAGTGAATGAGGATGAGCTGCAATACCAAACACAGTCCATAGACCACAGGGGGGATGGGGGGGGGGGGATATTTGGTTCTATGACATTGTTCCCTTACCAACATAAGCCACACATAGGCATCAATGTCATAATGCTGGAGAACTTCTTTAAATAAAAAATGCCTTTAAATGAGCAGCAGCTGAGGTGTGTATTATGATGTTCTGCAGCAGCTGAGGTGTGTATTATGATGTTCTGCAGCAACTAAGGTGAGTATTATGAGGTTGTGCAGCAGCTGAGGTGAGTATTATGAGGTTGTGCAGCAGCTGAGGTGTGTATTATGATGTTCTGCAGCAGCTGAGGTGTTTATCATGAGGTTCTGCAGCAGCTGAGGTGAGTATTATGAGGTTCTGCAGCAGCTGAGGTGTGTATTATGAGGTTCTGCTGCAGCTAAGGTGTGTATTATGATGTTCTGCAGCAGCTGAGGTGAGTATTATGAGGTTGTGCAGCAGCTAAGGTGTGTATTATGAGGTTGTGCAGCAGCTGAGGTGTGTATTATGATGTTCTGCAGCAGCTGAGGTGTGTATTATGATGTTCTGCAGCAACTAAGGTGAGTATTATGAGGTTGTGCAGCAGCTGAGGTGTGTATTATGATGTTCTGCAGCAGCTGAGGTGAGTATTATGAGGTTGTGCAGCAGCTAAGGTGTGTATTATGAGGTTGTGCAGCAGCTGAGGTGTGTATTATGATGTTCTGCAGCAGCTGAGGTGTGTATTATGATGTTATTCAGCAGCTGCGGTGAGTATTATGATGTTCTGCAGCAACTGAGGTGTGTATTATGATGTTCTGCAGCAACTGAGGTGAGTATTATGATGTTCTGCAGCAGCTGAGGTGTGTATTATGATGTTCTGCAGCAACTGAGGTGAGTATTATGAGGTTGTGCAGCAGCTGAGGTGAGTATTATGAGGTTGTGCAGCAGCTGAGGTGAGTATTATGAGGTCCTGCAGCAGCTGAGGTGTGTATTATGATGTTCTGCTGCAGCTGAGGTGTGTATTATGATGTTCTGCTGCAGCTGAGGTGTGTATTATGAGGTTCTGCAGCAGTTGGGGTGTGTCTTATGATGTGCTACAGCCGCTGAGGTGTGTATTATGATGTTATGCAGCAGCTGAGGTGTGTATTATGAGGTTCTGCAGCAGCTGAGATGTGTATTATGAGGTTCTGCAGCAGCTAAGGTGTGTATTATGAGGTTCTGCAGCAGCTGAGGTGTGTATTATGATGTTCTGCAGCAGCTGAGGTGTGTATTATGATGTTTTGCAGCAGCTGAGGTGTGTATTATGAGGTTCTGCAGCAGCTGAGGTGTGTATTATGAGGTTCTGCAGCATCTGAGGCGTGCATTATGATCTTTCAGCAGTAATTGAGACATAGAGCTATATACTACACACTGCATCTGCTGAAGAACCTCTTCCTAAAGAAGAGCTACATGTCACTCATGGATGAATCAGAAGAAGGAAATTCCTGCAAAATCAATCTGCAACAAACCTTTACTACTGGAGGAGATAAGCGGTGCCTGTGCAGCCCCGCTCGTCTTTGTTTAAATCATCAGGTAGTGACATATTTACAAATACTATTTCCAGATACGGCAGGATTAGTGTACCCCGCCTTTACACCTCTAGCTCTCTTGTTTTAAACGTGAGGGACAGAGCACGCCAATTACTCTGTGCCCTGCGGCGTTGTCACCGCAGATCGCTCATGCCCGGTTACAGGTGTTACAGCAAGTTACATTCTACAAAACGCAGAATTAATAGGAACCCACCGGCGCCCAGCGAGGCCCGATATAAACATTGATTAAGACTCCATCCATAGGATTGGTAATAAATGCATTTATTACAGCTGCCGAAAAGTGCTTCACTGCCGAAAATATACACAAACACAATTATACCCCCCGCAGCTCCGAGTAATTATCCTGTGTTATTACATGTAGTTCCCGGAATTATATTCTTCAAACATCATTTTTTTTCTGCTGAGCACATACAATGCAGAACATTTTTGTGCGGATAATGAGGGCTGCTCCGCCGCCGTATTGTTGGGGTAGGACGGTGAAGGCTGCACTTACCTCGTATTGGCCTGTAATTTCCGGCAAATCTGAACTTCATTTATGATAAGTGCATTGATCAAATGCTTATTATTGTCGTGCTTCGCCATCCGGGAGGCCATTAAATCACCCGGGCGGTCGTTAGAGTCCGCTCCTTTTTATTGAAGACTCTGCCTCAGCACAATACAAGGCAGCAGACATGGGTGAACATTGTGCAGAGCCGCCATAGACAGCTGCCACCGTTTAACCTCTCCATTGCATGTGGCCGACGTATACCCAACAGCAACGACAGGGCTACAAAGTAGCGCAACGACGCGCGCAGGACGTAATAAAATTACAATATCCCATAACTTTCATGTCTTCCTATTGTGTCAAGTATTGCCCGATCCTGCGTTGCACTGAATTCAGTGTAAAATTTGTCAGAAGAAGCCAATAAAAAAGTGAGAGAGGAGAAGAAAGCAGGGTCTATGCATTAATATGAAGCCCGGGTGACTGTGTGACTAAATCATAGTTTCGTAGCTCCTACAATGGCTTATGGTCAGGCATGCTCAACCTGCGGCCCTCCAGCTGTTGCAAAACTACAACTCCCATCATTCCCTGACAGCCTACAGCTATCATCCTGCAGAAGGGCATCGTGAGAGTTGTAGTTTTACAACAGCTGGAGGGCCGCAGGTTGAGCATGCCTGGCTGATGTCATTTAACTACGCTTGGGGAAAGAGGGAGAAAAGGTTGTAAGCAAAACCTGTTGACATTTGGGATCAAAGTTTAAAGGCTATGGACGCCTTTGGGGTAATTTTTTTTTATTGCATTTTACTTATTTTGGGCTAAAAATCATTTTTGGTAAAAATTTTCAGCAGTTTTTGTGATACATGTGGTTACAAATGAGTCTATTTGCAGACTGTCCTTCCTGAGTTCTGTCAGCTGACGGCTCATGTAAAGGTCTTATCTCTGATCTTCTGACCTCATAAACACTCATTATAGCCAAGCGCTATCAGTAAATTCTTTCAGCAGGCTGTTCCGGCAGAAGAATATCCTGCCGGAAGACATCGTATCCGGAATAGCTGGATACTACCTGACCCAGCCAGGGCTCATTGACTATAATGGGACTCAGCTAGGATCCAGTCTGATTCCGCCATTAGTGCTGGTACTAGGCCGGACAAATACCGCAGCGGTATTTGTCACGTCCTGGCACTAATGCTGGAACCAGGCCGGATCCCTGCCCCATTATAGTCAACGAGGCCTGGAGGTGCTCCTGCCTTCTCCGGCTATGCCAGATACGATGTCTTCCGACAGGCTGTTCCTCTGCCAGAAGAATTTACCTCTAGTGTGAAACTAGCCTAATAGGAATATGGCTTGTATGAATGTTTATGAGGTCAGGAGATCAGAGATAAGAGCTCGGGGGGGATGGTCTGCAAATAGACTCATTTTTAACCACAAAAAACGCAGTGCATAAAGATCAATTGAAAAATTACCTTTAGCCCAAAATGAGTAAAATGCAATCATAAAAAATGGAAATTGTCCATAGGCTTTAAGTCTGCAACAATGTAAGCTTTGTTTTATGTTGGAGTTGTACTCATTGGTAGTCAATGGGGAAAAATCTCTCCAAAACAGCATAAATCTCAACAAATTTCAAGCACTGGCATAAATGATAAAATTATCACTGCATATACTGTTTATACTATATCGATATACAGTAAGCCCCCTCTAGTGGCGGTTGTAGGCATCCAAAACTTATTACTCAGCTTTTTACATATACAGGGGATGTGGAGCTCTGTATTACAAAAACTGAGCTGTAAATCTATATATATAAAGAAGGACGTATATATGTGTGTGTGTATGTATGTTCCGCAATCACTCAAAAACGCAACCATCGATTTCAACGAAACTTGGTATCACATCCCTTGCTATCTGGAAAGAAATCTTGTGGGGGGGGTGGGGGTCTCAGCTCTCTAGGACGTACCGTTCCTGAGATATTCCCAAAAAATGACCTGCATTAGCCAATACAAGCCTACAATGTCTTAATACCAATCAGCCAATAGAAGCTCACAGGCCCTTAGTCTCCACATACACACAGGTTTCCATAACAACCCAGACATTTTTTTTTCATGGCTGTAGGTCAGCTTTAGGCAGGGATGGGCAAACTGCTGCTCTCCAGCTGTTGTAAAACTACAATTCCCACCATGCCCTGCTGTAAGGTTGATAGCTGTCGGTAGTCTTTGCATGCTGGTAGTTGTAGTTTTGCAACAGCTGGAGAGCCGCAGTTTGCCCATCCCTGGGCTAGGGCTACACAACGACATGTGTCGCACGACACATAGGGCACGACTACACTGTTGCATGTGTCGCGTGACATTGATGTCGCACCAATGTCGCGCAACAATTTTTATAATGGTAGGCTATGGTGTCACACTGCGACATGTGACATACTTCGACACGACAGTCACAGAAAAATCCATCATGGATGGATTTTTTGCAACTGTCGTGTCGCAGTCGCAGCATGTCACATGCCACAGTGTGACACCATAGCCTACCATTATAAAAATTGTTGAGACAAAATGTTGCGCGACACATGTCGTCGTGTAGCCCTAGCATGAAAGGGGCAGGGTGCTGTGGAGGTCACTGTTAAAGGGGCGGGAACTGTGGAGGTCACTGTTAAAGAGGTGTTCACTGTAGATGCTACTGTTAAGGGGGAAGGCCGCTGTGGAGGTCACTGTTAAAGGGGCAGGGGCCACTATTAAAGGGTCAACTGTTATGGAGGTCACTGTTAAGGAAGCGGGGTAGTGTGGAGGTCATTGTTAAGGGGTGGGCCCCTGAGGAGGTCAATGTCAAGGGAGTGGGATGCTGTGAAACTCACTGTTAAAGGAGCGGGCTGCTGTAAAGGTCAAACTTAGAGGGGATGGGCTGCTGTGGAGGTCCCATTTTAAAGTGGCGGGGCACTGTGGGGGGCTCAGTGTTAAGGGGTGGGGGACTGTGAAGTTCACTGTTAAAGGGGCGGGGTGCTGTAGAGGTCATTGTTATGGGGGATACTGTCGATATCTTTTAACGACACACGGAAACATTAAATTAAATCGATGAAATATACCCGGGCGAAGCCGGGTCCTTCTGCTAGTGCTATAAAAAATACACAATATAAGAACAATCTGCTGTTAAAGGTGGACATTCACCTTAAGAATATGTTTTCTGCAAGAAAATCTGGCATCTGATCAGCACTTTAAGAAGCTATCACATCCTTGTTGAACTGAAGACATAACAATCTTCAGTTCACAGGGAAACTTCATGACAGTTTTAATGGATTTGAGAGTGAATAACCTATAGGCTCAGATATCCGGGCAAGCTGTCACCACGTCTATCTGCGGAGAAAGCATGCAAGATCAAAAAGTCAAGACAGCTTGTGGAACTGAAGCTCCATCTGCTGCACAGACTTCTGGGGTGCCCGGGGCAGAGGGTCAAGGTTTCCAGATATTAAGATGTTCTTCAGCAGCTGTTTCATTGGCAGGAACCTATATGAAATCCGCATGTATGAAGCAAAGACTGCATGTGGATTTCCCTTAGGCCCAGGTGGTCACGAGGATAAGATCTGCTGATATATGAGCAGATGTCTCCCATTATCATAGGCGATTCGGGAGCAGGGAGCATAAACGAGAAGAGTAGGTAGTAGTAGGTGCTTTGGACAGGGGGCTTTAAAGCTGTAAAGGGTGTGTCCTTTGGTACATCTATCTTGAGACAACACTCAACACCCAACTTGAATTAACAGCCCATTACAATGTGGCCCCTACATGGGGACAAGGGTTTCGATTCTTATTCACTCACACAACCCAACTTTGTAGGACAGGGGATTGGTGGAAACCTAAGTCTGGTTTCCACAACCCTGAGACCCCTGAGCTGAGCCCCTTCCCTAAGGACCCTATAGCATCCATGTGGTTTGCCTCTATGGCATGACGCCATTGCTTCTTCCTCTCATTAGTTAAGCTTAGCTTAGAGCGGTAGAATCACTGCAAAGTTTAGACATTTGAGGCCTATGTAAGTTCATAATTATGGGACTTCAACCCTTTTCATCGGCTATATACCGGCCGATGGGCCCATTATTCCCCTTCACATGGTTACTGTTGTACAAACACAAAAAGTTGGAGAATTTGGTTACTTGGAATAAAAGAGGCATTTCTATGCAGCTCCAGGGCAGACCTGGGCTAAGCAGGGGTAGGGCTTAACACCTTCTTACCTACCGTACCCACGCCTGCAAAGGGGAGATAAGGATGCATCTGTGAGAAAAAACGGAAAGGTCCAGCTTCTAAGATCCAATTCTTTATTCCAGCGGTTTAAAAATCCTCCATACCCAGGATGACAATACACAATCTACGCGTTTCGGACACACAAATTACAGTCCTTACTCCTGACAAGTGTACTTTGCAAAAGCCACTCCATATAAACCCCCCGCACCTCCCATTAACCATAGGGCAGGCTCGGCAGGTTCACCTGGAGTGGGCGGTTTAGACGTTCACCTCACTCATTAACCCTTCACCTACAAGAAAACCATATATAATAAAAAACATATTGCATATTATGACAAAAATGGCAATACTTAGGATAACTTTCATTAATATCTTTTATTATATATGGTTTTGTTGTAGGTGATTTGAAGGGTTAATGAGTGAGGTGGACGTCTAAACCGCCCACTCCAGGTGAACCTGCCGAGCCTGCCCTATGGTTGATGGGAGGTGCGGGGGTTTATATGGAGTGGCTTTTGCAAAGTACACTTGTCAGGAGTAAGGACTGTAATTTGTGTGTCCGAAACGCGTAGATTGTGTATGGTCATCCTGTGTATGGAGGATTTTTAAACCGCTGGAATAAAGAATTGGATTTTAGAAGCTGGACCTTTCCGTTTCTTCTCACATTACAAGTTAGCAGCTGATCCTAGCTGCGTCCGTGCTTCTGGGAGGCGGATATAGGTGAGCGCTGCAATTTTTGTATGTTTTATATATATTGATAAGGATGCATATGCATATGGGCGGTCTGATTCTCTATGGCGGGCGCCCAGGTGCATTACACCACATTTGGTAGGGATTTGGCATAGCCTCTGGATATGCATCCAAGTTGTTTTAGAGCACAGTGTTCAGTTTATATAGGGTTAAGCGCAGTGGAAGCCAGAAATGTCAATTTTATCCAAAAATTGCCGTACAGGCTGTAGATGCAAATGAAAGGTGCTGAACCCGTAGAATAGAGATTATTAGAGCTGACATAATGAAATCCAAATGCTTTTATAATTAAAAGTAAAGCAGGTATTACTAGGCCAATATAGAGAAGGTTCCATGGCATCTGCAGAAAACATAAGACCCCCTCCCCCTGCGGTATATGAAAGGACAGACAGGGACTGAGAGGGGATTATATGGATGGGAATGTTCCTGCTCCTCTCCTGCAGCTGAGACATTGACAAATTGTCCTCTTTGTCTCCTAATGATATTGGTGCAAAGCGGAAAATTGCACTAAGTTTTATAAGCCCATCTGCCCCCTACTCCCAAAATGACTTGTCTGTATTAATATGGCTGCGCATGTCTTGAAGGAAGCTTTCTCTGCTGCATTACAGCCCCACTGAGCATTGCAGCGTCCAGGACACCAACCTCTTCTACACAAGCGGTTTTATCACGTCTGCTTTTAATAGGGGCCTGTCAGCCTCGGGGTGGACACCGCTAAATCTTCTTTATGTCATATGGTAATGGCGCCATTAGCTGGCAAGATGTTGTCTCTTGTTTTTGGGTGAATAGAGTGTACGCTCCGCAGCCGGGCATCAGCCCGAGGGTAACATGGGCACCAGCCGGTGGTCCCTACATGTAAAGAACACGATTTCCTGGGGTGAAGTATAAATTAGAGAGTATATTTGGTCTAATCCATCTATTTATCATCTCATATCTATCTATCTATCTATCTATCTATCTATCTATCTATCTATTATCTCATATCTATCTATCTATCTATCTATCTATTATCTATCTATCTATCTATCTCATATCTATCTATCATCTCATATTTATCTATCCTATCTATCTATCTATCTATCTATCTATCTATCTATCATCTCATATCTATCTATCGATCTATCTATCTATTACCTATCTACCTATCTATCATCTATCTATCTATCATCTTATATCTATCATATCTATCTATCTATCTATCTATCTATCATCTTATATATATCTATCTATCTATCTATCTATCTCATATCTATCTATCTATCTATCTATCTATCTATCTATCTATCTATCTATCTCATATCTATCTATCTCATATCTATCTATCTATCTATCTATCTATCTATCTATCATCTTATATCTATCTATCTATCTATCTATCTATCATATCTATCTATCTATCTATCTATCTATCGATCTATTTATCATCTCATATCTATCTATCTATCTATCTCCGACTCAGGGTCTCAGGAAATCTGGTGAGAACCATATGGTTTACCATACAGGTCTTCTATATATTCTTGCCCGTATCTCTCCTGGCTCTAGATGCAGCATCTTCTGTCTGTTTCACCTCCAATAAATGCATGTTAAAGAACACATTTGCCACATAAATTGAGCCGGAGCTTTAGAAAACATTGATCCAAAACAAGCAATAAAAATAAAATTGAGTTAACGGAGTGCGTGTCACTTGCTCTGATCCATCTCGGTATATCACCCCGGCTGCTAACTCCTTCATAATAACACTTCATGCATTGCTCAGCCGTACAGCAAAATCAATAGCTCACGACACATGGACACTTCGGCTTCTATAGAAGCACTTTAACGACTAGGATGTATATATGTTCCCAACCAGTCAATGTTATGTTGAGGAGGAAACGTTACAAATGTTACTTACTAGGTAACTAGAATGCCCTTTCTTTAGAGTGCTCAGCGATTAGAGCGCCCTCTTCTGCATTGTGGTTGTGGGAGTGACTTCCTATTGGCATACAGCTGACTCTAATGATCTTTTTTCTGTGGTGATTATTAGAATGCTGAGAGTGGTAATGAAGCCTTTCATTTTGCATGGATGCGTTTAGAGTGCCTGCTGTTTGGTATGGAGTTTACTAGAATATGCTATTTGCATGTCGTTTACTAAAGCGCTCGCCATGTTGTATCATATTTAGCCTGTGTTTTGTATTGGGGAGACTAGAGTGCGTTTGGTTATGTGTGGAAAGCAAACTTTAGTCTGATATTACTACAATTCATATATATATATATACAGCTACTAGAATGCTCTTTGGTATGTAGGTCATTTGAGTGCTCTGTATGTGTAACAGTTACTAGAATGCTCTCTGTTCTGTGTGTAAGTGACTAGAGTGCTCTGTATGTGTAACAGTTACCAGAATTCTCTCTGTTTTGTGTGTGGGTCACTAGAGTGCTCTGTTTGTGTAATGGTTACCAGAATGCTCTCTGTTCTGTGTTTAGGTCATTAGAGTGCTCTGTTTGTGTAATGGTTACCAGGATGCTCTCTGTTCTGTGTGTGGGCCACTAGAGTGCTCTGTTTGTGTAATAGTTACTATAATGCTCTGTGTTCTGTGTGTAGGTCACTAGAGTGCTCTGTTTGTGTAATGGTTACCAGAATGCTCTCTGTTCTGTGTGTGGGTCACTAGAGTGCTCTGTTTGTGTAATAGTTACTATAATGCTCTGTGTTCTGTGTGTAGGTCACTAGAGTGCTCTGTTTGTGTAACGGTTACTAGAATGCTCTGTGTTCTGTGTGTGGGTCACTAGAGTGCTCTGTTTGTGTAACAGTTACAAGAATGCTCTGTGTTCTGTGTGTAGGTCACTAGAGTGCTCTGTTTGTGTAATGGTTACCAGAATGCTCTGTGTTCTGTGTGTGGGTTACTAGAGTGCTCTGTTTGTGTAACGGTTACTAGAATGCTCTTTGTTATGTGTGTGTGGGTCATTAGAGTGCTCTGTTTGTGTAATGGTTACCAGAATGCTCTCTGTTCTGTGTGTGGGTCACTAGAGTGCTCTGTTTGTGTAACAGTTACAAGAATGCTCTGTGTTCTGTGTGTAGGTCACTAGAGTGCTCTGTTTGTGTAACAGTTACCAGAATGCTTTCTGTTCTGTGTGTAGGGTACTAGAGTGCTCTGTTTGTGTAACAGTTACTAGAGTGCACTCTGTTCTGTGTGTGGGTTACTAGAGTGCTCTGTTTGTGTAATAGTTACCAGAATGCTCTCTGTTCTGTGTGTAGGGTACTAGAGTGCTCTGTTTGTGTAATAGTTACCAGAATGCTCTGTGTTCTGTGTGTGGGTTACTAGAGTGCTCTGTTTGTGTAACGGTTACTAGAATGCTCTCTGTTCTGTGTGTGGGTCACTAGAGTGCTCTGTTTGTGTAACATTTACCAGAATGCTCTCTGTTCTGTGTGTGGGTCACTAGAGTGCTCTGTTTGTGTAACATTTACCAGAATGCTCTCGGTTCTGTGTGTGGGTCACTAGAGTGCTCTGTTTGTGTAATAGTTACCAGAATGCTCTCTTTTCTTTGTGTGGATCACTAGAGTGCTCTGTTTGTGTAATGGTTACCAGAATGCTCTCTGTTCTGTGTGTGTGGGTCATTAGAGTGCTCTGTTTGTGTAACGGTTACTAGAATGCTCTTTGTTATGTGTGTGTGGGTCATTAGAGTGTTTCCTAACTTGCAACATACAAGAGTTCCTAAACGCAAAAATATTTTGACAACAATCAGAGGAGAAATATAGGACACTTTATAAGACACTTTATGAGGGCAGGATTGTGGGCGCTCTCAGGACTGGTCACTGAAGCCCTATAGTCACAGCCACCATAAAATTTACCTTTAACTCTTCTTGACAAGTCATTTAGCTATGATGGAAAGCATCCATAAAAGAATCATACACTGCATATATATTAAGGGAAAGGTTTATACTCTCGCCGCTATTATACTAGAACAAAAATAAAGTTTTATGACTCGGTTTTATCACCAGCAAATGTATTAAAAGTTATCGGTGGAATTAAATGTTCTGACATTTTCCTGAGGCTGATAAATAGTAAAAAAAAAAAATCCTTGTTTTATGGGGAACATTTTGCATTTGATGTACATAGGGGATTCAGCCATGGACAGTGCACCCAGCGACACACAGTGATCCTAAAAAATGACTCATTTGGAGACAAACAAGTGGGTATTTGCAGTAATCGGATGATAAAGTGACGTTCTGTGGCACCCATGGCAGAAGGGCGCCGGTCACTGCACTGATTCCCAACACGCAATCCTAGAATTCTTCCAGTCACCACTAGGAGGAGCTCACACACTGCATAGTGATTTTTACATTGATTAATAGGTGTGAGCTCCCCCTAGTGGTAACTGCATGTAGTTAAAGTTTTATCATTTAAGAGACCGGTGTGTGAAAAACGAAGCTCTGAACTTTGACCTGGTGCCATGGTTTCCAATAATTGAAATCCAATTAGGGAAAGTGAATTTTTTCACACTGTATTTTATATTTTTTCTTTTCTATTTATTTCCTATTTTATACTCTCGCTAGCTGAACACAGAAGATAGATTTGATTTTCTTGTAAGGAGTCCCACACTCCTTGTGAACTGTAGCAGAAAGAATTAAAAAAAAAAGTTGGTTCTGCTAAGAAGGAAATTCACAAAAACTCTTCTAATTAGATGAATCAAATTATTGAGTAAAGAAGTGCGGCAGAGGGTGAAAAATCGGATTATTCCTTCCCGTCGAGCGCACATTTCATGTCTAATGAGTTCGCCGCACCAGGTAAATTGCTACCTGTGTTCCAAGTCCACGGACTAATGAGATTATCAGACAGCAGCCGACAGGCACAACCCACCCCGGCCGCATTATGCAGAAGATATCCCGCTGCAGTCAGCACATGCCGCCCTCCGTAATAACCAATCATGTTGATACTATCAGGTAATTTCACGTTTTTGGTTTCTTGCTCGAGGAGGTAAGATAATTGTTGATCTGAAGTTCATGTTGATAAGCTGCTAATTTGTATTTTAATATCCTGTATATATTTTAAAAAGTGAGCTCCATTCTGCCCCCTTCTGGCAGTGCTTCAGTGTCACGCTTGCTTTACAACTAGTTGCCTCAAATTTCTAGTTGCTAAACAAATATATAATGAAAAGTTTCTGCAAGTTTCTAATATACTTTGTTGCAATTTTCCCCCATTTTCAAAATTTATGCTTGCTGTCAGCAAATTGAAACCTCATTGGTTGTATTCTGAGGCTAAAAACCTATAATACTTCTTACTGTTGAGTGTTCCCTTCAATTGTATCCAGTCTGAACAATCCTTTGTGAGCTAAACAGATTGAATGGCAGGCTGATACATTTTACCTGTCGGGGAAACAGTGGGAGATTAGTGTTACCGAGGTATTCACCTCACAGAGGACTGTTTACACTGAGTGCAAGTGTAGCAAACTCTCAGCTGTGAGAAGTACAGTGCTTTGCAAAAGTATTCACCCCCCCCTTGACTTTTTTCGTGTTTTGTTACATTACAGCCTTAAGTTCAATGTTCTGTTAATCTGAATTCTATGTGATGGATCAGAACACAATAGTCTGAGATGGTGAAGTTAAATGAGAAAAATATACAAATAAAACTATTGTTCAGAAATAGAAAACAGAAAATTGTCATGTGCGTATGTATTCACCCCCTTCATCTGCGTGTGTATTCACCCCCTTTGTTAGGAAGCCCATAAAAAGCTCTGGTGCAACCAATTACCTTCAGAAGTCACATAATTAGTGACATGATGTCGCCTGTGTGCGATCTAAGTGTCACATCATCTGTCATTACATATACACACCAGAGGCTGCAACACCTAAGCAAGAGGCGTCACTGACCAAACACTGCCATGAAGACCGAGGAGCTCTCCAAACAAGTAAGGGACAATGTTGTTGAGAAGTATAAGTCTGGGTTAGGTTATAACAAATATCCAAATCTTTGATGATCCCCAGGAGCGCCATCAAATCCATCATATCCAAATGGAAAGAACAGCAGCAAACCTGCCAAGAGACGGCCGCCCACCAAAACTCCCGGACCGGGCAAAGAGGGCATTAATCAGAGAGGCGGCACAGAGACCTAAGGTAACCCCGGAGGAGCTGCAGAGTCCACAGCAGAGACTGGAGGATCTGTACATAGGATGACAATAAGCCGTACGCTCCATAGAGTTGGGCTTTATGGCAGAGCGGCCAGAAGAAGCCATTACTGCCAGCTAAAAACAAAAAGGCACGTTGTGAGATTGTGAAAAGGCATGTGGGAGACTCCGAAAATGTATGGAGGAAGGGGCTCTGGTCTGATGAGAAAAAAAGAAAACGCTATGTCTGGCGCGAACCCAACACATCCCCCAAAGACTGGGAAACTGGTCAGAGGGAAAGATGGATGGTGCTAAATACAGGGATATTCCTGAGCAGAACCTGTAGCACTCTGTGCGTGATCTGAGGCTAGGACGGAGGTTCACCTTCCAGCAGGACTGACCCCAAACACACGGCTAAAGCAACACTTGAGTGGTTTAAGGGGAAACATGTAAATGTGTTGGAATGGCCGAGTCACAGCCCAGATCTCAATCCAATAGAAAATCTGTGGTCAGACTTAAAGATCGCTGTTCACAAGCGCAAACCGTCCAACCTGAAGGAGCCGGAGCAGCAAGGAGGAGGAATGGGCAAACATCCCAGTGGTAAGATGTGGCAGCTCATAGAGACTTATCCAAAGCAACGTGGAGCTGTGATTGCCGCAAAAGGCGGCTCTACAGAGTATTGACTTTAGGGGGGTGAATAGTTATGCACATTGATTTTTTCTGTTTTTTTGTCCTATTTGTTGTTTGCTTCACAATAAAAATAAAAAAACATCTTCTAAGTTGTGGGCGTGTCCTGTAAACTAAATGATGCAAATCCTCAAACAATCCATGTTGATTCTAGGTTGTGAGGCACCAAAACACAAAAAAAGTCAAGGGGGTGAATACTTTTGCAAGTCACTGCAGTAGTTCTTTAAAGGTTTTCAGCCTCTGGATGTAAACTAAACTATTACCATTCACTGACAGTAAGCAGAGATTGGGTTTTCACCAGAACTTATATTTAGGATATGTCATCAGTATCAAATTGGTGGTAGCCCGCAGGGGTGTAACCTTAGGGGCTACAGAGGCAGCAATGGCAACCGACCCCTAAGACGGGCCACGTAGGAGGAGTTATAAATGGCACCTAGTAGGTGGGGTCTACTACAGATTCTGCATTGAGGCCCGGGAGCTTTAAGGTAGGCCTCTAGTAGTCTGCCAGTAGTAGTCCTGGTCTCCATTTTTACTGTACAGCGGGCTGCACTTGAAAATTTCATATAAAAATAAATAAAAATTCTCAGCAGATAATTCTGAAGAATCACACAGTAACCCAATTAATGGTAACAGAATAACTAACAATATATGATTATATGACGCATCTTCTAATGGAATTTGTACAGAAGGAAACATCTTGGAACAAAGCCCTTCATCTGCAGAGGCCTCAGGTCTATTCTCCAGAGGAGCACCGCTGCCACCTCCTGGCCATCAGAGGAAGTGTCCTCTATTTGTAATTCCTTCCGCCTTCCCCAGCACTCTGTAATAATTAGACAACAGATGGTAAAACTATAACAAGCCTCACTATACATCAAGCGCTGGAGACCGTGTATAAATCTTTACGGCCCCGTGTGATCAACTTGTATTGCTTTATTATTGCCTGCTATGTGCTGGAGCCAGGAAGACGTGAGCTTGTTAACCCTTAGTTTACCAGGGTGTGCTTAACACCAAGTACGGAAAGTATGGAGTACACCGAAAAACAAGGGCAAGTAAATCTGGTTTATAATCACTAGCCAACAATATAATTTCATTGCTCTAGTATGAAATAGAAAGGGAAAATAGATGAATATCTATATATCTATCTATCTATCTATCTATCCATCTATCTATCTATTATCTATCTATCTATCTATCTATCTATCTATTATCTATCTATCTATCTATCTATCCGGAGTGCTGCCTGCCGTTTCTTCACTCTATCTATTATCTATCTATCCATCTGTCTATTTATCTATCTATCTAATCAAGAACCTACAAAAATGTAAAGCCAGCACTTTTATTTTGCACTTTTGCATAGGTTTATATTTCTCATGTTTTCAGTCAAAATGCCTACCCACACCCAGATAGAAGATAGATATATACAGAGAAAATAGATAGATATCCAGAAGAGGGCGCTATCATTCAGAGCCTATCTGCATAGCAGCGGTCCAAGCTCCTACTATCACAAGGCCTTGCTGCACAAAGAAGCCCCAGGAAATGGAAGCACCCGGAACAAGTCACCCAACCCCATCCTGACCAAGACACCAACCAGTACAGCCTAACGAAGGGAGGGATCCAGAAGATGATACACAAGAGCAAAGAGGACTCTGGAGGAACAACATAAGAACATCACAAAGGCTGACAGTATACCGGAGCCTGCAGAGGGAGTACAAACTGCGCCATATCTGGAGAAGCTCCCCAACCCCAGAGACTGACAGATCCTGAGCCGGTATAGACTAAGCGCCCACAACCTGCTCAACTAATCCGGGCGGCACCGACAGAGGTACAAGCCCAGAGACAGCAGACTGTGCCAGCGGTGTGACCAGAAGAAGGTGGAGGATGAGGCCCCAAATACTCAGCAGTGAGGGACACTCACTTCAGGAGACTGTCTGATCTCTGCCCAGACTTTACCTCCATGGAGAAGGAAGAGACATTATCCATACTGCTGGGGGGAAGAGGAGAACACAGCGGCCATAGCAGCACAATATATTACTGCCTGCCATAGACTGAGAGGAGCCTGATATACCATGGACTCCTTTACCCCCACCCTGGATGTGTCCCCATCCTCCATCCCTACTCAATTATTTCCCACTTGCTTTGGCAATGCTAATATGTCCTGACAATAAAGCTTATATGAATTTGATATGAGCTTAATATGAGATAGATAGATAGATAGATAGATAGATAGATAGATATGAGATAGATAGATAGATAGATAGATAGATAGATAGATAGATATGAGATAGATAGATAGATATTAGATAGATAGATAGATAGATAGATAGATAGATAGATAGATATGAGATAGATAGATAGATAGATAGATAGATAGATAGATAGATAGATATGAGATAGATGGATAGATATTAGATAGATAGATAGATAGATAGATAGATAAGATAGATAGATAGATATGAGATAGATAGATAGATAGATAGATAGATATATATATAGATAGATAGATAATAGATAGATTGATAGATAGATAGATAGATCTGTACATGTATGTGAATTCTGTGCATTACATTAGTCTTAGGCCACATGCACTTTGCTGTATAGTTACATAGTTGAAAAGGTTAAAAGAAGACACAGACCCATCTTATTCTCCTTATAACGCTGTAATTGGAAAATATTTTTTTTTCGCACAACTTCCTATAGAAGGAAAAATAAGGTGGAATGTTCCATCACTTGTGTTATATCGCTATTCTCCCGTAGAAGTGTTGTTTCTAGGGGATAAAACAGTGGTACAAGGAGGTGTGATATGACAGTACATGGAATGCCTATGGGTCCGTAATAATCAATGTGCTGCTTTGTAACGTCCGTGAAACAAAAATTGTCAGCATTTCCATAAAGGACCACCAGATGGCGGCATGATGATGCTTAACCATCCACCATGACGTAAGCCGGTTTTAATATCTTTAAACAAAACACAGGACTCAGATTAGGGATTAATAGAAAGCCTGCCATATAGCCTGCAACCCATCTGCCAAAAATCACAGTACGTGTACGGCACTAGAGCTCAGATGATACAACAACCCCCATTAGATCGCAGCGTTCTTATCCCCAAAACACAAGGTTAGGAGCGGTAACCTGTGGAAATGAGCCTGTATGCATAGACTGGATACAACTGTAGCAAACTCTCATCTGTGACAAGTGTCAGATCTGAGTGGGTTTTCAGACCCTAGATGTAAGGAAGTATGTTTTCATTCACTGACTGCAAGCAGAAATCTTGAAAATGATAGGGAGGCGAAATAGTTAAGTAAGCTTTATTGACAAGACATCAGAGTACCTTTTTAAAGGTCTTTTTATGT
Source organism: Bufotes viridis (assembly GCA_033119425.1). Lineage (NCBI taxonomy): Eukaryota > Metazoa > Chordata > Amphibia > Anura > Bufonidae > Bufotes > Bufotes viridis. The sequence continues at coordinate 17,149,589 of CM065596.1, read as the reverse complement.
ATTACGTCTACTAATCCCCCCTTAAAGGGAACCTTTCACTTTTACACAGTTTATTTTGTTCTACTCTGGGCAGAGGACTCCGCCTTCTTCTGCGCATGCGCCACACTCCCAATGTCACTATGGGTCACAGGCTTCATCACTCACCCTTCAATGCACTTCATAGATGCTGCATACAACGAGAAATGTGGAGTCCTCTTTCCAGAAAAGGGCAGAACAAAGTGCGCATGCGCTGGTTGTGTACTGTACGGTGCAAGCAAAAAGATTTCAAGGGCTGTGTGGATAACATAAAGCACATCATCCATATTAGGCCTCTTTCACACAAAGGCTTTTTTTTGTGAGTGTACGGGCCGTTGTTTGCATTCTGTATACGGTCCGTATACGTTAAACCATTCATTTCCGCAAAAAAAAAAAACGGAAGGTACTCCGTATGCATTTCATTTTCGTTTTTCCCCTCCGTTTAGGCCTCATTCACACGTCCGCAAATGGGTCCGCATCCGTTCCGCAATTCTGCGGAACGGGTGCGGACCCATTCATTCTCGATGGGGCTGGACATGAAGCGGAGAGCACACTATGTGCTCTCCACTTCCGCATTTGCAGAGCGCGGCCCCGACCTTCCGGCCTTCGGCCCACAACTTCCGGTCCGCGGCTCCGCAAAAGATAGAACATGTCCTATTCTTGTCCGCAGCTTGCGGACAAGAATAGGCATTTCTATGGGGGGTGCCGGCCAGCAGACGTGTGAATGGGGCCTAAAGGATAGAACTTGTCCTATTCTTGTCCGCATCACAGACAAGGATAGTACTGTTCTATTAGGGGCCAGATGTTCTGTTCCGCAAAAAACGGAATGCACACGGATGTCATCCGTTTTTTTTGCCGATCCGTTTTTTTCGGACCGCAAAACCATACGGTCGTGTGAAAGAGGCCTTAAACAAAGGAAGAGGTGCTGACTAAGCGAGATTTCAACCGCTGGATTCCATGATCCAGACACGGCTAGTGGACTGTTGTGATCTAATGAGAATACTGTGCGGGAGTTCGCGACTGCTTGCTGGCAGGTTCCCTTTAACAAGTGCGGTGTACTGGGGGTGCACAGACATTTTAAGACTGCAACAGAGCAGTCCAGCAAAGCATCCATGAGCTCAGGCGTTCTCTACAGGCAGGAAACACCTGGTCCGCTCGGCTCCAGACTTACCAGGAATAAAATCTTCGGAGAATTTTAGAAAAGTTCACTCCCTTCTCCAAGACTTAGGAATGCACAATGTAGCGTCTCACCGCTGGAGGAGCAGAGGCAGCAAGGACTGGACCAAGTGTAATATCCCCTACTGCAGAAATCCCATTTTATGAACTGTATCTTGACTATTAGGGCTCTTTCACACGTAACGTGTAAGCCCTGTGCCCGTATTGCGGACCGCATTTGCGGATCCGCAATACACGGGCACCATTCTGTGACCATTACGCATCACGGATGCCGACCAATTCATTTCAATGGTTCCGTAAATCCAGAGGTGCCGAAGGGAATGAGGGAACGGAACACTACGGAAGCACTACGGAGCGCTTCCGTGGGGTTCCGTTCCGTACTTCCGTCCCGCAAAAAGATAGAACATGTCCTATCTTTTAGCGGAACGGGCAGATCGCGGACCCATTCAAGTCAATGGGTCCGCGATCCGCTGCGGCTGCCCCACGGGCACGGGGCTCACGCGTTTGTGGGAAAGAGCCCTTAGACCTAGGGAAGTATACAATGTATCTCCACGCCAGCAATAATGATTCACTGTAACCTGTTCTGTGATGGACGGGATTTAAAGGGTTTTTCCATCTAAAATTAAATCTAAACCACTGAATTATCCAAATAAAAGTTTCATTCATGTGTTTCCAGGAAAGCTGTGTGGCGGCCATTACAGCTCTCGGAGGGGTGGTCACCGAACTAAACTCCATAAAGGGTTGTCCACTTTACACAATACCTTATTTCCATAATGGTTCCTGATGACAGACTGAAGATGAGAGATCAGCTGTAATCTAAGGAGGAACCTGTTAGCATATGTTCAATTCTCCTGCAGTGCCCCCACAGGTGAAACAAAGTATTACAGGACACCCATTAAAATCAATGGGCAGTCTGTGTAATGCACAGGTCTGCTGGGTCCTCCACATGTACAGATGCCCTCCCCTTACGTTATCCCAAAGGGCTATATAAAATGGGTTTGGTTCTATAGCCATACGCCTGTCCATAGCACCGCTAGATAAAGTGCAAAGAATTGCCGTTGACAACAATGTTCTAACCTGGGACCACCTAAATCTATAAGTAGGTCGACCCAATAGTGGCCATGTTTCCTGGGCATAAGATGCATTTTAAAATGTAACGCCGCCTTTTACTTCCATTTTACTTTTAGATCTGACAAACTGTTTTGATTTATTTCTTTATAGTAGTCAGAGCTTTGTTTTCCTGACACACAGCATCAAATCCCCTCCATAGAGATCACAGAGTTAAATGATAAAAGGATCATTATCTATAGCCACCACTAGAGGGAGCTTACTGCATACTGTTAATATTGAAATCCCTGTTTGAACAGTGCTCCCTCTAGTGGTGGCTACAGGAGGTAGAATTTTATCATTTAGCGCTATATTGTTTGTGCAGGGCACTTGGTGCTCTGTATTAGAAAAAATTTTGCTCTGATTGATATAAAGATATGATATGTAATAAATCAGCTCAGAATTTTTTATTATTTATTTATTTTAATATATATATATATATATATATAAAAAGAAGGACGTATATATGCGAGTGTGTATGTTCCGCGATCACTCAAAAATGCAACCATCAATTTCAACGAAACTTGGTATACGCATCCCCTGCTACCTGGAAATAAATCTTGTGGGGGTCTCAGTTCTCTAGAACCTACCAGTCTTGAGATATTCCCAAAAAATTGCCTGCATTAGCCAAAACAAGCCTCTCTTCAGATCCCAACTGCCATACACACGGTCACATGTCCCTTATCAGCCAATAGAAGCTCGCAGGCCCTTTGTCTCCACACACACAGTTTTACCCCAGGTTTCCATAACAACCCAGCCATTTTTTTTACTGCTGTAGGTCAGCTTTAGGATAGGGCTGCATGACACATAGGGCACAACTACACTGCTACATGCATCGAGTGCGACACCATGGCCTATCATTATAAAAAAAATTGCGCGGCATTGGTACGACAATATGTCGCGTGACACATGTCGTGTAGCCCTATCCTTAAAGGGGCAGGGCACTATGGAGGACACTGTTAAGTTGGCAGGGGCCACTATTAAAGGGGCAGCTGCTGTGGAGGTCACTGTTAATGGGGCAGGAGCCCCAATAAAGGGGCAGGCCGCTGTAGAGGTCACTGTTAAAGGGGCGGGCACTGTGGAGTTCACTGTTAAGGGGGCAGGGGCCACTATTGAAGGGGCAGCTGCTGTGGAGGTCCCATTTCAAAGTGGGGGCACTGTGGGGGGTCAGTGTTAAGGGGTGGGGGGGCTGTGGAGGTCACTGTTAAGTGAAATAGATGAAATATAGCCCATGTGATGCCGGTTCCTTCTGCTAGTATATTTAGATAAAATAAGAAAAAATGGTATTTATGGGTGGACATTAAATAAAAATGGAAACACCTATATTCCAGAGCCAACGTATGGGTCTCTGCTGGAGGCAATGGGCACAGCTGTCAATCACACGGTGCCCGGCTATCACCACCTAAGCTTTGTTTGCAGCAGTTATAGCGGCTAGGTCAACATTTTTCCACCCAGGTGCCTGATCTTCCTTAGTGGGCCCTGCAGACGAGATTGTAATCTCAATGAGTGTGTTCTGCAGACTCATCCTTATCTGCAGCCTCTTGTGCACACACAGACGTTGTTTTAAGGTAGCAATGTCACCATAACCATTGTGCGTCCCCCTGCGCCAGGCCTGTCCTCGCCATAAAATGCTGCAGTTAAAGGTAATGATAAACCAGACCTAAACCGACTCCACTGTGTATGTTTATGGGTAAAGTTAATATGTAACAGGGATTTCTCTCTTGAGGTGGCCCCGGGGGAGTCGGAAATGTTTTTTTTTCTCTTGAGACGTTTCCAAGAATAATGTTAAAGAAATCTTTAAAGGGTTATTACGATCTGGGACCCTGATGCCATATCACTGGGACATACCGTCAATGTCAGATTGGTGCAGGTCCCACCTCTGTGACCCCCTCCTGTCTCCAGAATGGGGCCCCTCAAGTGAATGCAGAGCAGACGCGTATGCGCAGTGCCCTCTCCATTCACGGCTTTATTTTTCGGAAGTTCCATAGTGGTGAATGGGAAAGGCCGCACAAGAACTGACACCTCTCTATTCACCGCTACAGGATATAACCAATTATTTTCCTACGCCCCATAGTAGTGATGAACACAGAGAGATGAGACCCGCAACTGTCTTAGGCCTCATGCACACGACCGTTAGTGTTTTGCGGTCTGCAAACCGCGGATCCACAAAACACGGAAGCTCCTCCGCATTCCGTTCCGCAATTTGCGGAACGGAACGTGGCCCATTATAGAAATGCCTATTCTTGTCCGCAAAATGGACAAGAATAGGACATGCTCTATTTTTTTTGCGGGTGCACGGAACGGAGCAACGGATGCGGACAGCACACGGAGTGCTGTCCGCATCTTTTGCGGCCCCATTGAAGTGAATGGGTCCCCGCCCGAGCCGCAAAATATGCGGCTCGGACGCGACCACAATAACGGCTGTGTGTATGAGGCCTTACAATGATGGCATATTCTAGCGATATGCCCTCAGTGTCCCAGAAGAGAATACCCCTTTAAGGAGCTTTCCAGGAGTCAAAACAATTGATTATAATATTCTACAGCGATCATTGCTCTGTTGCCCCATTGTTTGCAGTGATTAGCAGCTCACATGGCCTCTTTGCCTCGGCCAGCGATCTGCAACCTCCGGCACTCCAGCTGCTCTGAAACTACAACTCCCCAAATACTCCTCCACTTCTATGGGAGTTACAAGCACTGCAAAGCAAGTGTGCATGCTGGGAGTTGTAGTTTCAAAGCAGCTGGAGTGCCTAAGGTTGCTGACCCCTGGCCTAGGCAATGCGATTGACAATTGCTGCTGTGGAACTACAGTTCTTGCTTAATTTCTGTGTTGGGAGATCACAACAGGCCTCTATCAGTGATGTACAACATCCTTCTGGCCACTAGGTGGAGCTGTTTATCAGTGGTTGACGGTTATTAAAAGTACTACTTTGTATACAAAATGTTTTTATTTTACTCACTTTACAGACATTGTCATCACTCTGTCCCCAATGGGACTCACAATCTAAGTTCCCTATTAGTATGTTTTTGGAGTGCGGGAGGAAACCGGAGAACCCGAAGGAAACCCACGCAAACACGGTGAATAGAGAGAGAAGTAGTCAAATCTCAAAATTTTATTTTGAAACTTAAATGTAACAATTTAGGCTGCTTTCACACTGGCGTTTTGGATTCCGTTTGTGAGATCCATTTCAGTTCAGGATCAGTTCAGCCCCAATGCATTCTGAATGGATAAGGATCCGCTCAGAATGCATCATTTCGGCTCCGTTCAGTCTCTATTCCGTTCTGGAGGCGGACACCAAAACGCAGCATGCAGCATTTTGGTGTCCGTTTGAAGATGCGGAGCCAAACGGATCCGTTTTGACTTACAATGTAAGTCAATGGGGACGGATCAGTTTTCAATGACACAATAGGGTGCATTTGAAAACGGATCCGTTCCCCATTGACTTTCAATGTATTTCAAAACGGATCCGTTTTGACTTTGACAATTTTTTTTAAAGCTAATGCAAACGGATCCGTTCTGAACGGATACAAACGTTTACATTATAGGTGCGGATCCGTCTGTGCAAATACCAGACGGATCAGCACCTAACGCCAGTGTGAAAGTAGCCTTAAATGAAAAAAAAAAAAAAAAAGATTTTGTGGGCCACGCTAACTATGAGTGAAGCTGTTCTTTGAGGCAATTTTCATATTTCCGTCCGCCATCTCTGGCAGGAGTTCTCTGGATCCGGTGTAGCAGGATACTGCCGCCTGCCAGTATGCGGCAAAAATCTGGCCACTACCAAACAAATATGCCAGCAAAAGTTTTTGCCCGGCCAATTCCCAGCATTCAATGACAGCCTGCCGGAGAGGCCAGACAGAGATGTGAAAGTAGCCGAAGAAGAAAACGCCGGCGAGAATATCATACGTGGCAGCTTGCAGTGGGGTACTGGTTCTCATTGAAGAGACGTATTCTCAGGCAATGCTCCATGGGAAAGGATATGCAAATTAGCTTATCTCAATCAAACCAGAGACTCCTCCAAATGGAAGAGCGATCTACCTGCAGACGGCTGTACTGAAGAGGGGCAAGAACCCAGAAACCGTGGTCTAGAGGGGGGTTGTTCTTTCTTTTGGTTTGAAATGAACTCATTTGCATACGTTTTCCCATGGAGCATTGCCTGAGAATAAGTCTCTATAATGAGAACCGGGACTCGGGGCCGACGTGAGCACGGCAGCAGGAAGGATTTCGACTCCCATATCTTCCCTATAGAAAGCCTAGTACTGTCCAGAAGACTTGTTCGCTTCTCTACGTTTATTTTATAGAAGAAGAGAGGGTGAGAGGGCCCCTTTAAATGGTTCCTATATAGCCGGGACCATTACATATACCTCATTCTCATGACTTTGAACTAGGACTTTCTTTACAAACAGTACGTGCAATTAATAAAACGTGTTCACCATTTTTATTTGTCAGGGGTAAAGGGGGAAATCACCCGTGACCACTTGAAAGAGCCGCGCACTTTTATATATTCAAGTAACTAGAAAACACTTGTTTCCTGGCGGCAATTAATGCTTCAACCAAATGGCCACTTAATATTATAATGAGGATTTACAGTGGGAGGAAGCCCGTGCCAGGTGAGCAGCCAAACGTGCCCCCTTACGGCATACGTGTACCCATAGAAACCTATTGCGCTGAAGGGAATTTCCCATGAAAGGCCCCTAGAGGCATATATAGAGGTAAGCGGGGGCCCCCCCAGCATAGAATGATATGGGGTCCCCCTCTGGTGCTGCTGACACCACACAACTGACCATTGATGCTTGTTTGCTCCAATCTCCTTTCCATGACCCTTGTTTTCTAAGGTATCAAGACCCCCTGGAGGCCTGACGAACCCGTTTGGATCCATTTATGACAGATCCGTCAAACTGTCATGGCTTCCAATACAGCGGTATTAACGTCCTAAAAAACGAAGGCACATCACTCCAAAACGATCGATGCGGATCTGACCTCTTTGACCCCCATTGATCCAGAGGATGAAGGGGCCGCAGCACTGGTGCTTAAAGAGGTTGTCCCATCTCAGACAATGGGGGCATATCGCTAGGATATGCCCCATTGTCTGATAGCTGCTGGTCCCACCACTGGGACCTGCACCTACAATGAGAACGGAGCGGGGAAATGAACGGAGGGCGCACTGCGCATGCGCAGCCACCCTCTATTCATTTTCTATGGGGCCTCCGAAAATAGCCGAGCGCTGGCTCGGCTATTTCCGTCTGCCCCATAGAAATGAATAGGAGCATGGGCCGTGCATGCGCGGTGCGCTCCCATTTAGTTCTATGAAAGCAGCGCTTGGTGGTGGACAGACCCCGGGAAATCCGGGGTGCCACAGCGCTCGACGCTGGGACCCGCACCTATCAGACAATGGGGGCATATCCTAGCGATATGCCGCCATTGTCTGTGATGGGAATACCCCTTTAAGTGAATTGGGCTGACTGGATGGGAGCGCAGCACTTCAACATTCTCCAAAATGATGGGGATCCCGAGGGATCCACCATTTAGAGAGTGATCCTAGTGATATACTGTCAATGTTAAAGGTGGGCATACCCCTTTAACGGAAGCCATGACACCAGTGTGACAGAGCCTAACAGAGAGAAAGCTGTCAATCACTAAGTAGGACAGCCCACTGGACTCCTAAGCATAGAAAGAGGAGGGAATTCAGGGAGTCAATTACAAGTTATGCTGAATCTTTTTCCGTAGACCTATATATTGATCTGCTCAGCTCCTCCTGCTCTATAATATGATGCCCACAGACTGCACAGCATTTCCAAGATGGCAGGTTCTCTTTAACTTTTTGGAAAAAAATGTGGGTTGCCTTATGATACAATTCTATTGCAAATACATCCTCTGGTATCAGGCATACAGCTGGGGTCTGTAGGAAAAGGCTCAATGTGTTTTCAATGCACATACCTCCCAACTTTTACAAATCGCAAAGAGGGACAACGTGCGGTGCGCGTCACGGTTGTTTTTTCATACTAGGCCACGCCTCTAACTCCGCCCAAAGCTTAATTACTGACTCGGTCAGAACTGCAGCAGCTGGGGATCGGTTAGGTGAGTATAAGGGTCCATTCACACGTCTGTGAATGTGTCCGCCCCGTTCCGCAATTATGCGGAACGGGTGCGGACCCATTCATTCTCTATGGGGGCATTCTTTATGGGGCAGGAATGGATGCGGACAGCGGAGCACGCCCCCCAACTTCCGTTCCGGGGCTCCGGAAAAAAATAGAACATGTCCTATTCTTGTCCGCATTTGCAGACAAGAATAGGCAGTTCTATGGGGGTGCCGGATCCGCAATACACTACGGACGTGTGAATGGACCCTAAGTTTCATTATTGTTTTTTTTTACAGCATGTGAAGCCCCTGGGGCAATTTTTTTCTTGCGCCTCGATATCCATTTGAATATTAGCAGATATATCATCAGATTATAGATATTTCAAGGTCCAAATTGCGCCAAATAATGAAGTTATTGTCTAATATACAGGTAGAAACCATACAGATAGTTTAGTAAGGAGCAATTTAGTAAATTTATGAATGCACATTTATGCATTAATTCCGCAGGTCAAAAAGAGGGACATTTAAGGATCAAAGAGGGACAGAGGGACTTGGGTCAAAAAGAGGGACACCTGGGAGGCGTGAATTCACCCATGGTACTTCTCCACTACGTCAGATTTCTCTGGGGTTACGGATCAGCCATGACTTAAAGGGGAAGTATTACACCAGTTTCCAAAGTAAGAAAATGTGTTTTAGGACTGGGACAATAATCCTCGGTCTGATTAACAAATTAGCTGGATCTATACAGATCAGGTAATCGTCATGGGATGCGGTGACCCTTACAGGGGGGATTACACCAGCATAGAGGACTCATTTTAGGGCAAAATGCTGTCAGGTGTGCCCCCCCCGCAGGTCACCCGAACCTCTTTATTTAAGGCGAAAATGGCTCTAGGGGGTTTTACGCTAAATCCTTTGATGTGTGAGGAGATTGTTTCTGTGCGAGAAGAGAGGGGAGGGGGGTAAGGGGTTAAAATAAGCTGAAAGGGGCCTTAGAAGTTGAAGGAATGATTCTGCAAAAAAAAAAAAAAAAAACAGGCTCATAAACGCAATCCAAACGCTCTGTGTGAATATGCCTTTAGAGAGAAGAAATTACATGGGATTTTACAAAATGATATTCAGTCATTTCCACATCGTTTTTGCGCCATAGAATCGTTAATGAGATTCTGCGGCAAAAAATCGTATTGTGTACGGGCAGCACTTTGTCTTGTATCACACAAGTCTGCACCGCAGGAATGGTCGTCCATGTTGTAAACTTATAGCAGTGTCCTCCGTGTCACAAAATAATATCCTGCGCCGAAAAATTTTTGATGCATTTGCAAATCTGAACGGTTAAATTGTTCCAATTCCTCTCTTCTACTGCACTTACTGATTGTGTCAGTCTTAACTGTTGCTCTGGCATTCCTTTAATGAACCAGGAAGTTCAGGATAAACACAGTGGTAAGTATATAAGACCATTTTATACTGTGCTTTAAAGGGCATCTGTCAGCAGATTTGTCCCTATGACACTGGCTGATGTGCACTTGGCAGCTGAAGGCATCTGTGTTGGTCCCATGTTCATATGTGCCCGCATTGCTGAGATAAATGATGTTTTAATATATGCAAATGAGCCTCTAGTAGCAACGGGGGCGTTACCATTACACCTAAAGGCTGAGCTCTCTCTGCAACTGCCACACCCCCATGCACTTTGCTTGACAGGGCCAGTCATGATCACATTTACAATGTCTGATCCTTTCAATCAAAGTTGAGAAAGTGCAGCAGTTGCAGAGAGAGCTGAGCCTCTAGGTGTAATGGTAACGCCCCCATTGCTCCTAGAGGCTCATTTGCATATACTAAAACATCATTTTTCTCAGCAATGTGGGCACATATAAACATGGGACCAACACGGATGTCTTCAGATGCCAAGTGCACATGTAACAGGTCAGCCAGTGTCATAGGGACAAATCTGCTGACAGATGCACTTTAATGCTAGAAGACAGATCAATAAAGTTTTGAAAACTTTTTAAGTATTTTGTAAGAACTTTTTTAATAACTTTCTATGGGGACAAGTGGGTCCAAAGGGCTCAAAAGGATTGTGACGCTTTCCATTGGTTTTGTTGACTTCTATAAGTGTCCAAACCTTTTTTACAATAATAGTTTACCTTCTTCATAAAGCAAAAATGTGAGAAAAGGTTCAAATTCTTCTCGCACTGTATAATAAAAAAATCTCAGTTCTTCATCCAAAAAAACAAGGAAAAAGCTCAAAAATTTTAAAAGAAGACAACTCATGATTAAAATGTCAACCTCTGCTAGGAATCTTCGGCAAAAGGGCTGACTATAAAGAAAGCGTGCAGAACAGAGATATCTAAATACAGAAAAATCACGTCTGGAACATCTAAAAATAGAACTCAGACTCCTGGAAGAATGTATGAACGACGTGTCCAAAAATTTCTGAGACATGTCGGTTCCCTTCAGTTTTTTAGGTTGTGTTTTCACTACAATAGGTTTTAATTTCCTGCAGAGATGGGGGCGCTGTTGCATTGGTCTCAATATTAAATGTTTGCCACAGGAAATGGTCAAAAAAGGTACTGCAAGTGACAATTGTAATCATTTTTGAAGGGGAAATGGACCTCCCTTTTTTAGAAATTGACATTATTTTAAATTATATCCTGACGGTTGTAGAAAAATTAATATAAAGTAAGAATTTTCATGCAAAACAATTGTTTCACTTTAAGGTGAAATGGAGGACAAGGAGCTAATAGCGGTAAAAGATTAAGATGAGTTAAGAAAACATGTCTGAATGTAATTATAGAGCAGTAAATGTCATCCTGTAGCTGTGGAGAGCTGTGTTAACACTTCTCCTTTCATGTGGAGCTCATCCCCCACACTCGGAGCCTATACCGCCTGCTTTATTTCTCAGCTGACAACCTGCTATCCCTCTCTCTTGTCTGATCCGGTAGATTTTTCTGCTCAGCTCTTTTCATGTTCCTCGCTATCTCTGATTTTATCTCATCTTAGGCCTTACTGTCTCCACTTACTACTTTTCGCCCCATAACCTTATTTTACATTCACATTTTTCCTGTTGTAAAAGAAAATAATTTCAGTCATGTTGTCAGGTCAGCCTACAAGGATAGCTGGTCATTTTTATGATTTACTCTTGATTTGTTCACTGGCCTGCATATTGTTCATAAAGATTAAAAGACCTTGAAAAAACTGATAAGTTGTCGTCCTCTAAGGATGGGGGACACATTTTGGGGCAGGCATGGCCAACCTGCGGCTCTCCAGCTGTTGTAAAACTACAACTCCCACCATGCCCTGCTGTAGACTGTCCGGGCATGATGGGAGTTGTAGTTTTGCAACAGCTGGAGAGCCTCAGGTTCGCCATCCCTGTTCTGGGGGATGCACATTCAACTTCCTGTCAAGGAGTCCATAGTGTGGACTAAATGCTATTTTGATGATGTGTCACTTCACGGGCCTATGGCGGAATTGCAAGCAGCACCTACACGCCTGTCGAGGCCCATAGGCCAATATACCACCGAAGAAGACACGTAGATGGTTTAGTCGGTAGTGATTTAGTTGGTATATTCATGGAATGTAAGCCTCACCCCCCGAATGTCCCCAAATCCATCATGGAATGCCCCTTTATGGCATTATAACTATCGGGGGACACTAAGTATAAGGGGCAGTACAGGGGCACTGTAAGTACTGGGGGCACTACTGGTGTGCACTATATTACTGGGGGCACTACAGGGGACATAATATCTACTGGAGAACTACACAGGGGCATTATACCTACTTTGGCACTACAGGGGGGGGCATTATACCTACGGATGGCACTACATGGGGAATTATACATAGGGCACTACAGGGGACATAATATCTACTGGGGAACTACACAGGGGCATTATACCTACTTGGGCACTACAGGGGGGGGGCATTATACCTACGGGTGGCACTACATGGGGAATTATACATAGGGCACTACAGGGGACATAATATCTACTGGGGAACTACACAGGGGCATTATAACTACTTGGGCACTACAGGGGGGCATTATACCTACGGATGGCACTACATCGGGAATTATACATAGGGCACTACAGGGGACATAATATCTACTGGGGAACTACACAGGGGCATTATAACTACTTGGGCACTACAGGGGGGGCATTATACCTACGGATGGCACTACATGGGGAATTATACATAGGGCACTACAGGGGACATAATATCTACTGGGGAACTACACAGGGGCATTATAACTACTTGGGCACTACAGGGGGGCATTATACCTATGGATGGCACTACATGGGGAATTATACATAGGGCACTACAGGGGACATAATATCTACTGGGGAACTAAACAGGGGCATTATACCTACTTGGGCATTATACCTACGGATGGCACTACATGGGGCATTATACATAGGGCACTACTTATAATGGAGTCATTATAATTACTGGGGGCATTATAGAAGGCATTGTAACTACTGGGGTACAATAGGAGGTATTATAATTACCGTGGCTTTACAGGGGGATTATAATTATAAGGGCACTATAGGGGACATTACATCTACTGGGAGCACCAGAGGGGGCATTCTAACTACTAAAGGCACTATGGGAGGCATTATAACTATAAGGCTCTACAGGGGCCATTATAATTATTGGAGGTACTACAGGGGGCATTATATTTCCTGGGAGCTCTACAAGGGGTCTTAAGGTGCAGCTTTATTACTATTAGGGGGCACTTTGGGGAACTTTATCACTACTGCGGGCACTGTGGGACATTATTATTACCAGGGGATCTGTGGGGGCATTATTATTATTATCGGGCACAATATGAAGGGCACTCTCAGGGAGCATAATCATTGTAGGGGGCATTATTCCTTATGAAGGCATTCTAGGAGAGTATTATTACTATTGGTGGGACTTTTGGAGGCACTTTGTGGTCTATCTGTATGGCAATGTTCTTTCTAAAGTATAATATTTGGTGATACTGGGGAGCACAGCGGGCACAGTACAACGGGCAGCAGCAAGATAAGATTCTTGGGGCACCAGGAGGGGGAGGATGATGGAAAAGTTAGGAATTTAAGACGTCTGTGTGGCAAACTCTCAAGATGTGGCTGAAATATGTCGTCATGCATTGTCCAGGCCGAATTGAGAAGATGAGGAAAGAGAATGTCTACATCAGAGGAGACGTCACGGGATGTAAAAGGTATGTGGTGCTATAGTCTCCTCTCCAAATAAGCCTTTAGCACTGGGTAGGGGGATTGGGGCTTGAGCTACGAATCTTTTGAGACCCCAGCAACACCCCTTTCTATATTATTTTGGGTATATACATTATATGCACAAAAAACAAACAAATATTGTAGATTTGTTCCACTGCCAGACATGGGCAGGTGTTTGAATGGCACATTGGGATTGCTAGCTCCACAGTAGATGCCATGAGAAAGCTGTACTCTGAATACTTAATGGAATACAGCAGATGCAGAAACTCTTCGTAAGGAGCCCTTTGGGAGGGTTGACTCAAGTTTTTGTCAAGCTGAAAAAGGTTCCAGAACAGCTGTAATAATAAAGCTTCTCTGCTCCCCACACGTTTCGAAGCCTCAGTCTAAAACTCTTCAAATGTATAATGAACTCTGTAGGAGCTTATAGCGGAGTCGTGTTCCAGAGAGAACCCATCGACTGGTAATGATGTTTGCCTTGAGCACCTCTTGTAGCTTCAAGTCCTCTTCACCGGTAAGGACTTACAAGTCAAATTTGCTTTGTGTAAATGATCATACGGGACACAAAGTGTTCGGCTTCATTAGAGCTGCAGGATCAGCCATGCCGAATGGGCTTTAGTCAACATTACGTCTATACGTGACATTGATCCCAAATGTTAGAAGATCTATCAACAATTTTGTTCCTTCATCACTGTCTACTTTTTGGCGGCCACGTTTTTTTATTCTTGTGCTACAAGTTTTTATACTCAATTTTTTTTCCAGATTTTTTTTTTTTGAGGGGGGGGGGGGGTATTTGGAATCCAGGAGCACCATTATAGGGTAAACCTGGGGTATAAGAAAGCCCAGCTTATCTGAAATCAGCTTAGGACCCTAAGTCTGGCGGCTGACAACCCTGGCAATCAGGAAAGCTCAATCGAGAACGTTTCTCCTGCAGCGGCCACTGTAGGATAAATGTAGTATTACATGGCTTCTATTCATCTATCATTTGGAGTCCTCCAGAGTCGGAGGAGGAGGAGGGGGGGGGGGGGGTTATTTTGTGCAAATTTTTGCCCAGTCATTGATCTCCACTAAGGAATAAATCTGCCTCTATAGTGCCACCTATTGGAGGTAGTTATCCTGTAAGTCAATGTCCGACTCTATATTGAGCATTACAACTTGTCTCCTCCAATGGGATGGGCTTTTAGTCCTTTTAGAGTAGACTGTGGTTTGGTTGATGGCAAAACTAATGTAATGGTTGGACATTGACTCATAGGTGATGACCTCCAATAAGTGTCAGCTTTCTACCTCCTGGAGGAGAGCTAATTTGCAGATGAGTAAACAGAGAAAAATTTGCAAAGAATTGCTCTCCACTCTGGAGGACTCTGCATGTTGATGCATTACATGGTAGCAGATTAATATGAGCAGGGGCCGTGTAATACCACATTTGTCCTGCAGTGGCCGCTGTAGGAGAACAGATGAGCTAGAGAGCTAATCTGCATACCGTTTTCCCAAGAAGCACCGCCTGGTCTGTAAGACGCCCTTCGCCAGCTGGCGAACAATACCTCTCAAGAGCGCCATTCACCGACAGCATCTTTAAAGGCGCAATAAATGTATTTCTATTTGCTGTAGAGTTTAGGACAATCTAAATTCTCCTGTTATCACCCATTTCATAGTGAGGAGAACCTGACCATAGGGCTCTTTACGGAGATGATGGGCAGGAAAGTCAGCAAAACTGGTAATCTCTGTCCCTGTGATCACTATCTCACATATCTAGAGAATTCCTAGATACAGTTAGATACAGACAAGTGTCGGTCCTCACAAGTTGTAGCCGATATCTTGAGCTGGTGGCTATTTGGACTACTTGAGAAGTTAACGCATGACTGGAGCAAAGGTTAGAAGCCCAGGCGCACGTGAGCTGCCCCCAGATAATCCCTGCACTGAGGGAGCCACTGTTTTTTTTTGCTGTGTACTAAAACGATGGAGATTAAAATTACAAGTAATTCCTTTTGATGTTTAATAGCGTGTTTAACTCTTCTCAGCGCTGCAAGGAAAAGAATGGGCTCCATCGAGTGGCTGGGAAATCTCGCCATATCGTGCATCTCTCCTGTGGGCCATGTCCAGGCATATAATCATATATACCGTATACATACCTTGATGTTTTAATGGTTATCGGTAGTCATACAAATATATATATATACATAACAACATACATAAACAGTATATATAAAATAGCCAGGAAAAATGGCAGCCCCCCCATGGGAGATTATGGGTGTAGTATACCCTTCTGGAGGTATACATTGGGTGGACTCAATGTGAATAGACCCTTATCCAGGGCAATACCGTTAGAGAAGATGGGCCAAGTTAGCATATCCCTTATTCACAGGACAGGGGACAAACATCCAATCAGTTTGGATTCGACTGCTGGGAACCCCATCAATCATGAGAATGGGGGTCCCAGTCTCTTAAATGATCACTTGATCACATGAATGGAGCGGCAGTGATCACATGATCCATTCATTCTCTATGGGACTACCGTAGATAGTCAAACACTACACAGTCCCATAGAGAATAAATGAAACGACACCGGTCATGTGGGACCTGCCGCTCCATTCATTTGGGGTACCAAGACCCCAGCTCTCCTGTTTGGATGGGGAGAGGTCCCAGCAGTCAGACTCCCATTGATCAGATGCTTATCCCTTATTTTGCTGGCTTAAAGGGGTTGTCCAGAAAAACATGACTACTTTCTTCCCAAAACAGCCCAAGACCTGTCCATGGGGTTTGCCTTTGCAGCTCAGTTCCATTGAAGGGAATGGGGCTGAGCTGCTATACCACACACAACCTATGGACAGGTGTGGTGCAGTTTTTGGAAGAAAGCAGCCATGTTTTTCTAATCCTGGACAACCCCTTTAAACTAAAACTGTACTATACTATGGAATACAATTACATATGTAGGAAGAATAAACTGAAATGTACAAAAATATTTTCATTGGCAATTATAGAAAATAAGCTCACAGCAACATAGAGTCTATATCAATGTTCACGCACCAGTGTTAATGTACAGAAAGGGTTAACAGGTTTTACTCTGACCGTAGATTTCAGTTTTTTAGCAACTTCATTTTAATCCTATTAGTCAAACATCAAAGAGAAGCGGATTGATTGGCCGAGTGAAATGAAGCAACAATGAAGGATTATTACATAGAAGAACAGCACCCGCAGTAGACGTTCTGTCTCAATCAAGTTTTTCTCCTTACTAAGTGTTTCTGGCAGTTGTGGTCAGTGACTAGTGAAAAATGGGCATTTCAGGGAGAAAACATGACTTTTAATAGGTTTAATTAACTTAGTAGAGTATGATTTGTGTATTAAGACTGACATGTGTGGCATGCCCATAGCATTGCCCTCATACTCTTTTGCAGCCATGAGAAGGGGAAATGTATACAGTATCTATGGTGTGAGCTGGTAAAAAATTGCCATCAAAACATGGCTGCTTTATTCCAAAAACAGCGCCACACTTGTACAAAGTTTGTTGGCGATATTGCAGCACAGCGCCATTCAGCGCAATAGAACTGAGATGCAATACCTGAGACAATCTATGGACAGGTGTTTTGTAACCCTGCACAACCCATTTGTAAGGCTTGTCCCATCTGGACAACCTGTGTCCAGTTGCCCTATTAAGCGTATAGTCATAGTAGTGTTTTCCTTAATCTATAAGAGCTAAGAGTGGTAAGCTGCTGCAGGACCTGGTGTTTCTGGTACAGCTATTTATTATTTTAATTCAATGGGCAACATGTATTACTACATTTTGGCCACTGCAAATATGAATTCAGCTTTCCCTGGGGAAGACAGCTGACTTTTAGAGTAGCAAGGCCCATGATTTGCACTGAATCTACTCTGTCTCTGCTATCTGTTTTTGAATATTCTGTTGCAGTAAAGACACTTTCGTACAAGACAAATTCTTTATACAGAAAAGTGGTACTGCAATGGGGTCTAATCTATCCCCACCATATGCCAATTGCTTTATGGCACTATGTGAATTTGAGTTTGCATATCCTTATGAGCTCTTCAACAATTTAACGTTGTCTAGAATCAGTAAATTATTTTAATTCAATCGGCAATATGTAAAACTACATTTTGGCCACTGCAAATATGAATGCAGCTTTCCGGGGGGAAGACAGCTGACTTTTAGAGTAGCCAGGCCCATGATTTGCACTGAATCTACTCTGTCTCTGCTATCTGTGTTTGAATATTCTGTTGCAGTAAGGACACTTTCGAACAAGACAAATTCTTTATACAGAAAAGTGGTACTGCAATGGGGTCCAATCAATCCCCACCATATTCAAATTGCTTTATGGCACTATTTGAATTTGACTTTGCATATCCTTATCAGCTCTTCAACAACTCAACCTTGTCTAGAATCAGTAAATTGAGGACATATCAACAAATCACTGAGGTTTAGAGCAGTGAAGACCATAGCATGCCTTCTATACTATCTGGGCTAATGGAAATGTTGAATGTTGAAATCTCCTTTGGTTATGAAGATTTTCTTCCTAAAATATACACCTTATTTGATGCCATTGAAATTTTGCCATATTTACCTAGAATTTATTACAAGCTAACCTTGCTATCTACAGTTTATCTATCTTGATAGAACATTCTGAGGAGATTGAAGCTCTCGCCAAAACTGCTGACTTAGAATTTTAAACATTCTTTATGCAAAAAAGTAGAATTGCTACGGGGTCTAATTTAGCCCCAACACATGTAAATAGCTTTATGACACAACTTGAATTTCCCTTTGCATATAGTGATGAGCTCAGTACATTGATGACATGTAAATACATCACTGAGGTTTGAAGCAGCCAGGCCCATAACATGCATTGAATCTATTCTATTCTGTACTAGCTATGCTAATGGAGAGGGTGTTGACATTTTGGTCATGAGCACCAAATAATTACTTCCTTATATATCCATCTTTACTGATGTTCTTGATATCTTAGTATACATACCTAGAAACTCTTTACTAGCTAACCTTGCTATCAACAGTTTGATGGAGTCACCAAAATTACTAACAGAATTTTTTTATGGAGAAACGATCACTTATTACTGTACATATTCTTCATACAGAAAAGTGGAACTGCTATGGGGTCCAGTTTAGCCCCACCACACACAAATGTCTTTGTGTATACTGATGAGGCCATCAGTCCACAATCGGTACATTGATGATATATGGACAACTCAGCAGAATGTAGGATGTTCGTTATGGAAAATATATATTCTGTTTATGACACCCCAGATACAAACTGTCACTAGTGATTATTATAAACAAATCAACATGAAGGCATTTGGCTAGATATTCCCTATACAGTATAAACACGTTTGCATGGGTTTCCTCTAGATACTCTGGTTTCCTCCACACTCCAAAGACATACTGATAGGGAACTTAGATTGTGAGCCCCATTGGGGACAATGTGATGCTAATGTCTGTAAAGCACTGCGGAATATAGTAGCTTTATGTAAGTGCATAAAACAAATAAATATATACATAAATCTGTATTTAAAAAAAAAAACAGCAGAAAACTATTTGAGATAGATTTGAGAATTTATAATTATATACTGGATGATATTTAGAGGTTCTCTTATCTCAACTTTTTAAAGTTTAGTTTCTTTTCATGAGCCAATTCTGGTACTCTGTTTCTGTGCATTCTAATGAGACCAGCTCTGGTAAATGAATACATATATATACAGGGGCGTAGCTATAGGGGGTGCAGAGGTAGCAGTCGCTACCGGGCCCAGGAGCCTGAGGGGGCCCAAAGACCCTTGTGCTCCATAGGAAGACACACAAAGCACTGAGGGAAGGGGGGCCCAAGCTGAACTCTTGCACCAGGGCCCATGAGCCTTTGGCTACGCCCCTGTATATATATATATATATATATATATATATATATATATATATACACTATAAATCACTCTCTATAGGGATTGATAATCCCTGTTCTTCCTAACAATAATTGCTGTAGAAAAGAAGGTGCAGCAGTACACAGTAGCAGAAACCACCCACCGTGCTTTGTACATAATAATACCAGCATTTTAGGTCCTGTAATTCCAGGACAGCAGCAGCTGGGAAGAGGTGAAGGTGAGAGCTTTCTTCTTCACCCAGATGTTGCCACTCAGCGGCAGTTGTGCGTGGCGACTAACTGATGTGGTTTACCTGCAGCTGAACAATTTGTGCGGGTGACTTTTGTTTTAGTCTTTTTTTATTTTATTTACAAAGGTGGCAAACAGTTTTTCTTTGTGCAATCACCTAACAATGCAGAAGGGGGGGGGGCTGCACGGGCCCTGCTCGCTCCATTTGCACTGTGACAAGCATCTGTGGTGGACTGGGAGAGTAGATCAAATCCTGTCTTTGCTCTTTTAACATGGGATGATTTAATAGTAAGGCGGCGAAGTAGAGCATCGAACATGGCTGCACACACATGTTTGGACCACTTACCGAATTGTCACTTTTTCAAGGTGTTATTTTATAGGTCCAATATTCTGTGACGGATAATTTCTTAGAGAAGTTGTCCGGACCCCAACCGATTAGATATTGATAACCTATACTGATGATAGGCCACATTATTTGAGTCCCGAATAGTGTTGAGAGCGAATATTCGAATAGTGAATATTCGCGATTTTGAATATTCGTTTTTTTTTTTTTTTTAAGTTGTTAATCCTTGTTGTCTTCCCACTTCCCAAAAGCTGTTCTTACCTGTCCGGAGGATTCATGGCTCCCTGCCTACTCCAGTCAATTCCCATTGTGCATGGGAACACCTCCATGCTAAAATGTACTATCACAAATTTGACTAAGTTGTAATCGCAATGCGATTAATATAACCTGAATTACTCGCATTGCGAATTCAACTTAGAGCTGAGTTCCTAAGGGTTGTATTGCTAGAATATAATAACGAATATCACGAATTAACGAATATAGCACTATATTCTCAATCTTCGTTATATTCTAGCAATACAACCATTAGGAACCCAGCTCTAAGTTGAATTCGCAATGTGAGTATATGTTCGCATTGCGAAATCAACTTAGAGCTGAGTTCCTAATGGTTGTTGCTAGAATATAACGAAGATTGAGAATATAGTGCTATATTCGTGAATTCGTGACATTCGTCATCTTCGTTATATTCTAGCAATACAACCATTAGGAACTTAGCTCTAAGATCAATTCGTAATGCGATTATATGTTCGCTTCGCGAAAGAAACTTAGAGCTGGGTTCCTAATGGTTGTATATCTAGAATATAACGAAGATTGAGAATATAGTGCTATATTCGTGATATTCGTTATCTTCGTCAATTCTAGCAATACAAGTTACAACCATTAGGAACTCAGCTCTAAGTTTGATTCGCAATGCGAATATAAATTCGCGTAACATTCGCAATATATGACAAATATTCGCGAAATATCGCCAAATCGAATATGGCACCTCGCGCTCATCACTAGTCCTGAATAACACCCTTAATGTATCTATGTAGTGGCAAGAGATCTGTTCTACTGATACACATACAAATCGCCTACATAGAGAAAGAGCTAAATGGTAAAACCCTGTCCCCTTTAAGTTGGGAGGGGTCCTAGGTGTTAGAATGAAATCAAAATGAATAACTTGTGAGAGAGGAGAAATATTTGAGTGTGATAAGCCCAGGGGTGCACCACCAAAGAGGCCAGGTGAGGCAAACGCCTCAGGCAGCACCAGGTAGGGGCAAGAGAGGGACAGCCGAAGGGCCATGGGCTGAAGGGAAGGGGTTAGGTTAAGAAATTGGCATTGGGACAGAGGGGGTGCTGTTTCAGTTTCTGCAGGCAGCAGGCAGCAGAAAGCCAGCAGAAAGGCTAGCTGCACCCCTGGATAAGCCAGTGATTGAATTATAATAAAATATAAAGCTGTATAGACCTGGAGTATTAAAGGGGCATATGGACATCATAGAGCCTTTTGTATGTTGTGAGCCACATTCAACCTTCAGTGATGGTCGGGAGCAACAGCCAGTTCAAAAACGGAGATACATTTTGAATGTGGAGAAACAAAAAACATGAAATTGCAAACATTTGTAGATAAATTTCATACTGATATATTTAACACTAGTAATATACCATCTAAAGTGGCACTGTTTGGTGGTAAATCTAGGTTAGGTCTGCAAAAATGCTAATTGCCAGTACATACGGTCATAACTCAGGACTGCCATGGCAGGCCACACAGCGGGGGATCATAAGCCACATGTGGCTTCTGAACTACTGGTTGGGCACCACTGTCATAGAGGTTCCCTGCTCAGGGTCCATCTGTATGAGCCTGAGCGGAGATATTCATTCGAATGGCCTGCTTGTAAGACTGCATTGCCGCTGTAGTGGCCGCTGTAGGGAAAGCAGCAAGGTGCTGATCGCTTGGAGGTTTCTGAAACTGGACCCACGGCAATGATCTGATTGCTGAGCTGGATTCAATTTAAGAATGGGTTTTATTTATGATTGATAATAACATAAATTATACGGCAAATATATTGCTAAACTAAAAGATGAAGAAATAAAAATAATAAATGACAAATTTTGATTTAACGCAGCATTTGCCATCAAACCTAAACATAGATCTATTCTCCAAACCTGGGAGGAGAGTACTATTGTTCTGATTGATGCTCCCTGCGGAGTAAAGGTCCCTCCCTTTACACAGGCCAATTTTGCAGGTGATTGTCGGGAAGGAAGCTTTCCTTCCCGGAAATCGCCTGATCGTCAACAGAGGAGACCACTGCATTTACATACAGTGATCTCCTTCACAGTATGGGGAGCAGTGATTTCTAATGCCCTTGGTCATCCCCATACTGACTCATTGTTTTACGGCAGCAGATTCTGTGTACACAGCTGGATCTGCTGACGGCAAATTTTTGTGACTGCATGAATGATGCAATTACTCAATGGACAAGTGTTTCACTTGTTTATCGGGTAATCGGCGGCACTTTTACACCGACAGACAATTGTTAATGACCGATCCTATGAACGCTTGTTAGGGATCGTCTGGCCGAGAATCGGCCCGTGTAAAGGGCCTTTAATATACAGTAATGTATGATCTGTCAAGGAGTGGGGGAGGGTTACAGATAATAATAATAACCCTAAATCCGTATTTGCACCCTTTGAATGAAGTGGCGCTGTAGTTGCTATCCAGCTGTTACAATTTGTTACAAATTTACACTCAATCTACAACACCCATCATGCCATGAGAGCTTGACAGCTCTCAGAGCGTGTTGAGAGTTGTAGTTTTGCAACAGCTTGGGAGCCACTAATCTAAACTTCCAAGCAACTCTATTTTGTGCAAGAACTTCACGCTGTGTTATATCAGTGCGCCACCCTCCTGACACTTTGCAAAAACTTTCTTTTTTGGTTTCCTCACATCCAGTTCTGCAACAGACACTATTTGTGGAGCCCACAGCTGTTCCATAGCAGAGACGGCCTTTAATTGGGTGTAAATCAGAAACAGAGACGGTCAGTTTTATGACACTTCACACATCAAGTTGTTTCATCCTTCCTGATCCATGAAAAATATTCTACAATTAAAACATTTGAATGCCATATACCTTCAAGCTACCATCCCCATCATCCACAGGGTCTTGGTCTGTGCTATAAACACAGGCCCCTGGGTACAAGTGAGATGTACAGAAGGCTCTACACTGAATACACAAAGTATTTTGTTAAAGTGCAAGAGAATAAATAAGCTAAAGTCGCCTGACGGTAGAAAAGCTTTTATTTCCTGTAATCAACTCGCTCTACACAGAAGAACACAACCTCCATTGGTGTGGCACTCCAAGTTTGACTTGCACGAACCTTTCAGTGTTAGTGCAAAGGGGAACAGGATGTTTCGAAAACATAATCCCTCATCTACTTCACTCTGAAAAACCCTGGCGACATTTCCAAGTGTCACACAAGACGACAGGAGGAAGAAAACCTCTCTAAATTAGGGAACAAATTGCAAGCTCTTAGGAAGGCATGAGTTGACATTGCAATATCTTCAGGACACACTGGCTATCGGACATGATCCCGAGAACGCTTAAGCAGTCATATCTCTGGCATATGTTCCCTCAGCACTGCGCTGAGCCACATCGGAGAATCGGATCATAGGAAAGCTTAATTTAAAAGTAGAAATTTCAAATAATTCTCTCTCTGAGTAAAGGGGTTGCTGCAACTGTGACATCCGCCATCTACTGCATTGAGGATATGTGACATCATACCCGTTTTTTGATGAAATTGAAAGTTTTAGTAATGGACAATTCAGTGTTGGACTGATGTTCCTCGCATCTCCAAGAGAAGATTATTCTCAACCTGTCCTCATTCTATACAGAACATGTGCATGGCCACTTTTATTGGCATCAGTGTTCCTTTAAAAGGTCTCCTTATGGATGTTCATGTTGGACCACTGCCAGGGAGCAACACATTCCTTAGGCTGAGTTCACATCAGCGTTCGGCCCTTCCGTTCTCCTGCTCCGTTATAGGAGCATAAGAATGAAAAGGACGGATTCGGCACATAACTGAGCCGAACGGGAGCCAAATTGAGCCTACGGACCCCATAGACTATAATGGGGTCCGTTAGTTGTCCGCTCCGAAGATGATTTTGGAGCGGAGACAAAAGTTGTGCATGCAAGACTTTTGTCTCCGCTCCAAAATCATCTTCATTGATTGGAGTATCTCAATGAAAATAAGCAAATAACGCCATATCAGCATGGCTTCATGAGTGATCGGTCATGCCAAACAAATTTAATCAGCTTCTATGAGGAGGTAAGTTCTAGACTTGACAGCGGTGAATCAATGGATGTCGTATATCTGGACTTCTCCAAAGCATTTGACACCGTACCTCATAAAAGGTTAGTATATAAAATGAGGATGCTCGGACTGGGAGAAAATGTCTGTATGTGGGTAAGTAACTGGCTGAGTGACAGAAAACAGAGGGTGGTTATTAACGGTAGATACTCAGATTGGGTCACTGTAACTAGTGGGGTACCTCAGGGGTCAGTATTGGGCCCTATTCTCTTCAATATATTTATTAATGATCTTGTAGAAGGCCTGCACAGTAAAATATCTATTTTTGCAGATGACACTAAACTGTGTAAAGTAATTAACACTGAAGAGGACAGTTTTCTGCTACAGAGGGATCTGGATAGATTGGAGGCTTGGGCAGAAAAATGGCAGATGAGGTTTAACACTGACAAATGTAAAGTTATGCACATGGGAAGGAATAATGCAAGTCACCCGCATATATTAAATGGTAAAACACTCGGTAACACTGACATGGAAAAGGATCTAGGAATTTTAATAAACAGCAAATTAAGCTGCAAAACCAGTGTCAGGCAGCTACTGCCAAGGCCAATAAGATAATGGGTTGCATCAAAGGGGCATAGACGCCCGTGATGAGAACATAGTCCTACCACTTTACAAATCACTGGTTAGACCACACATGGAGTACTGTGTACAGTTCTGGGCTCCTGTGAACAAGACAGACATAGCAGAGCTGGAGAGGGTTCAGAGGAGGGCAACTAAAGTAATAACTGGAATGAGGGATCTACAGTACCCTGAAAGGTTATCAAAATTAGGGTTATTCACTTTAGAAAAAAGACGACTGAGGGGAGATCTAATAACTATGTATAAATATATCAGGGGTCAGTACAGAGATCTGTCCCATCATCTATTTATCCCCAGGACTGTGACTGTGACAAGGGGACATCCTCTGCGTCTGGAGGAAAGAAGGTTTGTACACAAACATAGAAGAGGATTCTTCACTGTAAGAGCAGTGAGACTATGGAACTCTCTGCCTGAGGAGGTGGTGATGGTGAGTACAATAAAGGAATTCAAGAGGGGACTGGATTTATTTCTGGAGTGTAATAATATTACAGGCTATAGCTACTAGAGGTGGGTCGTTGATCCAGGGAGTTATTCTGATTGCCTGATTGGAGTCGGGAAGGAATTTTTTTTTCCCCTTAAGTGAGGAAAATTGGCTTCTGCCTCACAGGGTTTTTTTTGCCTTCCTCTGGATCAACTTGTAGGAAACAGGCCGAACTGGATGGACAAATGTCTTTTTTCGGTCTTATATACTATGTTACTATGTTACAACTAACGGACCCCATTATAGTCTATGGCAGGGGTGCACAACCTTTTCTTGTTGGGGGCCACATTGTCAGCCTGAACCAATTCCAAGGGCCAAAAATAAAACTTAAAGGGGTATTACCAACTGAAATACTGTATTTTTGGCATATTGAATATACAGTATATACTATAAATGTCTAGTTATACAGTTCTAGGACTCTAATAGGAGAATACATGAAAGATACATGTAATAAGCCATAAGACATAGACCTACATGTCTTTTACTAGATGTTTGGGGGCCGCACAGAATGGTATCGAGGGCCGCATGTGGCCCCGGGCCGCAGGTTGTGCACCCCTGGTCTATGGGGTCCGTAGGCTCTAATTGGCTCCCGTTCAGCTCAGTTATGTGCCGAATCCGTCCTTTCTGTTCTCCTGCTCCTATAACAGAGCAGGAGAACAGAAAGACCTAACACTGATATAAACTCATCCTTAAAGGGGTTATCCAATGATTAATGCAACAAAAAATGGAAATCAGACATCATATAGTACATGGCAATCTCTTTCTAACTAAGCTAAAACCAGCCCAGTACCTCACAGAGATCTCCCCATTCATTGCTCAAATTGCTCTTCTAGATTTATTTCAGGCTGGCAGCTTAGGGGTGTGTCCATTCTCAGGAGGTATGTCCTTTCTGCTGCAGTTTTCTCCCTATTACAGCTCAGGGGGTGTGTCTTTTCCGCTGCAGTTCTCTCCCTATCACAGATCAGGGGGTGTGCTCTTTCTCAGGGGTTGCATCCCTTTAGCTCTCTCCCTGTAACTATGATAACTTCTAACAGTAGCTATGGCTGGTGGGAACTGAAGGACGGAACTCCGTACGTGCGTCCACCTCTGCGAGGTGAACAGAGAGATGAGGAAAAGAACAAGCAGCAGGTGGCGCTATACAGATACATTGTAATGAATAACTCAGTGGCTATACTACATTTTCAATTACATGCAATTACAAAAGTATTCAGATCCAGGTGCTGGTTTGTAAAAATTAGAATATTTTCCATGGCACAACCCCTTTGAGGTCCCTAGGGGGAGTAGGAACATTTTTCCTTAATACGATATACACATAGGTCCACTTTTGATGATTCTTTCCAGCGCAAGTCGTGCAGTCTGCATTCAATATTCCTCCTTTCAGCATAATGACTGATCGACATCAATTGCGTTTGTACAATGGTTCTGGCCTGTTATCGACTCGATGGACCTCCGGAGTAAGTCTCTGATGAGTATGAGGACAGAGAAGGAAAACATATGTGAAGCTAGGAGAAGGCTGCGTTCATTAATAACAGCTTCTAAAAATACCATTAGCTGGCCACAGAGCGAGAGGGAGACAGGGGGAGAAAAGACGGGCGGTGTTTGAACGCGTTTCTTTTATGTCTGCAATGAAAACAGATTGTGTAAGCGAAGTGATAGGTCTAATCTGTTGTGACAGCTCCTCTCTACAGCATTTGATATAAACAGTGGAAATGTATCCACGCTATAAATAACTGTCACTTTATAAAAATTCTAAAAAAAAAAAAATTTCTACGTGGTGCGCTAAGAAAGATATCAACACTTTGCACTTTGACGAGTCAGGAGAAAAATATTCCTTTAATCATTGCCTTCCAATAATGGTAAGAAGGTAAAAGCCATCTGGATAAATTCAACTGTCATTAGATTATTAACTTCCAAGAATTGCTTCTGTAAAACATGAAAAAATAAGATGACTAGCCCCCACCCCAGCACCACCGCCACCACCACTGATGTTACATGGCATCAGTGACGCTACTAGTAGAATATGTGGGGGGGGGGGACATAAACAATTGAATTCGAAAAAATTGTCATCGGAAAGGGAAAACTACGAAGGGCCAGAGAATACTGAAGGGTTGGCTTGAGAGGAGACAAAGTGATAAAACATTCGCAGGACAAGGCTGAGAGGGCCTTTTTGAGTCTCTGTTTAAAGTAACTGTGAGGGATCCTTGCCAAGACAAACAAGGGTTCAGACCAGCGGGTGGATCTTATTACAGGACAGTCTGCTCGTGGGACAGAGAACAGAACTTGATGGAAAAAAAAGAGGGAAAAAAACACAGGTTTTAGGAAGTGAGGTATGCCTGAATGTGAAGGCATCTCAACCGGCCAATGAGGTCCACCCGGGGAAAAGAATACTTGGCCAGTATAAGTCATGGAACAACCAGATGGTGGGACGTCAACTCGTTCCTCCCTGGGAAGTTCATATTTATTGTGATACTGCTATTCCAACTTTTCACATTCACATGTAGAAAAATAATTTTTACGTACAGGATTCTTGAAAGAATCTGAACACAAGTTCAAAAAGACCACAATGCTGGTTTAGACCAAGATAGGCTTTTTACTTGCCTTGGGTAAATGTCAGCTGAACCATCTCATTTCAGTGATATCGGCCAGCTATGTGAAGTACGTGGCAGTCTACCAACTCATTTGTGGATATTTATGGTGGAGTCAGCTGTCGGACCAGGGTATGGCCAGCTTAAGATGAAGATACAAGTGCCCAGGTGTTCTCATGAGTGGTTAGCTCTCAAGAAGACAGGCTGATATATTCGTAGATAGTATGGATTAATCAATGGAAGGGTCTCAGACAATGTCCACCACAAACCATGCCTCCCACTTACATGTTACCAAGCTAATATAGAGAAAGTGAGAGATTCAAGGCCCATATTTCCATGATATCCCACCAATATCAAAAATATCTCACTCAAGGTCTTCCCTGCTAGCTATGCAAATGATGCCTGGAGAAGTCCAAGCTACATCACAGACCCATTTTTTATCACTTTCAACTTTTTAGTTAAACATGACTAGAAAATTGGTCCCCTTTCTTCCTTCAAAACAACTTGGCCAAGGGACAATTGTGGAACTCCACATGCATTCCTACAGAGAAATTCATAAAATTAGAAGTTATCCTCCAGCATAGTTGCATAAGGAAAATATGGGGCTAGGTCAGGGATGGGCAAACTGAGGCTCTCCAGCTGTTGCCAAACTACAACTCCCAGCATGCAAAGACTGCTTACACCTATCAGCCTACAGCAGGGAAGTGTGGGAATTGTAGTTGTACAACAGCTGGAGAGCCGCAGTTTGCCCATCCCTAGGGCTAGGTCATCTATAAACTTATCCATCTGTTCAAAATGTGGTATGTCTGAAGATACAGTGATGTTTCTATTACAATTATTCTATAAACGTAAAATATAAAGTTAAAATGTCTTTATGGCATATAAAAGTATAATTTATAGAGGATCTATATCCTCGGTGAGCCAAGGAAATGGCTAGAAAGTCCTTTTCAGAGAATGATGGAGTTCTCATTTTCTGCTGAGCTGTTGGGAATTATCTGTTCATCTTCCCTTTGTCAACTTTCCAAAACATTAAAAATAAATTTTAGTGTTTTATGTGCTCAGTATTTTATAAGACGTGGGGGTGGCTTGGGTGCCGCTAGTTTAAGAGTCAGCGCTTAAATAAATCTCACCGACTGTCCATTAAAAGGTTGAGATCACTATTTTTGTGTATGTTTTTCTTGTATGGCCTTCCGGCTTTCCGCCATGAGTTTATAATTTAAGCTCTCTGGTCCACTGATAACACAATTCTTTTTGGAAGACACTCCAAAATTGATTAAATAAATATGTCTGCAGAAACCTTGTGAGAAAATTAATTTAAAGGGAATTAACCCTATGTTTAAAGAATGTGTGAACCAAATAGCTAACTGCCACTGGTCTGTCTTCTGAAACCCCGCCAGCCGTAATTGCCTGCCAAGTGGCAGCTGGCTGTACATTTATCCTGTAGCGGCCACTATAGGGAAAATGTAGTATAACATTCGGCCATGCAAGTGAATTGCCCCATGTAATGCACCGGCACTCCCCCATTGGTGTGTCTTGTTCTGATCCCAGATAATCCCTTTAACCATGGCATTAAAAAAAAAATCCCATATAGTAACTACCAGGGATAAAACTCCAGGGACATATTAGCATGACTCTTCAACCAACATTGACATTATATTGAGAATAATGGACATACATTCCCAGCAAGTGCCAAGTATTTCCACATTGGGGCGTGGTGGTTAAACCTACATTTTAGCATAGCTTTAACTCGCCTACAATACATTCCACCATTTGTTACCTAAATGTCTTACTATGTGCTCTGTATATCACATTTGGCTGGTTTGAATGTGCCCAAAATATTGACAAACTCTTAGGAGGTCCAAAAGTAGAAGTATATAAAAGCACCAAAAATACCACAGTTCTTGGGTCTACCATGGTGAGATCTCTTGGGTGTACCTAGTGGTTAGATGTGTTGGGTCTACCATGGTGAGATCTCTTGGGTGTACCTAATGGTTAGATGTGTTGGGTCTACCATGGTGAGATCTCTTGGGTGTACCTAGTGGTTAGATGTGTTGGGTCTACCATGGTGAGATCTCTTGGGTGTACCTAGTGGTTAGATGTGTTGGGTCTACCAGGGTGAGATCTCTTGGGTGTACCTAGTGGTTAGATGTGTTGGGTCTACCATGGTGAGATCTCTTGGCTGTACCTAGTGGTTAGATGTGTTGGGTCTACCATGGTGAGATCTCTTGGGTGTACCTAATGGTTAGATGTGTTGGGTCTACCAGGGTGAGATCTCTTGAATCTACCTATTGGTTAGATTTTTTAGGTCTGCCATGGTGAGAACTCTTTGATCTACCTATTGGTTAGATGTGTTGGGTCTACCAGGGTGAGGTTTCTTAGGTCTACCATTATGGGATTTCTTTAGTCTATCTGTAAATGGCCTTTGGGAAAGTTCTGTGGAAAGTCACGATCATAAAACATAGACAGTCCTTCAACTCGACTGGACTCAAGCTTAAATAACTTTCTAGACCATTGTAAGTCTACAGTCATACGTCTTCTTGGTTATTCCAAAAGACTGAGCAAAAGTTATGAGTTTTTCTCTTTGATATTTGGACTTTATAGGTTTCTTAACACAAAAATAGTTTTGTATGAGGGTTTGGCCTTTTAAACGTTAACAGATGTCTTTCATTTTCTCACATTTGCATTATCTGTTCCCGAAAGATGATCTGGATTACTGCTGAAAGGGTGGATACACTAACTATTCCGCAGAGCCTTTCTCATTCTCCCCCTTCCTGAGATATACGGAAGATACAACATCTGCTGACAATTTACCTTCAACAGTTCTCAGATTAAATGCAATCTACGCACATTCTGAATGGTTGCTTAGCAGCACAACATCAAAATGAACTAGGAATATTATTTGCATCACCAGATATCTACGCAGGACAATTTGTTTAAAGGGAACCGGTCAGCACCGAAACACCCCCCAAACTGGAGTAAGCGGTGTATAGTGTATATAATTTTTATCTTTCCACTCACTTGCATTCCGACACTGTCCTTCACAAACCAGCAGTAAAATGCATTGAGAGGACTCCTCTTTGAGTCCTCTCCATTATGTGCATGAGCACAGGAGTCCTCTCAATGCATTTTACTGCTGGATTGTGGGAGCTAGAGATGAGCGAATCGACTTCGGATGGTACATCCGATGTCGATTTGATAAAAAAGGGTTATTGTAATACTGTACGGAGCTCCCGCTCTGTACAGTATTAGAATGTATAGGCTCTGACGAGACGAACTTATTACTTTGCGAAGTTTCGCGAGACTTCGTATAAGGACTTCAGGAATTAATTATTACTGTAAAAAGAACCCGAGTTCAGTTACAAGCTTTTTACATTAATAATTAATATCCGAAGTTATTACACAAAATCTTGCGAGACTTCGTAAAGTAATAGCTTCGGCTCATCGGAGCCAATAAATTCTAATACTGTACGGAGCGTGAAATCCGTACAGTATAACAACGATGTTTTTAGTGAATCGATTCACTCATCCCTAGTGGGAGCACAGCGTAGAAGTAGAAGGGAGTATGAAGATAAAAAGTACACAACCGGATTTACACCATACACTGCTTGCTCCAGTTTGGGGGCTGTTTTGGAGATAACAAATTCCCTTTAATCTGGACTTTCTTTACAATCCAACAGAGATTAGATTAGGCATAAAATCACATACAGTAATTTGTAGGAAAAAAACATGAAAAATATAAGAACATTTTCGAAGCGTTGATTGCTTGATTGTGGAGAAGGCCTTGGGAAGTATGAAGACATCCAATGTGGCAGAAAGTTATATAATCCAGCAAAACTTTCGGCCCTAGATTATCAGGATTATGCACTGCTAAAGAGTTTAGAGATCAACAACTATCCCAAGTCCACTATGTCATAAAGTGTTGATTGCTATGGAGTGAATGGGGAGGGGTGATATAAAATGCCTAATTAAATACCCCTGAATAGTTTATGTTATTGGTCTTTCTTGGCAAAAAATTGTCAAATTTAAGTACATTTTGTCTAAACTGATAAAAAAAAGGCGTTGACTGCTAAGACTCTACCTCCTGCCGACGTCTTACAAGTATTTCATAATGAAAATGGAATATGCAGACATTATAATCCAAATAATTACTTAAAAATGAATAATCGCTCCCAACTGTATATTCCTGAGCCGCCTTTAACAGATCTTCAAGGTTCATTAAAGATGAAAACATAGCACTTTAGCTAGTCACGGTCAACCGTACCATGGTGCTCTTATGACTCCATGCCAAAAGACGCCAATAACAACATCCTCACCGAGCCACAGTGGAGGGCAGTGAAGTAAGAAAAATGGAGCAGATGAATATGAGAAGTACCGTGCGGAATGCCGGCCCCATGGGGTCACTGCTGGAGACTCCAAAGGTAACAGGACAATATTGTCTTAAGTGTTTTACAGGCAGGAAGGCACAAATAACAAAAAACACACAATGCTTATGTTCAAAAAGTGCCAATTGTGTCTTGTAATTCTGACTTTCGAAGGAGGGAGGGTAGAAGTTGGTTGGATCTGAAAATGTACTGGAGACCCAATCTACCTAAAGAATGACTAAAAGTTATTTCAGCCCTCGCTATATTATTAATATGTAAAATATATGGTATGTCAAAGGTTATACATGGGGTAGAAAACTTTGGCCTGAAGACAAGCTGAAGGAATGGATAACAAGCTGAAAGTTAAACATGGTTTGGCCAGGTTGCAATTTTTTGGTGGTTTCTTCTCTGGGTTTAATATGAGCTCCTGGGCACCAATGCAAAATCTCTACATGTCCCATTTATAAAAAGGATACCTTGTTATGTGGCAGAGGGGCCCTTTGGTCCCATAAGACACCAGGGCCGGATTTGTTTTTCTTCCACCCTATACTCTGGGTACAAAATATGTTTTTGAAAGTCCTTTATCTCACAATTTACGTGACTTCAGTTTAACCTCTGGAGGTCACTTCAAAGGCTTTGAAAGACCTTGTAGAGACAAAGCCAACAATTTTTAATGTAAAACCCTCCATTGTTTTCATTTGGCCCAAACGTGTATGCGATATTTCGCGAATATTTAGTCTAATATTCATCATAAATTCGGGAATTCGAGAATGTGCCATTATTTTGTTGATTGCGAAAATCGGCAATGTAATATGCGCGTATTGCGCGCGCAATACAGGCCTGGGTCACTTTTGCTACATTTTTCAAGTTGCTAGAAGTGTCCTGAGACTGGAGAAAATGGTTGGCACGGCAGAACATTACAATAGCTTTATATGCAGATAGAGTGCTCCGATATATTCGCGATTGCACAAATCGGCAATTAATGATGCGCATATTTTGGGGCAACATGTGCAACTTCACATTTTAGCAAGTCTGACTACATATTAGTGATTGGTACACTATGTATTGCTGTGAACTTGTGACATCACAGCTCTATGTCTGTAGCACTGTATGTATGGACAGCAGAACCTATCACACTACCTAACACCCTGCACTGGAACCTATCAGCTACACTATATCACTATCTAACCTCCACTGACTATCTCCCACTAACTATCTGTATTATATATATGAGCTAACTAACTAACTAACTAACTAACTAACTATCTAATATAATGACACAGGAAAGCACAGAGCACAGCAATGACACTGCTGTCTCTCTCAGAACTGCAAAAAACTGCAGAAAATGGGGAGTTTCTTATATAGTGAGGGGTTGGCAAGTTTCCTATTGGTTGCTGGGGATGTTGCTAAGCTCAGGCAAAGACATTGCAGCCTTCTCATTGGCCCACAAGCAAGAAGCAGGGCGGGATCATGGGTTCAGATAAAATAAAAAAATATAGAATAGTCGCGAATACAAATATATAGCGCTATATTCTAAATACTCAAGAATTCTCGAAGTGGAGATATTTGTGATTAAAATTCGTGATTCGAATATTTGCGCTCAACACTATAGAGAAGCACTTGTAACAAAGCGGAATTCATCTTAGGACCATGACATCAAGAACATTACCAATAAGCTAAAATCTAATGAGTTGCTTTGAGCCAAAACAAGACCTTTCATGTGTTTAGATTACATGTCTCTAAGCTTCATTTAGGGCAATGGTTCTCAATCTTCCTGTAGTTGTAGTTGTGCATTAGCCACAGACCAGGGCCATGATATATAGATGTCTCTCCCTTTTAAAGGGATATTACAAAGCTTGGAACGTTCTGTTTGTTCCATCGCTCTATGCAGTGGACGGTTTGCATTTCACATTTCCTCTTGTGAGATCTGATTGAAGAATATTGTTCCACTTCTACGTCTAATGTCAAAGGGCTTCACTCGCAGCCATAAAATGATCAGAGCTCAGTCTGTAATCTCATTCTTAATAATGTCTGTAAATTGCCACATGCTATAAATTTCCGTGACACTCTGCCCCGAACATATTCATTTACCGCGCTGACACACTGTATTTACAGCCGAAAATGAAATGTTGTTCTCCTGACTTGAGCTAAAACAATGCTATTCTCTACATTCCTGTGACATTGAGAAATGCAGTGCTCTGCGAAAGTTTTTGGCAAGTGTGAAAAAAATGCTGCAAAGTAAGAATGCTTCCAAAAAATAGACGTGGTAATAGTTTATTTTTATCAATTAACAAAATGCAAAAGTGACTGAAAAAGGGAGAGAAATCTAAATCCAATTAATATTTGGTGTCACCATCCTTTGTCTTCAAAACAGCACCGATTCTTCACTTGCACACAGTTTGTGAAGGCGCTCCCTGGAGAACTAACCACAGATCTTCTGTGGATGTAGGCTTACTCAAATCCTTCTGTTACTTCATGTAATCCCAGACAGACTGAATGATGTTGAGATCAGGGATCTGCGGGAGGGAGGTTGTTCCAAACATCTTTGAGAACTAACCACAGATCATCTGTGGATGTAGGCTTACTCAAATCCTTCTGTCTCTTTATTTAATCCCAGACAGACTGCATGATGTTGAGATCGAGGCTCTTCGGGAGGGAGGTTGTTCCAAAGATCTTGGAGAACTAACCACAGATCTTCTGTGGACGTAGGCTTTCTCAAATCCTTCTGTCTCTTCATTTAATCCCAGAAAGACTGCATGATATTGATATCAGGGCTCTGCGGGGGGAGTTTTTCCAAAGATCTTGGAGAACTAACCACAGATCTTCTGAGGACGTAGGCTTGCTCAAATTCTTCAGTCTCTTCATGTAATCCAAGACAGACTGGATGATGTTGAGATCTGTGAGGGCTATATCATCACTTCCAAGACTACTTGTTCTTCTTTATGCTGAAGATGGTTTCTTAATGTTATTGGCTGTACGTTTAGGGTTGTTACCCTGCTGCGGGATAAATTTGGAGCCAATAAGACACCTCCCTGATTGTATTACATGATGGATAAGTATCTGCATATATTTTACAGCCCCGAGGACAGCATTAATTCTGACTGAATACTGAACTCCATTTGCTGAAATGCAATCCAAAACCGCCAACATGATTCACTGTTGCCTGCAGACACTCATTACTGTACTGCTCTCCAGCCCTTCAGAACAAATTGCTTCTGTTACAGCCAAATATTTCACATTTTGACTCATCAGTCCAGAGCACCTGCTGCTATTTTTCTGCACCCCAGCTCCTATGTTTTTGTGCATAGTTGAGTCACCTGGCCTTGTTTCCATGTCAAAGGTATGGATGGCCATGAAGACCATTTCTGGGCGGACTTCCCCAAACAGTAGATAGTACCTGTCCCACTGGTTTCTGCCACTTCTGAGCTGATTATGTGTATTCCTTGGCTGACCACTTCATCTACCATCCTCAACGTGGTAAGGATTAATGGTGTCCTCAATGCTGAAAAATACAGGCAGATACTCATCCATCGTGCAATACCATCATGGAGGCGTCAGATTGACTCCAAATGTATTCTGCAGCAGGACAATGGCCCCAAGCATCCAGTCAATACCATTAGGAACCATCTTTGGCCTAAAAAAGTACAAAGAGGCTGTGTTTTTTAAGGAGTCCTATTTTTGGAAGCATTCTTACTTTGCAGCATTTTTTTCCACCACCTGCCTAAAACGTCTGGACAGTACTGAAACTTTCTTTTTCTTTTTGCAAACGTGTTTCAAATTTTCATTCTCCATCCTTTCTTTATCTGTAATGTAATGGGAATTGTGGTAAATGTATACATTTTTCTTAGCTCTCAGAAGCTTGTAATTCAGCTCTCCCTGTCCGCAGGCTCCCTGTAAATGTTTGGAAACTGTCTTGGTCACCTAAAATTTCTATCTAGAGTAATGCAGTAAACACTAGAAAGGAGGAAGGGGTAGGAGGGATAAGCAGCTGCAGTTTCTCTCTTTCTCTGCATCTCTGAGACTGTGTGCTGTGAGAGGGGAGAGGGAGCTGAAGTGGGGAGATAACTGATTAGTCTTAGAGCTCTGAGCAAAGCAACAGCATCACATCAGGAAGAGCAAATAGCAGAAGTGAAGAATAAAAATACCCCACTACGCAAAAAGGGACCCCCGCCGATCAGCTGTATGAGAAGGCACCGATGCTCACAGTAGCCTTCTCGTAGCTTTGCCTAGGCCAAGTGACATCACATTTATTGGTTACATGGCCTAGGCGCAGCTCAGCCCCATTGGAAAACAGGTCATCAGGAGAATAGGTCATCAGTTCAAAAATCTCGGAAAACCCCTTTAATGGGGTATTCTAAAAGTTTGATCTGGTTGTGGTTAGATTTGGTTGTATCAGACTCCATTCTGTAATTGGCAGGGATCCTCTAATCAAATTTTGATAGCTTATCCTAAAATCGGACCATCAGTATATCACCCCTGCAAAAGCCCTTTAACACTGCGCAGCGAACCCCCCCAGGAGTCCACAAGGCTTGCACCAAATCATTTCACTTTCGGTATTACCGTACTTCTACGTAGGTTTTAACCATTTACTATATCACATTTATATGTAACCGCAGGAAATCAACGAGGATGAGAGGGATAAATAGAAAATCATCACAATACCCGGTTGCACATCGGCTTCTTGTTATTTATTATGTGGTTATCAGCCACGGGGCACAACGGTGCGGAAACCCCTATGAATGACGGTTTCTGGCCAGCGAAGCTCTTGAAGTGTTAATTGTCAGGTGCTCTCAGCCCTCAGGCTGCGTGTTACGATGATGGGAGAAGAACCGACTCCAAGATGAGGCAGAATAATTGGTAACGGCCAATAGAATCCACGTAGACACAGGACATTACCAATTTGGGGGACTACTGTAACACAACATTTCACAGGGATGATAGCATGTCCTTAGGTGACCCTCCACCCCTCTGGGACCCCCACGGATCAGCAAAGTCAAGATGCCGCTGTACTTTCTGGAGCGCCATTGTTTCTTCATTCACCTTCAGTCACACAATGACAATGATGTTTTTTGCATAACATGCAGTCTTTAGAAAATTCCTTCAAGGTGCCACACCTGACCACAGGTTGCGTGTGGTATTGCGTCTCAAGTCTATTCACGAGCTGCCTGGACAACCCCTTAAAGGGGTTGTGTCACAAAAACATTTTTCAAACCAGCATCTGGTTCTTAAAACTTTTGTAATTGCAAGTAACTAAAAATTCAGTATAGCCACTGTGTTATTCAATAGAATGTATCTGTATAGCGCCACCTGCTGTTCGTTCTGTTCCTTAGTTCCTTAGTCGAACGTGGTCAGTTTAATTCTTCAACTGCCACCAGCTAGTTAGAAACTCTGGCACACACAGGGAAAGAGCTACAGCAGAAAGGACACGACCCCTTGAGCTGCCAGGCTGAGGCAAATCTAGCCGATCGATTGAAGCAATGAATGGGGAGATCTCTGGATCCATGTGAGGTACACAGACTGGTTCTATCTTTGTTAGAAATAGACTCTCATGTACTCTATGTGTAACACCCCAGAGTGGTGTTACCACTTCTGCACCTTGCTACTGTCTTTATTGGTCTAACATAATGTCATCTTATGTATTTATTCCAGGTCCTCCACAATGTGCATTCCTTCTAATCTGTTAAATTCATATGTAATATGCCTGGTTCACCAGTAGGTGGCAGCAAACATGGCAGAGCTGCAGTTAGATAGAATGTAACCTTCCATTTCATTCTCAGCCGACCCCTCTGTGGGGAGTGGGTGAGTCCCACTTCCTGCAGGAAGGGTGGGGATTAGTGACAGTTAGTCTAGCCTATACCCCCTGCTTGGGGAAGGTGTGCAGGGCATGTCTCTCCTGGACGTGCCCAAGCCAGCCAGAGCACCCTCAGCTCTGCTGGCCATGGGGCCAAAGCTTAGAGCCTCAGGAGCCAGAAGGAAAGTTCCCTGGCGTAATCTAGAGACAGACCATAGAAAGAGAAGTGCAGCATACAAGAAGCAAAGTCATACAGCCAGCCTGTCAGTACAGCAGAGCCAGAGAGAAACAGATGTAGCAGCGTCGAGTTTGCCTGCCAGTTTTAATGCTAAAGCCTGCTGCAACCAAGACAAAGCCTGTAAACCGTTTTGGAGAATATTTATGCAAAGTAAAGCTGCTGTTCAACTACATACAAGGTCTGGACTCAATTTTTCTTGCAAATTCCTCAATTATTCCCCTATTTATTGCTACAAAGCCAAAGCCTGGGGTCCAGCCGTATCCAGGTAGGAGCACCGTGACACACATAAAGAGACATTTTAGGCCGCACTATACCACTCGGCAATTCCTATACCTGGGTCGCATTACATAGAAGGCCCTAGGGGAGGGGGTGGCATGACATAGAGGGCCCTAGGGGGAGGCGCCTCTTGCATATGATTTTCATTTTCATCAGTCTTGGGATAACCCCTTCAAAGAGGATCAATCACCATTTTTTTACTTTAAGAAAAAAATAATTGTGAAGCGCACATCTTCTCAAGGGTTTACCTCCTGCTTTCTTTCTTTTTTTATTTTTAAAACTCCTGTAGGGAGATAGGTCCCAAAGATCTTGCCTACTGCCATGTACACCACATTTACAGAAGTCCGAGGCAGAGAGGAGTCCCACCCTTTGTCATGTGATTGGCTCAAAGGCACCACATGACCAGTGGAGTGGGACTGCTCTGCGTGGGACTCCTGAAGCAGTATTTTCATTGGCAGCAGGTAAGAATAGGCCAGCCATACACTTAAAGACGGCAATCATTCTGATCCCTCCATACACATGCATGCTCGACTCCCCCGAACATGCATGTGCACTCAGTAAGAAGAGGAGAGGAAGCTGCCGGAAGTAAAATAAGGATTGGGCAGTTGAAATCCAACATGCGCTTCCTCTAGAAACAAGGTGCTCACGTTTCGAGTGATTAATTAAAAATGAGATTTAATAACGAGTAGTAATTAGGAGCGCTCCCGGCTTGTAAGGAAGGCGGTACTCCGCGGGTACGTCATTTCCAGCTGTACATGTAGTCTGGAAATTTAAAGTAAGTCCTGACATTTCGTCTGTCTTAAAGGGGCCACAAGGGGATTCACAGCAGCCCAGGAGATCTGTAATTACCTTGGATGTGACACTCTGAGAGTTACGTCATCTATCACAGGCCAAGAAATATCTTTTACATGTTTACTCTGGTGTGATGCTGTATGTCCCCGCCAGCCCCCCGCCTGACAACGTCTCTTTTCATGAGAGCGGAGTGGGTCTCATTAGTGGGGGGCGCCTGAGGGCTGTACAATAGCAGAACTCCCCAAACACTGTAAATCAGGGTCAGGCCTTCTCACCACCTTGGTCTAATGGAAACTCATGGGAACTTAAATATCCTGTTTCCCTAAAGTCGTGTTGGAGTTGCCACACCGGGCTGGTAATGGATGACATCAACTGTTTGCTTTTTGCTGTTACAGCACTGTTTAAAGGGACGGTACGCCAACAAGGGCAAAATGTGGAAAACCGATACTGCAAAATCATCATTTAAAGAAAGAAAGGAGATCATGTATAGAAGTTACACCGCAGAAAACAAAAATCTCGTATTTGGTTTTGTTAAAGGGGTTGTCCGACAAAAAAATATTCTACATTTTTCTGAATACTTTTGTGATTGGATCTATTTTAAAATTTGGTAGAGCTACTCAGTTATTCAATAAAATATATCTTTATAGCGCCACCTGCTGTTGGTTTTCCTTATTTTTGCATCCACCTTGCAGAGATGGTCACACATGCTCACTTCCATACTCCAACTGCCATCAGTATTATCTACTATCACCCTGGGTTCACACCTGAGCGTTTCTGAGGCGCGCATTTTACGCGCGTTTTTGTTGCGCGTATTACAGCGCGTTTTTGCAAATAGGAAACGCGCGTCATACGCACATCATGACTCTGGAGACCAATTGAAAACGGCATATCTACACTTTAACGCGTGTTAAACACGCGTTTTACGCTCGTTCCCATTGAAGTCTATGGGTGCAAACGCGCGACGAAACGCCCCAAAGAAGCTTAAGAACTTCTTTGAGCGTAGGGCGTTTTACAGCGCGTTCAAACGCGCTGTAAAACGCTCAGGTGAGAACTGAGGGTTAGGGTCCAGTCACACGTCCGCAAAGTGAATCCGGATCAGTTCCGCAACGTTGCGGAACGGATCTGGACGCATTCATTTTCAATGGGATCGGAAAAGATGCGGACAGCACACAGTGTGCTGTCCGCATCTGCACTTCCGTTCCGCCAAAAAATAGAACATGTCCTATTCTTGTCCGCAGACACGGACAGGAAAAGGCATTTCTATTTAAAGAGC
Organism: Bufotes viridis; assembly: GCA_033119425.1. Classification (NCBI taxonomy): domain Eukaryota; kingdom Metazoa; phylum Chordata; class Amphibia; order Anura; family Bufonidae; genus Bufotes; species Bufotes viridis. Next base: position 17,108,833 of record CM065596.1, on the reverse strand, counting down.
CTGCAATGTGCGGTTTGCAAAATGCGGAGCGCACATGGCCGGTGCCCTTGTTTTGTGGACTGCAAAACACTTGCGGACGTGTGAATGGACCCTTAGAAGCTTTGACGGTTACTGGAAAAGAGCCACAGCAGAAAGGACATGCTCAATGAGCTGTGATGGGGAAAGAGCTGGAGCAGAAAGGACACAACACTGAGCTGCGATAGGGGGAAAGCTGCAGCGCAAAGGACAGGGCTCTGAGCTGTGATAGTGAGAGAGCTAGATCGGAAAGGAAATGAACCTGAGCTGTAATAGCGAGAGAGCTGCAGCACAAAGGACATGCCCACTGAACTGTGATAAGAGAGAGCTGGAGCAGAAAGGACATGTCCCTGAGCTGTGATAAGAGAGGGCGGGAGAAGAAAGGACACATCCTCTGAGCTGCCAGAAATAAATTGGAGAAATGAATGGGATCCATATGAGGTACAGGGCTGGTTCTAGTTGTTACAAAGAGATGGCCATGTATTATATGATGTTGGATTTTCATTTTTTACATCAAACATGGTGTAACCTCTTTAAAGCCTGAGCACAGTAGGAACGGATCCAGAAAGAAGGAAAAAGATCCACCCCCGCCCTGTCCTGCAGTACACAGACGCTCCAATGCTATGAAGAATGAACCCTGTGTAATGCTTTGTCACTCCTGTGGGGGTGCTGCAGGGAAATGAAACACTTCCGGTTTCTCCCACAGATTGCGGCTGATCGATGCGGGGTCTTAGCAAGTGGAAACTTTGTGATTGCCTTAAGAGGCCCTGCTGTCAAGTAGGGATTGCCCAATATGGAGAAGCCCTTTAAGTGGCTGGCACATTGGAGACACCTATCACTATCGTTAGATGGAGAAGCTCTTAAATCAGAATTTTTTTTTATTTAGATCCTAATTACAAATGTAGCAGAGCTGGATTCATTATTTGACACAACATGTGATCACGTCAGGATGTGCGTCTTGAGAACATGTTCACAAAGTCAACGTTTCTGCATTAAACAGCCGGTGTTGTTGTCTGTCGCAGCAATTTTCTAATTCCTCTGACAGACTCCATTATTCATCCTCTCCTGGGCTTAAAAATAACAAGTTATCAATGAGATCCATTTGTACATTCATTTCTCAATTTCCACTGAACAAACACAGCCGTACGCTTCCCTGGACGGCACTTTTCTTATCCAAATACTCGGACAATGGAGTTTATTTACCCACTACTGTTCAGCTGCAGGGGAAAGGGGCTCGGACTCCAAAAGGTGACCCGCACGCCCGTGCCCAACCTGACAGCCTCAGCCTATAATAGGGGGCGTACTGTGTCATGTGATCCCGGGTACGGCGGCACATCTTCCAGGACGTCACGAGACTGTATATTTTACATACATATGACAGATCCTCTTACTGCAGAGAGTTACACAATAAACCGCTTGTCTGCGCGAACGCCGCGCCGGTAAGCCAAGCGGAGGCCAATTTCAGAGGCTTAAAGTGCTCCATTAAAGTATATTTTACCCTGTCACAAGGTAACATCTGAGGGCGACGTTATGGACAATTACACTCGTACCGCTTCCATCTCCTCGTGTGATATGATCAGCGTCCGAGCATACTCTGGCACATTTTAAAAGGGGGATTCGGAGAAGCAATGTGTTAGGTGGTGGGCAAGGGTTTTGTAATATATGACGCCCTTCATCAGTCCACAAAAACAATTCAGACCCCAGATCAGATGCCTTAGCAATACTATCTATACGGATTCAAGATCAGACCCCTAAACAAATGCAGACCCCAGACAAGACCCTATTATCTAAAGAAATTCCACATTAGACCCCTAAACAAATGCAGACCCCAGACAAGACCCTACTATCTATAGGGATTCCAGATCAGACCCCTAAACAAATGCAGACCTCAGACAAGACCCTATTATCTATAGAAATTCCACATTAGACCCCTAAACAAATGTAGACACCAGACAAAACCCCTCTTATATAGAGAGATTCCAGATCAGACCACTAAACAAATGCAGACACCAGACAAGACCCCCGCCCCCCCTTATATAGAGAGATTCCAGATCAGACCCCTAAACAAATATCCAGACCCCAGACCAGAACCCCTATATGCAGACTACAGAACACTAAATAAATACAGATCCCAGACCATAACTCTGTAAACTATAAGAGACCAAAGACCCAAAGGCAGACCCTAAATGAAATAAATAGACCCCCGATTAGAGCCCTAAAGAAACGTAGACCCTAGAGAAGATCCCCATATATAGAGAGATTCCAGATCAGACCCCTAAACAAAGACCCCAGACCAGAACCCCTAAATGCAGACTACAGAGTCCTAAATAAATACAAATAGATCCCAGACCATAACCCTGTAAACAAAAACAAACCCCAGACCCCCTAAACTTAAACAAGAACCCGTAAAACAAATAGACCCAATATAAGACCACTAAACAAAGATCCAGACCACCTAAATACAGACCTCAGACCAGACTCCCTAAATGCAGATCCCAGTCCAGACCCTTTAAATAAATACAGACCCAGGTTACACACCTAAACACGTACTGTACGCAGACTAGACCCCAGACCATATCCCCTAAACACAGACCCCTGAAATAAAGATACCAGTCCAGTTCCCCTAAACAAATACACGAATAGACCCCCACATCAAGCTCCTAAACAAACACAGGCATTAAAATGGCTGCAAGCCACCTGTCCTAGAATGTAAGCAGGAATGGTGGCCACCACTTGCAGAACTGCCTAGGGGAAGGCGAAGGGCACACTACAATAGATTGCAATGATGTGATCCTACCTACGATATGTCATCATGGCTGAGCAGCCTGAAAGCAAAATTCACCAATGCGTAGTATATGCAAGTGCCAGAGTATAGTGTGTAGTGAGGGCACGCCCCCTTAAGCCCCTAGGCAGCTCTGCAAGTGGAGGTAACCAGTACTGTTCACATTCTAGGACAGGCTGCTGGCAGACATTTAAAATCATTCCCGGAGAACCCCTTTAAGTGGCTGAGTGGCACTCGGTGGTGGCACTGGATATGCAGGGAGAGGCCGGTGTTATCTCTGGCCATCAGTCCGCTTTCCTCCTCTATGCTCAGTGTCCCTGATTATTTATACAAGTGTTCATTTAATCCATGCGTTGAGACCTCAGCAATATCCATGTCCTATTTATTTTTCCACAACAGAATGTTGGCAAGCGCTTGTCGGAATTGGCAGAAGTCGCATCTATGGACAGAATCCATCCAACGCTATCAGTATTTTAAAGGTTGAGATGCTCATGGGGTTCATTTCTGGGGGAAAACAGTGGATGCTTTGTGATATGAGCCGGTATCAATTTCCCTGCAGCGCCTCCGCAGGATCAGCAAAGCATTACACAGTAACCAATGTGCCGATGCGCTGAGTCCACTCTGTGTAGCTGGTCTGTCCTAATAGATGAGCATACTGAATGGGGGACCCCCGCCCCCCAATTACTCTATTCTAAACCAGACAACGACTTTAAGAACATGATGGAAATGGAGATTCCTAAAAGGGCTTGTCCAGGACTTGGATGAAAGATTGGGCATTCATACTAGATTAGTGGGGGTTCTACTCCCAGTACTTCCAGGGTCAGCTGTTTGAAGGGACCTCTTCACTGTATACCAAGCACAGCGCTGCACATTGCATAGTGGCTGTTCTGGGTATTGCAGTGCTTGTGACTGATGGATGTACTGTCACAGGCTGAGGAGGAGGCCACGCCCTCTCCTGAGTGCCATGACTCATTCCAACAGCTGATCAGGAGTCGAACCCCCGCCGATCAGCTATTGATGACCTTTCCTGAGTGATGGTGTGTATCTTAATTCAGAGCAGGCTTCAGAGCTGAAATCTCCCTGCCGCCATCATGTCTCCATGCTGTTTATTCTTTAGATATACATGCTAAAATATTTTGTCATTACACAAGGCACTGTAAGCAATCTGATGTAGGTAGAATTCAGGCCTCATGCACACGACCGTTGGTGTTTTGCATCTGCAAATTTTGCGTCCACCAAAAAAAACGGATGACGGACTGTAGACAAGATTAGGATAAGGACTCATGCACATGACCGTTGGTGTTTTGCATCTGCAAATTTTGCGTCCACCAAAAAAAACGGATGACGGACCGTAGACAAGATTAGGATAAGGGCTCATGCACATGACCGTATGTATTTTGCGGTCAGCAAAAAACAGATGCGCAAAAAATACGGATGACGTCCATGTACATTCCGTATTTTGCGGAATGGAACAGCTGGCCCTTCATAGAACATTACTATCCTTGTCCGTAATGCGGACAATAATAGAACATGTTATATTTTTTTGCGGAACATAAATACGGACATACGGAAACGGAATGCACACGGAGTAACTTCCGTTTTTTTGTGGACCCATTGAAGTGATTGGTTCCGCATACGGTCCGCAAAAAAAAACGAAATGGAAAGAAAATACGTTTGTGTGCATGAGCCCTAACCCTGGGAACACACCTGAGCGTTTTTCAGCGCGTTCATACGCGCTGAAAAACGCTCAACATGTGAAAAGCCATGCATCCCTATGGGCATGGTTCACATTTGGGCGTTTTACAGCGCGTTTGAACACGCTGTAAAACGCCCAATGCCCAAACAAGTACATGAGCTTCTTTGGGGCGTTTTAACGCGCCTATGGACAATGTTGCCATAGGGGAGAATCACTGAATCACGCGTATGACGCGCGTTTCTTAGTGACAAAAACGCGCATCCAAAAACGCGCGTCATACGCGCAATTCAGAAACGCCCAGGTGTGTTCCCAGCCTAAGGGACGGACGTGGGGCAAATTCAAAGCCATGAAGATGTTTTAGATGGTCTACCCAATCTGATGATAATTGGGGTCAATATCAATCAAATTTTTACAAAAAAAGAAAGAAAAAAAAAGAAAGAAAAAGGAAAAAAAGGGTCTTCAGATGTACAAACTTTTAAATATCAAAAGTACTGTGATTCAAAGTTGCTTTAAACACCATCAATATAATAAAACTTTACCTTTTGATGTCGGGTTTGAAATAAAAGATACATTTTTTTTTTTTTTAACTATAAAGTTAAATCCCGGCTTTGATCTGCAGCTTGAAAAAACACAGCCTGTAAAAACCTCCTCGGGTTTCAGAAGGCTTCAAGATTTTTCCTATTCCATATTTTAAAGGACATTCCTTTTTTTTATTGCGCTGCTTGATGATTAAAGTTATAGATAGGATTGACTAAAAACAATCAGGCCACGCAATGTACAAAATGAAAAAGAAAAAAAAAACAATAAAAAAAAGTATAAAAACATGGTGTGGTTAAACTTGAGTGGTGGAGGGGGCGTCACATCTTGAAGAGGTATTCTAGCCAGAAACATTTATTGCCTATGCAGCAGTCAGAATTCACCGATCTGGCATTTATCATCTATCCAATCAAAAGGAGCCCTTTAAAGGGATTGTTCATCTTTCCCTTGTGGCTGGAGGGTAGCATACTTACCTCCTCCTGGGTGCTGGGTTCCTGCTCCTTCGCTCCGCCACCGCAGATTTCTCAGTGTAGACATCCAGTTTGACGCCACTACAGCCAATGACTGTCTGCAGTGGCGAACTGCCACATCCATTGCGTCAAGTCAATCGGTCAAGTCATGCAAGTGGAGTCAGTCCTTGGCTGCAGAGGTGTCAAACTGGATGTTGACAGTGGGGGACTCAAGTGAGGCAGCCGAGTCAGGGGAGCAAAGGAGCCGGAACCCAGAAGCGAAGAGCAGGTAAGTATGCTACCCTGGGTCATGAGGGGGGGTTGCCAAAAGACCCCCAGAAGATGAAAAAATCCTTTAAGCCCCAAAATTTCAATCTTAGAATAAAGCTGTCTTGGTGATCAACTGATCATCACGAGTCTGGCCATACATCCTAAATAGCAGTTGACTGAAAGAGTTCGACTGCCAGCTGTTTCTCACCATACACATGCATGCTCGCTTTGGCCAAGTGTCCATGTGTTCTTAAAGGGGAGAAGGGAGTGAGTCATTATCAGACCCTTCTGGCAATGGCTTATCCTTTGTGACAACAAAGGATCAGGCAAGCTGGAATTTGACATTCCCAACCCTTGTTTCATCCGTCAGGGAAAAGTTGGCACATCCCACCAAAAATAGTGGGGATTGGCAGACTTTACTCTTGTGTGCACGGACTCGTTATCCATTGGTGGCCACCATATTAGTAGTATTGTAATTGGAGGCTTCCCTAGTTAATAGAAGGGGGACCCTCCCTCCATTTACAGAGTAAGGCCCCATGCGCACGACCGTTGTTTGTTTCCGCGTCCGTTCCAAAAAAAACGGATGCCGTTCTGTTTTTTTTCACGGATAGGATGCTTCCCCATTCATTTCAATGGGTCCGTCAAAAAATGCGGATGGTCAACCGTTTTTGTTCCGCATCCGTGATCCGTGTTTTCATTCCGTCAAAAAATAGTGCATATCCTATTTTTTTCACGTTTGCGGACAAGGATAGGCATTTTTACAATGGATCTGCCATAAAAATCGGATCCGTCAAAAAAAACGGTCCGTCATCCGTTTTTTTTGACGGACGCAAAATTTCAAGGAGGAGCGGACGCGTAGGCAGGCAACGGTCGTGTGCATGTAGCCTAAGGCTAGGTTCACACGACAACATTTGTCGCGCGACATTTAGTTGCATTAATGTCGCGCGACAATTTTTATAATGGTAGTCTATGGTGTCGCATCGCCACATGCTTCATGCTGCGACTGCGACACGATAGTCGCAAAAAATGTCGTCGTCTGAATCTAGCCTAAATTGAAGGCAGCTGTCCACATAATACACTATTGAATTACCATAAGTCAAAAATATTTCACCCGATCTATCAGAACATTCTGATATTTTTGTGTGATAAGATTGATTTTTATTAGTTAGATTGGAAAATTATCAAACTTGTACTATACTCCCCTTCTAAATCCCCCCTCCCCCCTCTAATTCTTCCGACTCTCCCTGCCACTCTATAGTGTGTATGTAGCGAGATATTGATGCCGTGTGGTGAACGGTTGCTACAGGTTGTTACATCTCAATGGACGCAGTTTCTGGAGGAACCTTAGCTGCATGTGTTAGATTTCCCTGCAGCACCCCCACAGGGGAAAGAAAGAATTACACTATTATCACTGAAATCAATGGGGCAGTAATGAATAGATATTCTCGTATCCCACAAGCCACTGATGCAAGGTGGAGCTAGCGAGATGGTTCTCTTTCCTCAGGAGATACCTATTTGATATCCCACAAATAAATAGACCCTAGTAGAAAGTGATTCTCTCAGAATTTGGTTCCCGACACAGGCCGGGGCCTATTATTGTGCCACGACCGGGCCCACTGGAGGGTCCTGGGCTAGTCTGGTTTTGTATCATAAATTTTAATATTCTTTCTTTGGGTGGTCAGCTGTAGGGGTTTTCCTATTGTTGAAGTGATATGGGGAGTAATTGGGCAGCAGTTTCACTCAAGGACAGTCTGTATGTCACCCCGAGCCTGGGACAATCGGATCGGAGCTCGTAGATGAGGGGTCTGAGCTCTCCCGATGATATCTGTATCCAATCACTGACAAATGTTGCACTCTACAGATAGGCGGTAATATGTCAGCGCGTCGGTTACAGGTATATTATTTCATTACATTAGACATGCGATTGTCTTGTGTTACGTCTTTGTTCTTCAACAAACAGCGGGAGACTTGCCCGTGTTTGATGTGCCCAGCAGCTGGTACATAAACCGCTAGTCAGGGGAGAAGATGTGTACATAGGCGGACCAAATGCAGCAAATAAACACCATGGTATGGTCTATGGTGGCCAATTGGATTGTAGCTCTCGTTTTCCTGGTGTTATTATTTGAGCACTGTATCGTAATATATGAGAACTGTATGGTGGTAATATTTGAGCACTGCATGGTGACGTTATTTGAGCACTGTATGGTGCTTTTATTTAAGCACTGTATAGTGGTATTATTTGAGCACTGTATGGTGGTTTTATTTCAGCACTGTATGGTGGTATTACTTGAGCACTGTACAGTGGTATTTTTTGAGCACTGTATGGTGATATTATTTGAGCACTGTATGGTGATATTATTTGAGCACTGTATGGTGATATTATTTGAGCACTGTATGGTGATATTATTTGAGCACTGTATGGTGCTTTTATTTGAACACTGTATGGTGGTATTATTTGATCACTGTATGGTGGTTTAATTTGAGCACTGTATAGTGGTAATTTTTGATCACTGTATGGTGGCATTATTTGAGCACTGTATGGTGGTATTATCTGAGCACTGTATGGTGGCATTATTTGAGCACTGTGCAAGAGTATTATTTGAGCACTGTATGAGGATATTATGTGAGCACTGTATGATGGTATTATTTATGTATTTTATGGTGGTACTATTTGAGCATTGTATGGCAGTAATATTTGTATCATGATTATATACGAGCATTGTACTGTATATTGGTATTATTTGAGCACCGTATAGTGATATTTATTTTATGGATACTGCATGATACTGATGATAATCATTTCTGCACCTTATTTAATTTTTGAAAGGCATTTGTTAGGATTGTGTTACTTTTTGAGAAATGTTTACAAATACAGTATATATATTGATGGTGTTGCCTAACCTAAAACCACATAGAAATTAAAGAGGGTTGTCCAATTTCAACAAATTCTTTAAAAAAAAAAAAAGGAAAACTCTGGGGAACAGTCTAAATAAAGAATTAAGCAGTATTACCTAATAGATCCGGCGCCAGCACTCTTTTTACCGGTGATGTCATGTTGACAACATTTGACTGCTGCAACCATGGCCTCTTTGATGGACTGCTGATTAGCTGCATCGGCCATGTGTTGTTGACGTATCTTCACTGCTGCTGCCGGGTAAGCAGAGCTGGGGTCCCAAATCTCCAACCCCAAAAGGGGTAGAGGGGTTGGGGTAATATTGTGTCTATGCGAATGATATGGTGGTAAATTGGGTGGAATAAGGAGGAGCTTGAAGAAGATGTCCACTTTAAGTCCCCCACGGATCACCTGTAATCTCTGGAGCGTTCCAATAGTTTCCCTGCAGCGCCACCACAGGGGAAACAAGGAAATACACAGTCCTCATTGAAATCAAAGGGCTGTAGCAAATAATCAATAAAAATCATGCAAAATTTTCTATTGATGTCTATTTTTTTCTCGCATTCCATAATGCAAAGCTTGAGGTATCATAAGCTGTGCTGGTGTTTCAGAAGCTCCAGGCTAGAACCCAGACCTATATAAAACTCAGCATTTTCTCACATGCCCCGGGAAATGAAATATCCAAAGTGCACCACTTGATCTGACAGCATGTGGTGTGGGCTTGGAATGCTCTGGCGCCCGCTCAAACTCCATTTGGAGGATAGGGATCCTGGTCCAGTCGTAATTACTAACAGGTGATATTAGGCATGTCATTGCATAAGAGAGAGAGGCAATCAGCTGCAAAGAGGGGATGGGGGGGGGGGTGATATGGAACAATCAGATGTTAATCAGCAGAAAATGGGGTCTGAAAGGTTACACGGCTGCTCGGGAAGGTTTCGGCATTGACTACCCATGGATGCATTTGCATAAACATCTGTTATGCATTGGTATCAGTACCTGGATTATTGAGCCTCTGGACACAGTTCACATTGGGGGGAGATTTCCAGTACCAAAAGGAAAGGGAAGCAGATTTTCATAGCAATCCATTCAATTCCAGCCCCCATTCTATTGTGCAGGGATTTATGCACAATATTAGCCTCCATGGGCACAGGGATGAATCCGTCTCTGAAGCGAGGGGTGACCTTCCTCTCCCGTATTAGGTGGTGCGCTGAATTTGGGAGGAGTGAAAAACGTTTACGTTTTGATCTTGAAACGATAAATTATTTATCACTAGAAAAACTTGAGCCATGCCCGGAGGCGGACTGAGAATCGTCAAGACCCCGCAGAAATCAGGGTATGGCTACGCGGCAAATTTGATCACGGGGCACCAAGACTGCTAGGTTGCAGTAATAATTATGAATGTGGTTGCGTTGCAAGACAGGAGGAGCAAATAATCCAAACCCGCTAAATGTTTTGGCTGCAGACCACAGGTTACATGCTAATTTGCAAGCATAGACTTCAGTGTGATACCATGAGTTACTTGCGATATGTCTGCGATTTCTTTAGTCACTAATGGATGCTGCAAATTCTAAAGCCATGCCTAAAATAATTGCACGAGCAAGTCACAGACAATTTACAAACATTTATTTTGTTGCACTACTTATAGGCACTTTGATGTTGCCCTAAGCCTCAAGATCATGATCTCAATGCGAGCTGTATACATCTGGAGGTAGTGAGCTCCCCCTAGAGGTGGATGCAGGCAGCAAAAACCTTTATCTTACCTGGCAACTTACTTGAAGCTTACTGAAGGATACCGCAAGCCTTGATCCCCTATATAGGTGTACAGTATAGTGACGCTTCGAGGCAGCTGTGGCCTCCCCTGATGCTGTAGGCCTGTACCTGCTTTACCAAACGGTTAGTCCACTGCGGCCCATGTCTAAGATGTAAGATTGCAAGATGCAGGATTGGTAATCTGTGGGGATGGACTATATTGTAGGTTGAACTGTGTTATTTCATAAAAGGATCCTGAACCCAATCCAGACACGCGTTTGCTCTGGAATCCACGTACATAAGGGGCAAGATGCAGACTTCCCATTATGCAAAGCTTCCATATGTGGAGGAAAGGCAGGGTATTGCTGCGCCTGGCCGCCATCTGTCTTCACATAAGCCTAACTATAAACACATTTTTACTGAATTGCATAAGTAAATTTTGGGTTTGGTAAAAAAAAAAAAAAAAAAGGAAAGTTTGTTGGACTGTCACAGCATGGAGCTTTAGACATGTCGCATGTGTGCAGTCTGTGGGTTGCTTTCTCAGCACTTCTATATTTGGCTGGTGAAGACATTTTATTTAACCTTGTCCTAGGAAACAGAGAATTCTTGCCTGTCCCTAAAGCCTGTGTGGGACGAGTCGGAGGACCCTCCTGCTTTTTGGCAGGTAATGCATCCCTGTCCGAGTACGACTCCGGCAAATCTCAGGCCTGGTCAGCACCGACTGGCCAGTGTCAGAGTCTCTAGACACATATCCCAATGACAAGGGTTAATGGTACCAGCCACTTGTCAACTTATTCATACGTTTCCTGGAGGAGTAAGAGGGGAATGATACCAGGCAGAGTTTGAGAAAACCCCATTTTTCGAGATCTCTGCTAGCTGTTAATGAATGAATAACATTTTACAGGTTACTGCAAAATGCAGTGTGAAAAGAGCCTAATGTTTCTCACAGGTGAGAGTTTGCTACAATGGTATCCAGTCTCCACAACCCTCTATGAACTGAATGCATCAGCAGCATAAATCTCTCTTCTGCCCTGAAAGTTTGCTGCAATCTGAAGTGGATTTGGCGTGCAATGTTACTGTATGTCTGGGGGCCCCAGTCGCACTGATTTGCTAAATTGGGAGTGGGGCTTAGCGCTGCTACAGCTCGGAAGGGGCCTCCTCTCCCCCCTGGGCCCCTGTGGAGCTGAATTGGCTGCACAGGTGGTATGTCCGTCCCTTTAGTCAGTTTTTTCAGCATACCACTTGTGGCCAGAAGGGACATCCCTTATCTCTGGGGCCCCAAGCATATACTAGGTTTGCATGGTGGTAAAGTCTGTCACTGGCTACAATGTATCAGTTTGGGATACAGGATGTTTAGCTCACAGAGGATCCTCTGGACTAGATGCAATGGTAACAAACTCTCAGCTGTGAGAACTATTAGGTTTAGGTCTGTACAGGTTTTTGGCCTCTGGATGTAAAAAGACAGCAAACAGAAATTGCGGAAATGGTTATAGGAATGGAAACAAAGTATATTAGAAAGGTGTAGGATGTTTTCAGATGTGTAATGCAATGTAATAGGTAAAAACAGTCCAATAAGTCTTGCGAAGCAACCCTTGTAAGTGCAGGAGATCAGAGGGTCCTCTGTAATAAGACATCCTGCATTCCTCCCCGGAGGGCTGCGCACATGCCTGGGTCGACCCTATAAGTGACTGGTATTATATGTAATCCTCCACTTGTCATGTATAGAAAGTTTGACATTGACTGGTCAATAATCCCCCATCATCTCGTCGGGGATTTGTTGCGTCGTTCCGGCAGTACAGTAGCCAGGGAACTCAGTAATGGACTCTACAGGGCGAATCACATGGCGTCCTGCGCCCCCCACCACATTTCAGAGCTCCTGGTTACAAACAGGAAGCTTCAGTTCATATTCCGGATTAAAATTCCTACAAACGGCTCTGGGATTATTGGCGGACACGATCAAAGACGGTTTTAATACATTATGCTAATCGGCGTATTTTATACAATGAGGCTATTTATACAAAGAAAATATACAATAATTAGAGCAAAGGTTCTGCATTCAAAATAAAGCTAAATCCCACTAATACGTGTTTGTGAGGTCCCCATTTAGATTGCAAGCTTTACAGGATGGGATTATGTGCTTTCTTTCATCATGGATAGCGGGCACTTTTGGAGGTAATTCTGGCACTTCTCTATAGTCATATCTAGGGCTGTTTGGCCATTCGGATGTGGTGCCCAGCTTTCCTTGAATTCTGAAATCCAAAAAAGCAGAAGTGGCAAAGCTGGGTAGTAAGCTCTGTAACAGCTGTCATGGCGGCCATATTGACTGTGACCCGACACAACAGAATAACTCTATGAAGGGGAAGATTTATGAAAACTGGTGTAAAGGAAAAGTAGCTAAGTTGCCCATAGCAACCAATCAGATTCCACCTTTCATTTTCCACAGCTCCTTTGGAAAATGAAAGGGGGAATCTGATTGGTTGCTATGGGCAACTAAGCCACTTTTCCTTTACACCAGTTTTCAAAATTTCCCCCATTATAGCTATATCTCCAGGGTCTATGTTAATACAAGTAATTATATTTTTTGGGGTGGTGTAAACATCATCATGCCTGGCCTGTCAATCAAAGAGCAGAGGGCTTGGCAGTTGCAGAGAGAGCAGAGCTTCTAGGTGTAATGGTAACGCCCCCGTTGCTCCTAGAGGCTCATTTGCATATCATAAAACACTTTATTTTTCTCAGCAATGCGGACACATATGAACATGGGACCAACACAGATGCCTTCAGCTGCCAAGCGCCCATATAACAGGTCAGCCAGTGTCATAGGGACAAAACTGCTGACAGAGGCCCTTTAAGGCATAACTAATACCACAGCAACTTAAGTGGCTGGCAGCCCTGACACCAGTTGATGCCGCAGTGGTGGTATTGTGGACCACGACAAACACCTATTTACAATGCAAGGCTATGGGATGGGACATCACTATATGCCAGTATGTATAGCATCCTTTAGTAACAGATTTCCATATAAATTACTAGAGACCTGAATTGTGTCCATGCAGCAGAGAAGGGTCTATTTTAAGTCAACAAGAACACACCATGTAAAGATGGACCTTCTCCATGCCGCCCCACAGGAATATATACGTATATTAGATACCATATGATGACATCACACATTTTATACATAGGATCTAAGAAATCCCCCATTGAGCTATAGGGACCAGCTGCTACTAGTGTCATAAGTAGGACTGAGAAAAGCTTCTATCAAACCGGGGTCCTGCTATTTATATCATCCAAACATGCCAGTCACTGAACAGGTGTTCTGTGCAAATATGAAGCCGCAGACTACAGACCGGGCTTTCTGGCTAACCTGTGTCTTCATCACAGTCATCTGGCCCCCTGACAATATCATCATATGCCCAAAGAAAAAATAATAAAGCTATCGGCACTACAACATGAACTAAGAGAATGAAGTAATTAATACATCTGTTTATGTACATTTATATTTACAAAAATCTGATTAATAGGGCCGTGCCATATAGAGAAAAGTGTGTTTTAATGCCTTCTAAGCTTTACCTAAGTTTATATTTACAAAAATCTGATTAATAGGGCCGTGCCATATAGAGAAAAGTGTGTTTTAATGCCTTCTAAGCTTTACCTAAGTTTATATTTACAAAAATCTGGTTAATAGGGCCGTGCCATATAGAGAAAAGTGTGTTCTGATGCCTTCTAAGCTCCAACTAAGTTTATATTTACAAAAATCTGATTAATAGGGCCGTGCCATATAGAGAAAAGTGTGTTCTGATGCCTTCTAAGCTTTACCTAAGTTTATATTTACAAAAATCTGATTAATAGGGCAGTGCCATATAGAAAAACGTGTGTTTTAATGCCTTCTAAGCTTTACCTAAGTTTATATTTACAAAAATCTGATTAATAGGGCCGTGCCATATAGAGAAAAGTGTGTTCTGATGCCTTCTAAGCTTCCTTGTCTGTTCCTTGGCCTCAGTGAGACTTGAGAAGCTGAAGGGTCTGAGCCAGACTTGTTGCTAGGACATGTTGTGCTGCCTGACAACTTTATTTATAAGATTCTTAGGCAATGTCTCCACAGAAATGAATCTGTCTTAAGATTTTTCAGCTGTTTTGTGATCCTAATAATCAAAAGGTTCTAAGCAACTTGGTAGCAATTAAACCATGTGATTTCTCATTTAAAATTGCATTATTAAGCAGATTTACATCATTAATCAGATTTTTTTTTAAAATTAATTTAGTTAAACCCATTTTGTATGCTGTATTAGGAAATTTAGAGTTGGTAGAGGAACCTCAACTTCTGAGTGGAGAGCCCTCTCTTGGTCTGAAGGACCTCAAACAGCCTACTGATTCGAAAAGGCACCATGTAATTTTCAATTTCCCCTGCGGTGGCGCTGCAGTAAAATTTACCACATCTGCATTTTAACTGATCTGGCAGTCTGTTCCAGGGGAGGAACAGCTGTCTGGAGTTCACGGGATCCGGCCTAGCCAGATACTGCCATTCACCGCCAGACCACATTGACCATAATGGGATCCGTTGAGGATCTGGCTGATTTTCGGCATGAGTTACAGGTGTCTGCTGGACAAAAAACGGTGCATGCATGCCAGAAAATGGCCGGATCGCTGCCAGATCCCATTATAGTCAATGGATTCCAGCGTCGAATGGCTAGGCCAGATCTGGTGAACTCTGGTAGGCTGTTCCTCCGGAGAAACCTGGTGGATCAGTTAAACACAGATAGAAAGCTAGCCTTACTCTATAGACAACAGCTGATCGCTGGGGGTCCGAGCAGTTGACCACTCGTGATCAGCATATTGTGAAGGGACCAGTCTAATAAGTTAAGATTGCACAAAGTAAGTAGACAAAACTTTTACACATTACCCTATGTAAAGAATTACTCAAAATACTCAAAACTTTCTTGGCGTCGAGGTTTCCGGAGTCAAATCCAAACTTGAGTTCTTTATGCAGACAAATAACTCCGTTTTTGAGCACCACTGTCATGTCTCTACAGATGTCTTCACTGTGGTGAAGGAGATGAAATACTGCAAATTACTACAAAGGACTGACTTACCACAATGGCCTGGAGGAGGCATTTTAAGAAAGCCAACCCCACTAAATATTTTAATAGCACAATGAAAAAAAATACATCAGTCGTCAAACTTCCTCCAAGCTCTACAGGTTGGAAAACCTTGCTTTATAGCATGTACCGTATGCTTGCATAGCATTAGCTGCCGGTATACGGTTCTTTATCTGTTACAGGTGTCCTCGTGGTCATTACATTATTACCTGGGATCATGCTGTCAGGGGTTTCTTGTACTGTAAGTGACGAGGTATAATGCTAGCAATGTTCTTGTTCTAAACTGAACCTCGCTCCCTAAGGAAAGTTTCGAGAGAATGCTGGTAAGGAATGCCAGGGACATGCTTGGCCTCCGGATTTTGTTATTGCAAATGTATAGTTAAAAAAGGAGCTGTCATGACAGAGTTAAGATTAATTATACTGGGACACAGCATCACATATGGAACGTCTTGTAGGCTGGGTTGGCCAAACTAACATTTTTTGTGGGCCTATTGACTTCAATGGGTCCGTGGCCCACATTTCACAGACATATTTTTGCGGGAACAGACAACTGATCTGTGGGCTTTCCGCATCGCTATGGCCATTCCGCAAGAGGATAGAACATGTCCTATACTTGGCCGCAAAATGTGGACCACTGACCCATTGAAGAAAGTGGGTCCACAAAAATTTTGGATGCAACATGGACGGTATCTGGATTTTGCGGATCTGCAATTCGCGAACGGCAAAATATAGACAGCTGTCTGCATGATGCCATAATGGCAGCTACAGTGTAAATAAAGTTATTGGCGTAGAATTGTTAAAGGGGTGGCACACGGTGGACTGTCTTTTTTTTTTGTTTTGTTAGAAAAAGACCCAAAATAAACAGATCACAGGGTGTCAGGCTGCTGGAATAGCACATTTTGCGAAGTAATCATTGTGAATGTGGTCGTGTTGCGACATGTGGCCTAATGAAACCGTGAGACTGCAGGTGCAAAAAAGCCAAAGGCTAGGGCTACCTGACGGATTTGGTCGCACTACATAAAGATCGCAATGTCAAGTTGCAACATCACAAGTAATGACTGCAAATCTGGTCACGTTGTGACACTCAAGATAACCCGACTGCAACACAACAGTCGAAAAAATCTAAACTTGCCGTATTTTTGGTCTTCTGTTGCGATTCGAAGGTAACGTACTGTATATCATGTGCAACTGCAACTCTTCTGCAACATGTTTAGGATTTTTAAAACTGTGTAACGGGTGTTGCAAATACTGTACTAAACGACATGGAACTGGCAGCCAAATCACAATGTAAGGCCTCATGCACACGACCGTATGTGTTTTGCGGTCCGCAAACCGCGGATCCGCAAAACAAGGAAGCTGCTCCGCTTAAATTGCGGAACAGAACGCGGACCATTGTAGAAATGCCTATTCTTGTCCACAAAACGGACAAGAATAGGACATGCTCAATTTTTTTTGCGGGGCCACAGAACGGAGCAACGGATCTTTTGCGGCCCCATTGAAGTGAATGGGTCAACGCCCGAGCCACAAAATATGCGGCTCGTACGCAGACCACAACAACGGTCGTGTGCATGAAGCCTAAAATTGTGGCACAACAGCAAAGTGACAGCAAGCCATAGGCACATGGTACCCATTTTGTGACTTGATGTTGTGCGACCAAATTTGTAGTGTAGCCCTAGCCTTAGGGTCCATTCACACGTCTGCAAGTGTTTTGCGGTCCGCAAATTGCGGATGCGCAAAACACAGACACCGGCCATGTCCGTTCCGTATTTCGTGGACTGCACATGGCCGGCACTTTAAATAAACATGCCTTTTCTTGTCCGTGTCTGCGGACAAGAATAGGACATGTTCTATTTTTTTGCGGAACCGAAGTGCGGATGCGGACAGCACACTGTGTGCTGTCCGCATCTTTTCCGGCCCCACTGAAAATGAATAGGTCCGGATCCCATACACAACGTACCCATTTTGTGAATGTGTGAACGGACCCCTAGTTATAATCTGCAGTGCAGCCGACAGCAAGTGTTCAATTTCCCTGCAGTGACAACACAGGGGAAAAAACGGTATTACATGGTGACCAATGAAATGTATGGGCTGTCTGTATAATGCGTGGACACGTGTGCTCCAGAGATGGAGACGCTCTTCGTACCTTTGCCATGCTACCCTCTGGTGAGCGATTTCTCAAGTGGATGCGACATCCAAGAATTGCTCCGGGGAGAGATTCTTTGATTCTACATTTGTTAATAGATCTTTGTGACTCCAGAGACAGACATAAAAATGACACAGAGATCTGCTCTGCCACCAGAACAGTTGTCCTCCTTTGTTTCAGCCATTCGATACGTGACACTTGGCGCAGATATTATACATGATGTCTTGTTTTGGTTACCTTTTGCGAGAAAAAAAAAAAATATCTGGCAGAACACGACGTTCATCTGCCAGAGATAGAAAAGCATAGAAAAGCGCGCTGCCAGGTTCCAGCTATGGTAAGTTCACATTAATTCTTCCAGATTTGACTTTCTATGCAAACACAGATACTGTATCCTTCATAAGCCAGAAATAACAGGCGCAAGCTCAAGGCAATTACATGCAGAAAAGCCTAATGAAGGAGAATGTTCGAGGAGTGAAGGACAGCAGCAGATGTATGAACAAAAACGTAACTTCAAGGGTGGTTGTCCGGCCAAAGAAATGGTCAGTGTCCCATCGGGGTTACACGGTGATCTGGTTTTTGCAACTTTTGCAACTATTTTTAAAGTGAATCGACTGTGAAATAGTCCAGATTAAAAACCTCCTAGCATCTTGTGTATACAACTGCTATGGGTCTCCATGGTAACAGACTACAAACTATCAACTTGTGTAGTCTGATCTTGCTGTCAAGTGTTACCCCATTACCTCAGTCCCTACCTCTTTATAGGAAGTGTGGTTATACATGACCACAATATCAGACTACACAAGGGGGTTTGTTTGTAGTCTGTAACCAAGGAGACACATAATTCTTTATAGCAGCTGTATATGCAGTAAAATGGCTAGTTTCATTGGAAATGAAATGCAGTAAATGGAGATAGGATGAGCAAGAGGGTTGCCTCATTAAGACAACCCCTGTCCACATGCTTTCTTAAGGTACTTTCACACTAGCGTTTTGGATTCTGTTGGTGAGATCCGTTTCAGGGCTCTCACAAACGGTCCAAAACAAATCAGTTCAGCCCCAATGCATTCTGAATGGATAAGGATCCGCTCAGAATGCATCAGTTCGGCTCCGTTCCGCTTCTATTCTGTTTTGGAGGTGGACACCAAAACGCAGCATGCAGCATTTTGGTGTCCGTCTGAAGAGGCGGAGCCTAACTGATCCGTTTTTGATTACAATGTAAGACAATGGGGACGGATCCGTTTTTAATGACACAATATGGTGCATTTGAAAACTGATTCGTTCCCCATTGACTTTCAATGTAATTCAAAACGGATCCGTTTTGGACTTTGTCATTTTTCTTTTAACTAATGCAAACGGATCCGTTCTGAACGGATACAAACGTTTGCATTATAGGTGCAGATCCGTCTGTGCAAATAAACAGACGGATCCGCACCAACACAAGTGTGAAAGTACCCTTAGATGTCATAGAAGAGGGGTTGCCTTCTGTGAGACAGAGTGAAGAATTGCAGCTACTAAATAAAGCGGGCCATAGTCCAAAGCCCCAATATGAGCCATTTACACCCATGTTATACGTCACTGAATGGGACTTATAGTGCAACAGAGCAAGGGGAGAAAAGGGACCACCTTGTGCCTCCAAAACAAAATAATTATTTATCCATGAGTCACCTTACGGCAGGTAACTGGCGAACATCTGACAACCCATATAGACTTTAGATTGTTGACCACAGACATTATGTTATTGTCAGAAGACGTCACCTAGTGTAACACGATTTGGCACGTGAATCGAATATCTACGGCACAGAGCCCTTAGGCCCCCAAACCATCACAAATCGTTTATCGAGCTGAGCTTTTCCTTTGGGATAGAAGAACCTTTTGGGTGTCCTCAAGCTCCCGGGTTGGGTGCCACCAAGTCAATGAAGTAAGCAATGCTTACTGCAAGCTCTGACGGACCAGCGGCGCCCCTTTCAGCAGTGACTGGTTATGTCCCCTGTTGGACTACACAGGTTGCACACGCACGGCCTACAGCTATGGTTTGGGATCTTTCGCTTCGACTCCTTTTTCAGTTACCCTGTCAGTGCAAACACATAATACTTTGTCTGTGCTCGAAAATGTCAGCCAAAATAAACGTCCTGCCAACCTTGAGCATCTCTAGATTACATCTCGTTCAAGGCTTCTTCCTTATAAGAAACGTCTTCAGCAAACAGGACGTGAGCTGCATCTTCTAACTGCAAAAATAAAACTTAAAGGGGTAGTCCTATTTAATTGCAAACATACGGTATATACATAAAATGTCCGATAGATGCAGGGAATGGGGGGATCCCTGACTTGAGGCAGTGGAGAATCAAATCAAATCTTGTGTCATGCTTCACCCCTCAGGCCTTGCACCAAACCAACAAAACTGGCTGCTACTCCGATCGTCTTAGTAATGTGGAATGTGCAACGGATGCGTAGCAAGACAGATGTGATATTCAGAAATCTGGAAAAGCTGGATGACAACCTCTGTGGGCGCTGTAGTGACAGTCAGGGGGCCTGCCAGCTCTTCAACCATGTCTTAGGAACTTTGCATCGTGCCATTCCTCTGTTAGTCCTACTGGAAATGTATGAATAAATTCACTATTAGGTGGTACCATTCTGCTTGTCAAAAGGGTGTGTCCCTCCTGACCCTGTCTGACTGTGAAGGACCCACCCCACTAACAGGGGAAACGGTAACAGTAGTCGAGTTATTGATTCATTCCCAATAGCAGAGGTTCGACATAGATCAAAGTTCTAAATAAAAAGATGTACTAGAGCTGGAGAATTGGAAACGTATTTGCTAAAACAGACATGTCAGGCCCGCTTTAAATAAAAATGGTTGAGTATAGCCTCTAACAACTTGACATAAGACGGCGACTCCAAGTTAAATTTATAAAGATTTTTTTTTGTGTAACTTTTCTTTATGGTTATGTCTGAAATCCCTGTCCTGACACCATGCCGATTCTGGCAAGATCCTTTTACTGAGCGGTGAAAAAAGAAAATCTCATATTTTCAGGACCGTACCTTGTTTTATACATTTTTACATTCTACTGCTCCCCGGGGTCTTCTACTCTCAGAAAACTGCAGCATAGTCCAAAATTAAGCCTCTAAAACAGCCAGAGGATCACATCTGGTCCGAATGAAATCACAAATCGTGCATAATCTAAGCAGTGCACTTCCATCGTCTTCCCCTCAGCCTCTCAAAGCGCTGCTTGAACCTCCTGAATTTTCTTTTGTTAAAAATAAAATTTCCCAAGACGTCTAATTCGCTCGAACTTTATTATGACTTGTGTTGGCGAAACTTAAGGGAAACTCTGTGCCTCACACCGAGACGGCTGGACTTGTAGTAACTATTGAATCCTTTTCTTCTCTTATGGTCCTCCAAGTGAGAGTGGTGACCTAAGTACCTAAGTGTTGACCTAAGTTCTGCACCCCATCAGCTCTGAATATGGCGTAACAAGGCAGGACGGCGGCCGGCACCAAATCTCTTCATCCAAGAGTCGATTTTGGAATCGGCACTTGAGGGCTATTCAGTTCTCAAGGCCCACAACTCGTTAGTTCTTAGGTAAATATTGGGTTCAACCAACAATATGTCTACATAATTGATCCAACTTTAAGCCAAGGGTGTAGATACCATAGACACAGACAGTACAGTGCCAATGGAGTGAGGCGCCCCAGCCTAAGTTGACCTCCTTCCTCATTGGGCGATAACAGGTCCCACAAGGTTACAAACAAGGTGTGAACTTGACCGAAGGATCATGGAAAGGAGATGGGGCTAAGCAGCTTCAAGTCTTCTTTTCTTAGGAGGCTAGGGGTGAGATGGGGTCCACTAACACTGGAACGGGCTCCATTTCAGTCTTTGTTATGGGCCCTCCTTCGCTCTATGTATACCCCTGTAGATGACCTTTACATTTCTACATTTGTAAGATCCCAGAATTTGTTTCAAATGGGTTGCCCTACAAAAAAAAATGATTCTGAATTTTTCAAACCAACGACTGGATCTAAATACTTTTGTAATTGCATGGAATTTAAGATATTGTATGGCCACTGAGTTATTCACTGAAATCTATCTGTACAGCGCCACCTGCTGTTTGCTCTTTTTCTAATTTCTCTGTCCCCTTCACTGAGATGGAAGCACACGGTCAGTTCCATCCTTCAACGGCCTCCAGATGCAGTAGAAAGGACACACCCCATGAGAAGGTGCATGCTGCCCCTAAGCTGCCAGTGTGAAATAAATCTAGCAGAGCAATTGGAGCAATGAATGTGGGGATCTCTGAACCCATGTGAGGTACAGGGCTGGTTCTAGGTTTTGTTAGAAAGAGATTGACTATATGATCACGGATTTCCATTTTTTACATTCATTATAGGATAACCCACTTAACAAAGCAGCCCAACGCATTTCGCTTCCTGAAACTTCAGCCACAGGCATCATTTATCTCAACTCTTGTAGTTCAAGTGGATCCATCCATCGAAATGTCAAAAAATGCAAGGACAGATGTAAGGAATAGTTTAACCTCTGGGTCAAGTCAAGGCATTTTGAGAATCCAGAGAGTATATACTTTCTGATTGGTTGCCCTTTCGATGATGTCATCCAGTTCCAGAAGTTTAATCAGGGCATCTGTGCCTTGTTAATCGGTAATTGTCATCCATTCAGTACATAGCAAATTGTCTCCCAGACTATGGACACCCTCTATCTTCTTGTTTCAGCGGTATCTGGCAGTATTTTAGCTTTTTGTTTTTGGTAGACTATTTTTAGTTTACTTGTAACAACACTAAAAGGAATAGTATATGATAAATAGTGAAAAGTATATGATAGTACATGCTGCTACAAATTCTGTTCAGTCCTTTCGTAGTTATATCCGTTTTTCCGCGACAATCAATATGGCCACCGTTACGGGGTTGTCACGCAGCTCTTTTAAGCTCAGAAAGATCAATTTCTTAGCTGTACAAGGACATATCGGGATCCTGTACGGTGACACAGCCACCTAGATCAGCTGTCATGAAACTACAAATCCCAGCATGCACGCTTGCTTGGCTGATCTTGAAATTCCCATAGTAAGGAATGGAGCATGTTGAGAGTTGTAGTATTCCCAAATATTAGAGTGTTGACTCTATGGGGCTGCCAGACATAGCAGAGCCAGAGCTCACCTATTTTCGGAACTCCCATAGAACTGAATGGAGGATGGCTGCGCTTGCGCCATGTGCTCTCCTTTACTTTCAGGCGGCCAGTTCTGGAGATAGGAGCAGGTCCCACCTATCTGACTGCTGGCATATCCTAGCCATATGCAACCAATATTTGAAATGAGACAACCCCTTTAATAGAATTCTGGGTGTCTGCAGCCACCACTAGGGGGACCTTAGGAGCTTACTTCATAGTATAGGGTCTAGTAAGCTTCTGAGCTCCCCCTAGTGGTGACTACAGGCAGCCAGAATTTTACCATGTAACATAATACAGGGATTTGGAGTTGTGCATCAGAAAAATGGAAGACTGTTTTATATATATATAGATATACACAAGGAAAAAGAGCAGCACTCCGAAATTGAAAGTAAAAAACGTGGATTTATTCACCCGTGGTGCAGCAACGTTTCGGCTCAATCCATGGTTTTTACATTCAATTTCGGAGTGCTGCTCTTTTTCCTTGTGCATTCATTAGGGTATGTTTCACCCTTTTTGAGCTTGCACCCATGTATTGCATTATTTTTGTCAGTGCTGCCTCTCTTTTTTCCTATATATATATATATATATATATATATATATAAAAGTAACTAATCGGTACCAGACTTTGGACCTAGTTCTGATAAATGTGTCCATCTTGGACATTAATCAGGACTGAACAACGGGTGGCTGGACCTTGTAGGTTACTCAACTAGGAATTTCCTAAGGGGCTGCTCAGCTGTGGTCAAAATTTTTTAATAGGAGTCATGAGGCTTAGGCAATAAGGGGTTAACCCACCGCCTCGTACACGAAAACATACCAAAGTCATGACCGAGAGATTTGAATGTTATTGAAAAAGTGTGTGTGTGTGGGTATATGTATGCGAGTGCCTGCTGTAATCTCTTCTTAAAGATTTACGGTGTGATACATCTGACATCTGTTTCAGATTAGTGAATTCAGTTAGCTGCTTATGTGAAAAAAATATTTATTTAAAAGGAAAAAAAAAGGAAAAAAAAAAAAAAAAGACTGTCGTTCCTTTCAAGATTACCATGTACACGACATGAGAATTAGCTGCAGCTTAGCAAGGGAGTACAGTGACATCTGCAACTCCTAAGACTTGAGACATTCTAGTAAGATGAAGGTCCTTAGACTGAGCATTCCCATGTGCGTGGACCGTGTACGGCGCCACAACGAGGCGCTATTACACACTGGTAAGGACTTAGGGTGGCCCCGACGGTACCTTCATGAGACATTGTATTCTGGTTTTCTTTCATGGGGAGGGTATTGCCAGCTTTAAAGGGGGAGACGTTTCTTTTGAACAAGGGTGTAGAAAGGGTTAAAAATAAAAAAGAATCATCGCTCCCCTCATCGATCCTCTGCAGCTCTCCACTTCCTGCCCCGGCTCGACACAAAGGAAACGGCTGGAGATGCTTGCTCAGCCAATCACAGGCTGAGGCGGGTCTCCAATGTGGCCGGTGATTGGCTGGGCATCCCCTGCCATTTTCTGTGAGTCAAGCCGGGATCCGGAAGTGGAGAGCAATAGGGACCGGAGCAGTGGTGGGGGATCGGTGAGCTCAGTAATGGTATTGCGTCTTTTTTTAACCCTTTCTGTCACCCCCTTTTTTTTCAATTGCTTAAGGTGCATCCATGCGAGTCTTCAGAATTAAAGTAGGCTGTAGACACTAGACTAAAGTTTTTGACAGCTTTGGTCAAAATGTTAATTCTGAAGTTTTAACAACAAAAAAAAAAAAAATGAAAATTAGCTTTTTAAGGACCCCCATCGGCTGTCTTGGGACTGGTGAATGAAAGATGGGTGGTTAGAAGCGCAAAATGGCAAAGCTAATGATATGAGGGAAATGGCATGGTTCACCAACGCATTTTGGAGACTGATTTTCATTTGTAGACCTCATCAGTCCCACCAGGAGATTGTAGGAGATGGTGACTCGGCGGTCTACTGGCGTAATAAATGGCTGACTTATGGTGGAAGACAGCATTGTGATATTTATAGCTACTTTATATCAAAATGTACCCAACTGTATGTGTAATAACAAAGCAAAACTAGACCTAAATCTGCGCTAAACAGTTTGGGCATTCTTAATGTTCTGTGTGTCTTAAGGTGCAGATTATCTGGAGCATCAGAGAAATGCTTCTTAATAATAAGACAGATCTGCTGGAGGTGATTAATTACATGTGTGTAATGAAACGGAAAGTGATCTGAAAACTCTTTAAGGCATGACCAGAAATGTTACCTCTTCCTTATTTAATGGGGCAGAAAGTGCTCTTATGTGTCCCAAGATACAGCAATTTGGCCGTGCAGAGCGGGTCTTGTGTTTAACTCTTTTGCAGCTTTGAAAAAATAAAAAATGTTGATTTTGTTTTTGGAATTGTCTATAGGATAACAGTATGAGACCTGATGACTTTGAGAGGCTGACACGTGTGTAAGTGGGGTCCAGCTGGGAATTGACGTCAGTGACGTCACACATTTTCCGATGACCATCGGCAATGATTGATGAGTATTTCCAGTGAAACATTTTCTCTAACAACCGTCTAGATTTTGATTTAAAACCTGGGTGCTGTGGTCGTTAACTACTGTCTCAAACTGGATTGTGGACCCTCTGGGATAGGGATAGGATTGTGGACCCTCTGGGATAGGGATAGGATTGTGGACCCTCTGGATTAGGGATAGGACTGTGGACCCTCTGGGTTAGGGATAGGACTGTGGACCCTCTGGGTTAGGGATAGGATTGTGGACCCTCTGGGTTAGGGATAGGATTGTGGACCCTTTGGGTTAGGGATAGGATTGTAGACCCTCTGGATTATGGATAGGATTGTGGACCCTCTGGATTAGGGATAGGATTGTAGACCCTCTGGATTATGGATAGGATTGTGGACCCTCTGGATTAGGGATAGGATTGTAGACCCTCTGGATTATGGATAGGATTGTGGCCCATCTGGGTTAGGGATAGGATTGTAGACCCTCTGGATTAGGGATAGGATTGTGGACCACTGGGATAGGGATACGATTGTGGACCCTCTGGGATAGGGATAGGATTGTGGACCCTCTGGGATAGGGATAGGATTGTGGACCCTCTGGGATAAGGATAGGATTGTGGACCCTCTGGGATAGGGATAGGATTGTGGACCCTCTGGGATAAGGATAGGATTGTGGACCCTCTGGGATAGGGATAGGATTGTGGACCCTCTGGGATAGGGATAGGATTGTGGACCCTCTGGGATAGGGATAGGATTGTGGACCCTCTGGGTTAGGGATAGGATTGTGGACCCTCTGGGTTAGGGATAGGATTGTGGACCCTCTGGATTAGGGATAGGATTGTGGACCCTCTGGATTAGGGATAGGATTGTGGACCCTCTGGATTAGGGATAGGATTGTAGACCCTCTGGATTAGGGATAGGATTGTGGACCCTCTGGATTAGGGATAGGATTGTAGACCCTCTGGATTATGGATAGGATTGTAGACCCTCTGAATTATGGATAGGATTGTGGACCCTCTGGGTTAGGGATAGGATTGTGGACCCTCTGGAGTAGGGATAGGATTGTGGACCCTCTGGGTTAGGGATAGGATTGTAGACCCTCTGGATTAGGGATAGGATTGTGGACCCTCTGGGTTAGGGATAGGATTGTGGACCCTCTGGATTAGGGATAGCATTGTAGACCCTCTGGATTATGGATAGGATTGTGGACCCTCTGGATTAGGGTTTAGGAGTAGCTCGGGCCCCCGGTACACTTCTCAATCTTCTCATGGTTTATAGATTTCATCAGAACTAGCTGGGCCAGAACATGAAATCTAAAGACTAGAAATTACACCATGAAAGGGGTTGTCCCCATTTCATCCCCACACCCAGCGGGACCTGTGAAAGGAAGTCTACTTACCTGTTCCCCACCACTCGGTTCCAGGTCTGTGGGTCCCAGGCTGTCTTCATTGCACTTCCAGACCCTGCATGTAAACTTCAGACAGGGTCACATGTATTACTGCAGTCAATGACTGACTCAAATGGCGACGTGTCCTCAAGCTGCATATCAAACTGCTGAGACGTGTGCCACTTGGGGACATGTCACTGCTGAGGCCAGTTATTGGTTGCAGTGATGCTTGTGTTTCCATCTGTCCAGGAAGTTTACATGCATTAACTGGAAGCCCAATGAAGTCAGCCTGGACCCAAGCCAAAACTGAGTGCCAGAAAGCAGGCAAGGATACTTCCCTTGACAGGTCCCACTGGGTGTGTGTGTGTGTGGGGGGAGATTAAAAAAAATAATACAACTTGCACAACCCCTTTAAGATACACCCCACTGATTAGCCAACAAGCAGGCAAACGCTCCGTTGTTGGTTGATCGGATCTTCTATGCTACAGCAAAAATAATCTCCTGGTGTAAACAGGGGATGTGCTGCCAATAGTATGCAAACTGGAAGGGGGACGAACAATCATAATACGATCATTCATCCTCCATACAGTATGGCCAATGTAAAGAGTTCACAAGAACTAGATTACTTAGGCGCCTTGGTCCCGATCACATACGGTAATTTATGCTGCGTTAAAAATTTTCTTACTGTATGGAAACGAATAATCCCATTAAAGGGGTTGTCCCACAAAAAATATTCTACAGTTTTTAAACCAGCACCTGGATCTGAATACTTTTGTAATTGCATGTAATTAAACATTTTGTATCGCTACTGAGTTATTCAAAAAAATGTATCTGTATAGCGCCACTTAATTTAGTATTTCTTTGACCTGCTCACTGAGAAGGCCGCACATGCTCAGTTTAATCTTTCAACTGCTTCCTGAGCTGTGATAGGGAAAGCATGGACACGCCTCCTGAGCTGCTGCAGAAAGGACACTCCCCCTCAGCTGTCAGCTTGAAATAAATCTAGCAGAGCAGTAAATAGGGAGATCTCTGGACCCATGTGAGGCACAGGGCTGGTTCTAGCTTTGTTAGAAAGAGACTGTCATGTACTATAGGATGTCTGATTTTCATTTTTTACATTATTCATGGGGGAACCCCTTTAACGAAATCATTTGTGCCTGTAAATTACACTTGTGTCAATCGACATTATATATCATGGATCGACCCTTGCATCTGTCTTGTAAAAGGACCCTTAGGCACTTTGGAAGTCTCAGGAAATGTCAGAGGAAGTGATTAGCATGAATTGACTACAAATGCGAAATTAGGTGCACAGCTTCTTTTAAGGGGTCGTACATTTGTTTTGCACTGGAGCCCAGAAGCATCAAGTTACACCTCTGGGGGCATGGATGGATTGAAATTTTTGAACGTGACAACAAGAAGCCAGATTGGTTGTCACCTTTAGATTAACCTCTCGGAAACGTATACTCATTTTCTCAACACGTTCTAACCCTAGGAAAGCAACTGAGAAGCGAATTCAAAGGGGACAACTAATGGCTGCGCACCCGTTGTCACTTTTCGCAAAATTGCCCAGGAGCCAAGGTGAGACACAAAGAAGACACTATGCCTTGGCCGAGCTGGGGCAGTGAACTGAATCTTTGCCCCTAGCTAGGACTCTGGACTTTCATTCCCTGTAGGACTGATTTCATAATGCAAAAACTTGTGCTCATTTATCATACTTGTGAAGCCGCTTCAAGTCTACGGAAACTTTTACAGATGCGTTTGCGTACGCTTGAAGCCTGGCTCAGTTCAGGCAGTTCTCTAAGTTTAATGGCCCCCGTGATGGTGAAAAAAAAAAAAAAAAAAAGTTATAAAAGTAAGACATCTTTTCCATTAACGCACTCCAAAAAGTAAAAGCTGTACAACATACGTTAAATGGCCGGCCCCAGCCCTGCAGATATGAAACTGGAATCGGACTTTATTTTTTGGGAAAGCAGAGAAAGCAGAACTTTGTGGGCTTTGAGGAAATGGTCATTATGGCGGTATTCTCGGACTTGTCTGCTGGCAGTACAGGCGCAGAACATTTATCTGCCATCGGAGCGTGCAACCGCAGAGCCCTGATTACACAGAATTTGCTTGGTAATTATCCAGACTTCTCGGTAGATGGAATAAACACATATAAGAGGCATTGATGCCTGTCCCAGCAGAGCTGGGTTTACAGCTACACGCTGAGGGGGAAGGTGTCTCGTCCCCCACGTAGTGTCTAACGGGATTTTGGCCCATTTACAGAACAAAGTGTATTCTATACGCCAGGGGGTCATTGGGTTTTATACGTATCGTTAAAATAACCTTTAATATCTGCCAGGGTCAACTCCCTTGTGAATATGTCAGTCTTTACCCCTAATGTGCAACAAGGTCTAGTAATTCAATGATATAAAATGATTACATATCAAACATATAACATTGCATTGATAGTAGAGGTATAGGGGCCATGTCCTGTAGGAAGGGATCCTGGTACTTAGCATGCAAGACTATGACTCCATTATAATCAATGGGTCTCCATATTTGACCAATAGGAGTTACATTAATACTCAGGAGGCCAACAATTTATCAAGTATTGGGGCCCCTTTGCTCATAACTTTATGAAAGTCCCAGTTTTTGTATCTCCACCGATGTCATTTGAAAACACAAAAAAGATCATGTTTGTCTTAAACCAGTGAAAATGGCGCCACTTCAATATATATATATATAGAAAGAAAAAGATCGGACTGCACTCCAATTCGTAATCCAAAAAGTATAAAAACTTTTATTGACCCATCGGGTGGCACAAGTGAAATGTTTTGGCTTACATGAGCCTTCCTCAAGCATATTTTTTTATATATATATATATATATATATATATATATATATTTACTGTGTATATAATACTTATCTCCAGAGCTGCAATCACAATTCTGCTTGTTGCTACTAAAAACCGTTGATAAGCTTGTTATCGTTATACACAACCCCAAGAGCTTATGTGAGTTTCTATAATCAAGCAGACGGGTCGATTTCTCTACATCTGATACAGAAGAAGGCATCATTCAGGAAGATTGAAGAATTAAGAATGCAGCTCTGGATTATAATATGAACTGTAACTCATGAGAGAAGCAGTGCAACTTATATAACTTTTTCTGCTCATTAAGATGAGTAAACGTCTTAAGAAATATTTTGTAGGCTCAGAGAAAGTTATTCTGAACAATCAAAGACAGCCAGAGCTACTCGGGAGTCAGTGGATAAGAAAGGAAAGTGAAACGACATGGCCTCAGCATGATAATCACAATAAATGGTTTTCACACATGATTAAATGCCTTTTCATCATGTCGGTCCCAAATCAGTCCTCCTGCAATTTCTACTTTCAGGATTTTCCCTGGATGTGTCATTTCTTGATCTTTTTTCCCAAGGCCAAAACATATCTCTCTTCCATAGTCCCAGATCACAAACTGATCTCGGACTTTGTATTCAATAAAACCCCAAATAAAGACCCCAAAAAATACGAGAGATGTTTGGAAGAGTTTTTACTTTCATCAAGACTCCCTCCAAATGGACACTGTCAACATGCTGTGAGGTTTTATTAAAATGTAAAAAAAAAGCAAAGACCCCAGCCGCCCCGCACAGAGCAAACATCCAGCAGCCAAATCTCCAAATGATGCAGCATGAAATATGATTACAGTTTATGAATCGCATTTCGGCAAGTGTCTTTAAAGAGGCCACTGGTGCAGGCAGGACCTCAGACTGATCAGCATTCACACCCGCCGCTGTCACACCATTCTGTCTACATCATTGTCAACCACATCATTACAGAGAATGGAAATGTGTGGACTGAAGAACTGGGACTTATAGTTGTAGAGATACCAAATCAGCAAGTTATTTAAGAACATTTACCCAAGAAAATACAAAATTCCATTCACCATTCAGTTCTCCTCTTCTGTCAGGTTGTTAAAGATTCCCAAAAAAAAGTTGGAAGATGTCCAATCTGGCCACCATTAGTTTCGAAAGTAGCAAGAGTAGATACATATAATTCCCTGGCTCCAACAAACATGTCCTTTCACTGTTTTGGGACTAGTCAAAGTCAAAAATTTGCAATGTCTATCGTGAGCAACCTTCCATTTCGATGGTATACATAATGAGCTCAGCTTGATCCAACCGAAGTGAAGAACTGAGCTTCTGTACCTGACCAAAGAACCACTCAAAAAATTGGCATTATGTACAAAGCTGTGCAAAGCTGATAGATCACTTGAGATCTTATCAAACTGAGTAAGATATTTGGAGAGTCTTTTGATGGAAAGAGAAGAAAAACTTCTTTGAAAACATGAATCACCGACCTTTTGATGGGGGTAAGCCTTGCGTGACCAGACATTTTCCATATGAAGACCTCTGCAATGTAAACATAGTAGAGGCTCCTACTAAGTGACTCTCCATCCCGGCTCCTAGAGGGAGGTTCCTTCATCTTACTTTGGACACCTAACGAGAAGAGTCAAGAAGACTCATGTCATGTTCGGGTGTGAGAGGGAAACACCACACCGAACATAGGAGGGAATAGGGTGAGGGAATAAGGCCTGGAAACTAGGGAAAGGAGAGGGACACCTCCTAGTAAAACCCTAATCAAAGTCCTGACTAACTACCAGTATGAACAGACCCCAGAGGTAGGTGAGCTCATACACAGGAATACCTAATGTCCTAAGTCTTCCTATAGGACCCTGCTACTAATGTCAGGACTGAGACAACCTGTTCCTCCAAAAGGAAGGACGAACAGGAGTCTCCCTCAGGCTTTAATACAAATGACAGGGAAATGCAACACAATAATAACCCAAACAAAATACAAAAGGGAAAGAAAACACTTAACTTCAAGTGGCTATGGCAGCACCAGAAACTCAGCCGAGATCCACACACCAGCTATCCACAACTCAAACTGAGGTTATAAACCACATAGTATAGTGGGAGAAACAACACTGAATAAAGAAGGTTAAATGACCATAATTGCCACACATGGGGAAAGAAGGTGCGGCAAGCACCAGAAACAACAGAGGCGTCATTTGATCCAAACGGAAAACATTTCAGATCAAACCACGTGTTGCCAGTCTCATCGATCTCCTGTCACCTGTCACGGGAACGTCCGTGACAACTCAAGACCCAAAAAGACCCATTGGAGATGACAAATAGCTTGAAAAGAAATGAAGAGAGACCAAAAACGAGATGGATACCGAAATAATACACATGCCAATGAGAATACCAAAACTGTAGACAGGAAAAACATTATTCACAGACTCTAAAACCAACTGGAGGACACTCAGCATAGACTATCATTTGCCAACAAAAGTCTAGGACTTAGATCACCACCCAAAATTGCATTGAAAAGTTGAGCCTATAGAGGGATTGTCCCCTGGAAGAAGATGGCCAGTATGCAAAGTGTGTGATGGAACTGACATTTTTGCAGGAACTTTATTCTAGATAAAAGAGTGAGTTTGTCGAAGATGTGGTTTTTACTGTCTTGTCTTTTTGTATGGAGCGTAATAGGTGAAGAACATGCAACATTCGAGAATGTGGTATCCTTCTTGAATGTAAACTCATGATGACATCACTATGAATCTCATATACATTTTGGAATTTGAAGAACATTCTGTTCTAAAAAAACCTAGTTTCCATGGGCTGTATTACACTGACAGATAAGCCATACGATTGTCAGAAAGGAAGCGTTTCTTCCCGACAATCGCCTGATCGTCAGTAAAGGATACCGCCGCAATTACATGCACAGTATGGGGAGCACTGATTGCTATTGCCATCGCTCGTCTCCATACAGACATACACAGATTATTTGCCGGAAGCAGAGCGTGATTAGACAGCACGATCTGCTGCCGGCAAACTATGTTTTTTGTGCCTGCATAAATGAGGCGAATTGGTTGGCTTGTTCATTGGGTAATCGGCGGCACTTTTACACAGGCAGATCACTGCTAACGAGCGTTCCTAGAAACGCTTGTTAGCAATGATCTGGCCGACCCTCGGCCAATGTAATACAGGCCTATGTCTTAAGGCTGTCATGTCCCTGTGAACAATGGTTGCTCGGGTAAAGGTCACTTACTAATGAATTTACCAAACTTTGAAGCAATTGCGTTTACCAGAACGATAAATGACTGACAGAAAAGAATGGAGCAAAGAATTTAAACAAGAAAGCAATGTTATCAACGTAAATGATCTGAGCTGCTCGAAGCATTACAAAACATTGACGAGTCCTTCATCACAGGAACGCATCTATGGAGGTGGAACCTCTACAACCCTTAAATAAAGAAACTTGTGCTAATCACATACTGACATCTTGGTCAGTAGCATACTGTCATAAAGTTGGAACAAGTCTTTCTCGGTGGGCTTGGTGATAGGTATTCCAGTCTGACAAGAACGCCGCTCGACGCGCTCCACTGCACAGTTTCCCTAAGAAATGAGACATCTGTGGATTCCTCATGTGTTTTCAACTGGGCCAATTTGGCATTGCAAACTTTCCATAGGATTGAAATGTGCTCAACAGCTGCCTTATCCCTACATAAATTTTACTCTCACATATGTCTTGTCTGAGAGGAGAAACTGCTTTCCTAATGTCTAAAAAAGAAATCTAGAAGTATATCACCAAATGTCTGGACCCCTGGTGAAATTATGATGGGATCATCAACTGATCTTGAACCACCATAGTAAAGCCACAGCCACCACTAGACGTATTCCACCTAGACTAACATAATGGACTACCAGTTTTCCAGTGGATCCTCTAATGGGCCCAGTTCTCACCGATAATGGGCCCCAAAGGTCTTGTAGAAGACAATCCCCTTTGATCCAGTCACTTGCTGCTAGCGACAACTGTTACAAAATTTATTCAAAAATGACCCGTTAGAATTGTTCAAAGTGTCAATCAAGTACACTATTTTTCATTTAAAAGCTAGAAGTGCTTTAAAATAGGTAAAATAACCAATAATCATCTGTTTAAGCTGTCGTTGAACCGGTGGTGCTGCCGCTTTGGTCCCTGCCCAGCTTACACGACACGTAATCAGCTGCTCGGAAGTAACTGGGGAGGCAGCCTTGGACCGCCAGCGACTATTGGTTATTTTAAATGTAAAAAATGATAGTATATAGTGGACAACCCCTTTAACGATACCACAAGTGTACCGAATGATGACGACGCCATAGTGTAGGGTGCGCTTTAAAGCACAAGGACACATTGTGCATAGATTTACGATAGGTCCTCAGAATCATTTCCTTTGGGAACCCAAATAACAAATAATTCCAGTCTGACGCTTGTGATGAAGCCTGAAAATCAAGCTACGAAATGAAGATGGCTCTCGTGGAAGCCATCCTCAGATCCCAACATTCAGACGGTCAAGTCTCTTCGGTGGAAAAAGAATAACACAACTTTTTTCCCATTTTAATAAGAAATAGGATTTCAGGAAAATATGGAGTAGCAGTTCCTCTAGCATATGAGGAGTACATCTCGTAGCACCTCACACACAGGCGTCAAATTATTACATTTTGCTTATTTTTGGGATTTTCATTAAATCAGTGAACCTATCATCATGACCCCCCTCCCCCAGGAAGCTTAACACAGTTCAGATCTATCTCCGTCATAGCCATTAAAACAAGGCAGCATTGAAAAGGTGCCTCCTGGAACGCAACCTTCATAGCCAGAACATCTGCAAGTAAACATCAGTATAATGCACTTACTATGAAGCTGTGAACATACAAATACCACATGTTTGTCTTGAGACTCAAAGAGCTAAATCATCCAGCCCCAGATCTGACCATGTGCAAACGACATGAAAACAATGATTACAGTTCCACGTCAAATCAAACAGCAATACTCTTCAAAAGCCAACGTAAAGCACCGGAAAGGGGCCTTCGGATACGCATGGTATAACATATGACCAGAGGCGCGCATTTCAGAATGTAGGAACACACACGAGGGGTGCGGAAAATAATCGACCACTATTTTTAACTCTGTTTTAAAATTTTGTATTAACTGCATCCAAAAATATAATTTCTTAGGCTTTTTTTTTTTTGCTTTGCTTTCTCTGTGCTGATTGGCGGCCCTAAAGTGTACCATGTTCATATAAGGCTACATTCACACGACCGTAGTGTATTACGGATCCGCAATACACCCAGCCGCACCCCCCATAGAAATGCCTATTCTTGTCCGCAGGCTGCAGACAAGAATCGGACATGTTCTATCTTTTGCGGAGCCGCGGACCGGAAGTTCGGGGCCGCGCTCCGCAAATGCAGAAGCGGAGAGCACATAGTGTGCTCTCCGCACCTCGTCCGGCCCCATAGACAGTGAATGGGTCCACACCCGTTCCGCAGAATTGCGGAACGGATGCGGACACATTCACGGTCGTGTGAATGTAGCCTAAGACTGTGTATACAGAGCAGTCCAGCTCACCTACAGCCTCTTGTGGGATGCTCGGATGTGTACAGTAACAGGCTGATCATGATGATGAACTATTCCAGCATCCAAGAGGTAAAAACCGCATGGGATTTAGTATGTTACTCCATAGAAAGCCATACAATAAGATAAACAGACTGCTAATGCGTTTCACACTAACGTAGGTCATTACAGTCGTTAAAGCTTTATTCAAAATGGCATCTTTCAAGCTGCCAAATCATAGGTGCACCTCCTGGTCTACTGTGGTCTTTATAGTCTTAGTAGGCCAACTTAGACTGGGCCGCTTCTCTCCAGAGGCACGAGCTGTCCCTGGTACATATAATCTTGGTGGAGAACGCTTGTGCCTATGGATCGCTATTCAAAGGATCACTATGCAGAAACAATACCAATCGTCGGACAGTGAGGTAAGTGTCACTCCATCCCGAATTCTGCTTGGAAGAAGGTTGGTTATTTGCCATTCCCACTAGTGTTGAGCAAATCAAATTCCATGAAGTAGACTTCTATCCGAATTTCAGGGAAAGTTCGATTTGCCACCGAATCGATCTTCCCTGAAAGGAAAAAATTAAAAAAAAATCATACTTATCTCCTCCATTTGAGTGCGATGAGCTGGCTACCACCATCTTGATTGAAGATCTCGCATGAAATCCCATGCGTGGTGACGTCATCACGGGCATAGTGAGATTTTGCGCTGGATCTTCAATCAAGATGGTGGCGGCAGGCTCTTCACAATCAAATAGATGAGATATGTATGATTTTATTCATTTTAAAAAAAAATTTTACACTGTATTATTGCTGTCAGATGCTGCGATCAGCTATGAATATGGCATCTGCGGGGTACGATGACAGGGGGCGGCGCAATCGCAGCTCGATGTCATTGCACCCACTACTTACAAAGAAATGTACTTTGTGACGAAGTTATTCGGCGAAGCAGCCAAATCGAATTTTTCAATACTTCGCTCATCGCTAACCTCACCATGGATCCCATAACCGCAATACAACCACGCAACGCGCCTCTATGTCTGTGCACACCTACCATAACTCCCAACATGTAGGTAAAGAGAAACACATACATTGCAACCCACGTACACAGGAAGAGACAGATCTATAGGATGTGAGACAGGACGAGAATATCCTGACGTAGAGTTGTCTGACCACAGAAAAGATGCCCCGTTTACTGTACGCTCACTACGTGGCAGAACTCGCTGCAGCCACATCTATTAAGTCAACCGAAAATCTCCATGGAGAAGACAAAGCAAAACACCAATAAAGCCTCGGGACGGTGGGACGGTAAGTAGTGACGCCGTGCATCCAGCCTGAAATCACCAACAGAAGTTCTTCAATTTGAAACATCGGGACGCTCATCAAACCCAGATTGCAAAAATGTGATCTTCACCACATCAAAGTCGAGTGGTATTGTAGCAATTGTCTCCAGGAACTGCAATGATTGTCATCGTGCCATTCCAAGTTCCCACAGTAGCTAACGAAGTAAGCCTGTGATCCAAAAAGACTGGTCCTCAAGCCCTATGTGCCAAAGCCTGCGCTGCACTATTGTCTTTTCCAATGTCAGCTTAGCATCTTACTGCATACTGGTATCATAGATCTCAGCGTATCCTATGTATGCAGTAAGCTCCTCAGCTCCCCCTAGTGGTGGCAGCATCAATGGACAACACTTTGTAACCATTCCCTCTGTCTACAGAGTGTTCCCCTACATAGTCAGCACTATTTGGACACTGTCAGATGTGTATAGCCCAGAAGGGTAGCACCTAACCAAAGCATCCATACACTTCCAGGAGGAATAACAAAGTAGCAATGCAGGGTTCTAAGAAAAAAAATCATCCACAGCTTTTTCATTCACAATAAAAGTGACAGGAGCACTGACAGGTCTAATGGAAGCCATATATATTCAACAAATTGACGTAAAGGCCATGTACACTCTTGCAATCATTTTTTTAACTGTCCATATACATCCAAAATTAAAAAACTTTTTTTAGCATTTGGTTTTAACAGCTCCTAGTCAGACTTAGCATTTCCAGTAACAGACAGCAAACAAATTCTGTCTAGTGCAATCCTGCCGTCTGGTACTTTGTTTCATTTGACCCCTACTTGCTGCTAACCGATATTTGTTAGGCTGGCCACAAGGAGAGAACTGGTAGAAGGGAATGTGGCTGCAGGATCAGACTACACAGAGTTGTTTGTTGTCTGTTACCATGGAGACGCATAGTCTGCATAACAGCTGTAACAAAAAACCTGTAAAGCATATTTCATAACTCCTAACTCCTAACTCCTACTGCTGCCTCATTTTTCATTCTATATGCATTGAGAAAATAAAAGAAATAGGGGCAGATTTGCCAATCCTGCCTAAAAGAACGACTGATTGAGATTTTTCACAGTGGCTGATGCTGGATAATAAATCAATACCTATAAAGAACTACCAGACCGCATGAAAGGATATATATATTATATTTTATTAACAAAATTCATTAAAAAATGACAATAAAACAAGTGCAGGGATAAGGCACCATCAACCAGAGAGAAGCACACTGGTGCCAATTCACACTGCTCCAAAATAATAGAAAATTAAAGTGCAAGTGCAAACAATGTATAAATTGCAAAGGCAGAATCAATTACCCATATGTGCCCTCTCCGGGATGGCGCCAACCCGATGCGCGTTTCGGCGTCGGAGTTGGTGTCCCAGACGAAGGTTCGCCGAAACGTGCATCAGGGTTGGCGCCATCCCGGAGAGGGCACATATGGGTAATTGATTCTGTCTTTGCAATTTATACATTGTTTGCACTTGCACTTTAATTTTCTATTATTTTGGAGCAGTATGAATTGGCACCAGTGTGCTTCTCTCTGGTTGATGGTGTCTTATCCCTGCACTTGTTTTATTGTAACTTTTTTATGAATTTTGTTACTAAGGCCTCTTTCACACTAGCGTTTTAGCTTTCCGTCCTAGAGATCCGTCCTCGGGTCTCTAGGACGGAAAGCTACTGATCAGGATTATCCCCATGCATCCTGAATGGAGAGAAATCCGTTCAGGATGCATCAGGACGTCTTCCGTTCAGTATGTGAACGTTTTTTGGACGTTGACAAAAGCGCAGCATGCTGCGGATTTGTCTCCGTCCAAAAATCCGGAAGACATGCCGCAACGCCGGATCCGGAATTAATGCCCATTGAAGGGCATTAGTCTGGATCCGGCCTTTACTAAACGTCGTTTCCGCGCATTGCCGGAACCGACGTTTAGCTTTCTGTCAATGGTTACTATGGCAGCCAGGACGCTAAAGTCCTGGTTGCCATAGTAGAGTAGGGGAGCGGGGAGCAGCATACTTACATTCCGTGCGGCTCCCGGGACGCTCTAGGATGACGCCAGGGCGCCCCAGTGCATAGATCACGTGATCGCACGGATCACGTGATCCATGCGCGCGGGCGCTCTGACGTCATTCAGAGCGCCCGGGAGCCGCACGGAATGTGAGCATGCCACTCGCTCCTCACTGCTACTATGGCAACCAGGACGCTAGTAGCGTCCTGGCTGCCATAGTAACACTGAAAGCATTTTGAAGACTGATCAGTCTTCAAATGCTTTCAGTTCACTTGCGTTGTGCAGGATCCGGCGTGCATTCCGGCGACGGAAGTGCACGCCGGATCCTAACAACGCTAGTGTGAAAGAGGCCTAAAATGTAATATACATCCTTTCCTGTGGTCTGGTAGTTCTTGATAGGTATTCATATTGTTTTTATACCATAGGCATGTGTATTAGGTAAATACAAGTTACTTTTGTTACTTTTTTGGGGGGAAGGGGGGTATGGATAATAAATCAGTTGTAGTCTAAATTTATGCCACCTACAAGTGGAGTATTTTTGGCGCAAGAAGGGCCATTTAAGCCATGCCTCCTTTCCTATGAAGCCACCCTTTCCACTAAGCCACACCACTTGTTGGGCATGGTGTAAAAAGGTTAGAAAGTGTCTAAAGCATATGATAAATACAACATCTATGTACACCAGGTCTTTTTGGTGCAAAAAAAAAACTGTCCCAGTTTGTACATAGCCTTTAAAGGGGTTGTCTGTGATGGTGATGATGGGGGTCCGACTCCTGACATGTCATCTGAGCGCCTCAGCCGCTTTCTAGGCCAGTGACATCACATTCATTGGTTAAGTGGCCTCCAGGACAGATTGGGAACTCAAAGTGGCCCTGGAAAAAAAAGCGTAAAAGTGGCCCCTTGTTGTAGGCGGCGCCAAAATAGTAGGAGACAGGGCCAAGCCAAGTAGGCAGGGTCAGCA
Organism: Bufotes viridis; assembly: GCA_033119425.1. Classification (NCBI taxonomy): domain Eukaryota; kingdom Metazoa; phylum Chordata; class Amphibia; order Anura; family Bufonidae; genus Bufotes; species Bufotes viridis. The sequence continues at coordinate 17,069,454 of CM065596.1, read as the reverse complement.
AGCCATTTGATGTGGTTCATGCAGCATACCTCCCAACTTTGGCCCTGGAAAAAATACTAAAAGTGGCCCCGTTTTGTAGTCGGGTCCAAATTGATGGAAGGCAGGACCAGCAATACTATATTGTGGCACATTATACCACCCCAACAGAGTATCACAAAATACTGCCGCCAGCAGTCGTGCTCTTTCCTATATTGTGCAAGCACGGCCACCACTGATGGATTGCAGGGTGGCCGTAACCATGGAAACGAGCAGTGTATAATGTGATGGAAAAATGAATCCAGCCAGCAAAGGAAGCAATATGGAGAATCACAGTACATTAGTAAGTGCCTGGTATTAACTTTCTCTACATGATAAATGCCACTTGCTGAAGTGAGACAACCCCTTTAAGGCACAAAAGTGAGATCAAACCTGGGTTATGGCACTTTTACTGTCTGTGACACAGCCCCGGCCCTGGTGTATTTTGTAGGACCAAGTCATACAACACAGTGCAGTTGCACCAAATACATGAAAACTGTGCACCATTTCATACATTTGTTCCCATCCCACAATGCAAAACCAGACTTCAAAGTGACATAAGAACAATCTCAATTGACAAATGACCCCCAAAGTTTTAAGATTCTCCTCCTTCTCGCCACCTCTCAATACAACAGAAGGGAGCGGAGATACTGTCGGTTCTGGTAAATTGTCTATAATCCACACCCGCTCATAGCCAACATAGGTTCTATTTTCTGCCAAAAACGGAGCCAGATTTATTAAGAGGTGTACAGTACACTTGGCGCATTTGGCCATCGCAAAAAAAATAAAAAATGTCCTATTCTTGTCTGGCGTCATCCGTGTTTTGCAGATACATGATTTTGCGGACCGCAAAAACGGATATGGTCGTGTGCAGGGGCCCTTAGTTGTGTAATCCAATGTAGGGCATCAATATAATCAATCCACCCTTAAGCCTCATGCACACATCAGTGTTTCCCGGACGTGTGCTGTACGTGTTCTCCGCGGCCAGCACACGTCCCCATTCATTTGAATGTGTGTATTCACACATCAGTGTTTTAGCACGGTCCGTGGGTCCGTGTTTTCAGCACGAATGCATGTCCTATCTTGTCCGTGTTCCCGGATCCCTCGCTCCCATTATAGTCAATGAGTCCATGAAAACCACGAATGCCACACGGATGCCATCGGTGTTTCACGGATCATTAAAAAGAGATTGTTTGAAAATTATTTTACAGCTGCTCAGTGTCAGTGAAAAACGGACCCACGGACCCAACACGGATCTGTCACGGGAGGAAACACGGATTGAACACTGTCCGTGTTACCACTGATCCAAAACTGACACTGACGTGTGCATGAGGCATTAACATAACACAGCAACCCTCCAAATTTGGCTAATCTGGATTATCTTCGCACTGGCGGGCACTTGTATATTCACGGGGCGCTGTAATCCTCAGCAGATCCGTTTTCATCCAGCTCTTGTCTGCCTTGCCCGGTGATCTGCGTTATATTAATATTACATTACAATGCAATCATGAAAAAACTATGAAGTCTTGGCTACGCTTACCTCAGCTATTATGTGAAACTCCTACCTCCCCAAATCCCGGGCGCCATTTTATCAACATAATACGAGCAGATACATATTGTTCTCCTGCCAACAAGAGAAATCTTCAACAGCTGTTTCTTAATTTCTTGAGATCACATACAAAAGGGAGGTGGGGGGGGGGGGGGGTCCCCCAGGACTCTGCGAGCTTAAAGCCGTTTTCCAACAATACTTCAAAAGCGTATGATTTAAAGGGATACGTATACAACTTAAGACCAGGATATATTTCGATTTTATTATGTTCGGGAACCCATATGGAAAATGGTTCGTCTGTGCCCAGATCTTATTACCGCCACAAATCTACATTTGCTAATTTAGGGGTGATGGTCAAATTGCGAGTGTGGGGAAACTAGTATAAAATATTATATTACAGACCGGTATCCCTGTGTGTGTGTTCCCGACTATTACACGCAGGCCTGTACTCAAACTTTACCTCCCATGCTTGGGATCATAAATCCAATCTCATTGCCTCCTATACACATGCTCAGATGTCTGAGTTGAAGCTTCTGGCCCCAATTTTAAATCTATTAAGGGCCCCCCAAAAATGAACAGAGTGGCAGGTCGAGTATACGTACCGTCGCGCCATTCATCTCTATAGGTGTTCCAGAAATAGCCAAGCGCAGCGCTCCACCAGCCGCTCTCTTCATTTCAGGAGTCCCCGTTTTTTTTTGAGATAGGCAGGTTCCTAGAGGTCGGACCCCTAGCGATCTGATTGTTATCTCCTGTCCTGTGAATACTCCCTTAAGGCTAGGTCTACACTGCAACATTTGTCGCGCGACAATTTTTATAATGATAGTCTATTGTGTCGCACTGTGACAAGCGACATGCTGCGACTGCGACGCTACAGTCGCAGAAAAATCCATTCTGGATGTTTTTTTTACGACTGTCATGTCGCAGTCGCAGCATGTCGCATGTCGCAACACCATAGACTATCATTATAAAAATTGTCGCGCGACATTAATGCGACAAAATGTCACTCGACAAATGTCGTCGTGTAGGCCTAGCCTGGTTCTGCACATAATTGTCTTTTTTTGTTAATTTTGCCATTGTTAGAGTTTTTTGGGTCATATTCTTTCTAAAGGTTTCTTATGTGTCCGCAATGATACTTTAAGTTATAAATGCTCTACAAAGAAAGTTTTTGTGTTTTTTTTTGCCATTTTTGCACTGCATGTGTGTATTTTTGTCAAAATGCAGCATGCTCCAGGGAAGGGTATATAATGCTTAAAATGAATACGTTTTTTTTTACCACAAAAAAAACCATAAAAAAACCCTATAAGGGCTTATCCACGCGGCTGTTGCGGTCCCCAATGCACGGGCACCATCCATGCGGCTGCTGCAGATGGATCCAGCCCCATTCAACTTGAATGGGTCCGTGTTCCATCCGCACAGCAAAAAAATAGAACATGTTGCGGAGGCACGGAAAGAAACCCCACGCAAGGAAATTGATGGGTGAACGCACACATTCAAACGAATGGCGACGTGTGCTGTCCGCGGAGAAAATGTACGTGAAACACTGATGTGTAAATGAGGCTTAAGGGGTTGGCTCATCTCAGACATTGATAGCATATTGCTAAGAAATGCCATCAATGTCCGATAGGTGCGGGTCCCAGAGATGGGATTAGAACGGGGCCCCCCAAGACAAGTAGAGCATGTGGGGTGCTCGAAAATAGCGTGAGTGAGCACGTGCGACCACTGCTCCATTCACCGTTACGGGACTGCCTAGCTGTTTTCGGAAGTCGCATAGCCCCCACATCTAACCTATCCTAGCAAGATGTTATCAATGTCCCAGATGGGAATATCCCTTTAATGTCCCTGAGTGCCCTTTAAATCACTATAAAAATGTTGTGAATTTTTCGTAAAAGCTTCTACTTTAAGGAAACAGGATATTTTTTATCCTTGCTTCACCCCTTTCCTCCCATCTGTAGCTTAAGGCAAAATAAAAAAAAAAAATCGTATCCTTCAGGCACATAGCTTCTGCAACGCAACATCTTTAGGGGAGAAAAAAAAAATCTCTGGAAAATTGGCTCATCAAACCTACAAACTGTCATGGAGCGGCCTGGAGGACGGCTGCGGGCCAGGCACAGATTAGGGACGTGCACTGTAACAAATTGATATACCTGAAGCAGTTTGAAGATCACAGGAAAGCCCTGGCGCTGAACGTCTCCGAAACTGCATATTATATCTTATTAAATCTCAGATTTCATTCATTATTTTCAGATGCAGTGAAAGGAAGCTCTTCAGCAATTATTGCAATCTATCACCGGGTCTTATGAAAGCTTGTCGCCGCTTTCAAAAAAAAAAAAAAAAAAGCGTTCCTTCTTTAGGAGAGATTAGACAGCTTAGAGGGAATCTATCATTAGCAAACACTCTAATCCCATTTAACTTTAAACGCAGCCATAATTAGCTTTGTCTATTCTTCTCTTCCATGGCGGCTGCGCTATATTGGTTAACGGCGATCCCTTGAAGCGGTGTAAACGAACACGCCAAAGAAATCATGTCATCCCACTGGGGTATGTTCATCTTCGAACCTCTTTTCACTGCATATAGTGCATGACTTGCCTTGCACAGCCTGTTCTGTATGCCAGAGCTGCATTCACAATTCTGCCCATTGCTACTGGAACCCGTCAACGGGTTTGCTCAGCAGAGCTCCCACAATGCGGAGGGACTGTTCGTTTTTTTCCCTACATCCGATCGCTGTATTGACTAAACAAGACGAGCTAGAGACGGTGAGAGTTCAGCTCTGAAGCCTGCAGAATTGTGATTGCAGCTCCGGAAGAGTAGGACACCACAGACTTGAGCCTGAATTATGGCTCCGTACATAGCGGGTGGTAATACATTAGCATGCAGGAGGCCTTCCACAGTTCAGCGGTGGTCAGAGATGGACCTGCCCTTTGACAATTTATCTAAAGAACACCCATCGTTCTCGCACATCACCTCAAAATGGGATTAGGCACAAAAACACCAAAAATTAAAAGAATGGCGTACCACAATGAGTCCAGACATGCAGCCCTGGGCCTGAATATAGAAGACATGTTTCAGGGCGTTCCACCACCACGTGACAGACTTCACTTCCAGGACATCTTTACAAAAATTTCTTCTATACTTCCCCTTCAGCAGAGGTCACAGACCTCTCATCAGCTCTGACATGAAACGTAACCTGACGGCTCAGACATACCTCGATAATCCTGTCATGAATCTGAAGTCCGCCTTCCTTGGCAGCCGGGCCGCTGTCAACTATTTTTGAAACAAAAATTCCTTCGCTGGAGGGTCCATCTTGGTTTTCCTGCAAAAATAAAAAATAAAAACAAGGCAAAAAAAATTGTAAACAGGAATACTTGTGCTGGATTAGTTGGTTCAAATTGTGGATAGTTTTTTTAATTTTTTTTACATTCATAAAGGTCAAATATACCCATGATCCTTTGCACACGTGAGGTAAGTGGGCCTGTATGGGGTCTTACTATCTCATCATATTGGCCCCCACCCTACCTACAGATTTGGGGTCCCACGTCCCCATTTCCTGGGACTAGAACTAAGAAGAGGAAGTCGGAGACGTATGTGTACTGGCAGACTAAAACTCCATTGAAGAGGGCCTCTCCTGACACATCTGTTTTAGTGACGACTTGCAATCTCCATGTAATAATAATTCTGAAACATTGTTTCATATATAGGTCGTATCCTTCCTCTGCTATTCCTACTAGAAGTTTATGAATGAACTGCAGTCTGTAATAAAGGTACGGCTGGGGTGTTACCAGTTGGGGGTGTGTCCCTGCACAGTGTGGCACTGGCGGCAATGATTGGATAGTGTCAGACTGTGCAAGGACACACTCCAAGCTGGTAACACCCGTTTGGACCTTTATTGCAACTGCCAGAAATTCATTCATGACAGGGTCAACAACCAGTCTGTCTCGAATCACCCATCTGTATCTTAAGGGTCCATTCACACTTCCGTGTGAGTTTTGCGGATCCGCGGATGCGCAAAACACGGACCCCGGCAATGTGCATTCCGCATTCTGCGGACCGCACATCGCCGGCACTCTCATAAAAAATGCCTTTTCTTGTCCGCTATTTTTTTGCGGAATGGAAGTGCGGACCCGGAAGTGCGGATCCGCAATTCCAGATCCGAGCGGGACATAGTGTGTCCCCATAGAAATGAATGGGTCCGCAATTCCGTTCCGCAAAATGCGGAATAGAATTTCAGACGTGTGAATGGAGCCTAAAGGGCCTCTGTCAGCGGATTTGTACTGATGAAACTGGCGCGCCCTCTCCATTTTGATTGACAGGGTAAGATGCGAGGAAGCTTTTCACTGCCTGGCCCTGCAGAGGGCGCAGCAGTTGCACAGAGAGCTGAGCCTTTAGGTGCAACGGCAACGCCCCCCTTTGCACCTAGAGGCTCATTTGCATGTATGAAAACATCATTTTTGTCAGTAATGCGGGCACATATGAACATGGAACCAACACAGATGCCTTCAGCTGCCAAGCGCACATGTAACAGGTCAGCCAGTGTCATAGGGACGAGTCTGCTGACAGATGCCCTTTAAAGGGATATTTCCATCAAAGAATGTTATTGGATATCATAAGCATATGCAATTCTGATCTTAGGGGCGTGACCTCTGGGACCCACCAATCCGTACAACGTAGGGAAAAATATCCCCTCGGCAGTCGTAGTCCCCACAGTCCACTGTGCAGTGAACTTTAATATGTGCGAAAGAGTCCGTTCTTCTCATGATCGTGGGACCCTGGCATTTGGACGCCCACTGCTTAGGAAGTGCTGGCATACCCTAGCGATATACAATTACTTCGCGGGCCCAGGAGCTGTAAATATACTTCTGCCATTCTCCCCAGTCTGTGCATTGATGACATGCTGCCATGCGTGCCATAGTAGAGAAGCTGGCACAGGCAGGGCTTATAAAACCATTGCTGTGTGATATAATAAGCGTGTTGTCTATAAGCGTGTGGAACAACTGTATAATACACCGCCCGGGGCCCAGCGTCATTTACAAGATGAATGATGAAGATAATTTCAGCGGAATTGTCTCCTCGCGGCGGTGATTTACGCTGATTATATACATAGAAATTCATATTATATGCATTTACATAAGTCGTGAGCTAATGGCAGAACCGAGAGCCAGTAGGAAGACTTAATAAAAATGATGACATCACTGACAGCGAATTCTAAAGTATGACATCACTCAAGAGCTCATGATGTAAAATGATATCACACAGAGCTAATCATACAAAGTGACATCACCGAGCATCAGTGACCATCGTTCTGCACCAAGCAGCGTTATATAAATTGGGAAGGTGTGTGCCATATTATCATACAGGTACTAGATATACCAGTTTACACCGCACCCATATCCTCCCTTGCTAGCCCCTAGACATCTTCATATTTGTTCCACCCTTCCTGATGTCATGTCTTCTGCATGTCTCCACTGCTCCTATCACCACTGTGCTCTACACTGCCCCTAGTGCTAAGGGTGGGTCTCTGCAAGCTGTGCTGCTGGGTATGCCAACCTAAACAGAGGACCCCAATGCAAAATGTTTAATATGTGTCATTTATAACACTGGTGTCTTCCCCTACGACACCAGCGCCTAGGTGCGTCTGCTGGCCCTGCACCCTCTATAGCTACCCCACTAATCAGGTGTGGGTAAAGCTGGCTGTACAAATTAAGCTACGTCTGCTTAACCCTCTGATTTGGCGGGTTTCTCCTACGGGTGTCCTCCCAACAGGCGAGAGAAGGGTTGGGCATGTTGGATTTCAACTGCCCGATCCTTGTGTTCTCCTGGAGATAAGGCGCCTGCAAGAGGGACCTGGAAGTGACTTTCTCCCCATTCACTACATATGCCGCTTGCCCAGCTGAGCCGAGCATTCACATGTATGGAAGGTTCTGCAAAAATCAGCATAAGGGAAATTTCCTATAAAATTTTTGTAAACCTAATTAAGCGGCTTGAATTTCTGAATCAAAGTAAAACTGGGTAGAGAACGGGCAACGGAAAAACAAAGGTTTACTGAGCAGGGTGATGCTTACTATGATCGGGACTTTGCGATAGGATAAGGACCGTCCCTGTAACTTTAGTATCATATGTCCTGACAGCGCGGCCTGACAAACATTAATAATATTCCATATGATAGGCGGGTTGTCAGCCGAAGCAGGGGGAACAGGGAGAGGACATCTTATACCCAACGGCAATCAAACAAACACCAATATAATGTAAAGGTGTATTGTCCTGAAAACGCTGATTTCATTAGAACAAAAAATATGCAATTATCAGACCCCGTGCCATGTGTGACCAGTGCACCCCGTGCCATGTGTGACCAGTGCACCCCGTGCCATGTGTGACCAGTGCACCCCGTGCCATGTGTGACCAGTGCACCCCGTGCCATGTGTGACCAGTGCACCCCGTGCCATGTGTGACCAGTGCACCCCGTGCCATGTGTGACCAGTGCACCCTGTGCCATGTGTGACGAGTGCCCCCTGTGCCATGTGTGACCAGTGCACCCCGTGCCATGTGTGAACAGTGCACCACTTGTCATGTGTCAACAATGGACCTTGTGCCATGAGTGAACTATGGACCTCATGTCTTGGGTGGATCTTGTGCCATGTGTAAACGATGGATCTTGTGCCATGTGTGAACGATAGCCCTCGTGTTATGTGTAAACGATGGACCTTGTGCCAGAAGTGAACAATAGACCTTGTGCCATGGGTGAACGATGGACCTCATGTCTTGAGAGAATGATGGAACTTATGCCATGTGTAAAGGATGGACCTCATGCCTTATGTGAACGATGGACCATGTGCCAGACGTGAACAATAGACCTTGTGCCATGAGTGAACGATGGACCTTATGTCTAGGGTGAACTATGGACCTTGTGCCATGTGTAAATGATGGACCTCATGCCTTATGTGAACGATGGACCTTGTGCCATGTGTGAGTGATGGACCTCATGTCTTGGGTGAACGATGGACCTTGTGTCATGTGTAAACGATGGATCCCGTGCCAGAAGTGAATGATGGACCTTGTGCCATGTTTGAGTGATGGATCTTGTCCCATGGGTGAACGATGGACCTCGTGCCATGTATTAATGATGAACCCCATGCCATGGGTGAACAATGGAGCTTGTGCCATGTGCAGCATCAGGGCTATCAATGGTATACTGCTTTCTAGTCCTACAGGAAGTAATCCACTAGACACCAGGGGCGGACTAGAGAACTAAATACTCGTCACCTCAAACAAGAAGCAGACCATAGGACATCTGCGACTAGAGCAGAAAATGCTGGATATGGGAAAAGGGAAAAACTAATTTCTGGACATCAGGGCTGCAAACCAAACCTCTGGACACCAGGGACAGCTTAACATACCAGTGGGATGGATACCAATGACCCAGGCAAAAAAAACTAAAACACAGACCTGAGGAACCAAGGAATAGGTCACCACATATCACATGATAAAAACCAAGGATGGAGGGGTAGAAAAATTTTTGATAATAAGAACTAGGCACCAACTGGACACCAGGGATAGGGAGAAGAAAATACTGGACATCAATAGCCGGAGCGAGAAACCTCTGATCGAAATTGGTCAATATAATTGCTGGACACCAGGAACAGAGGGTGACAAACACTAGAACACCAAACACTTTACATCAGGGACAGAGTAACCCCCAATACACACCATGGACTCTTTCACCCAAAACCAAACACAATAAACAGGAGGTAACAGATTACTAGAAACGTCACCCAAAACCACATGGCGTGGACATAGGGCACCACTATGGACATCAAATGCTGGAAACCCTGGGGAGGAGGTAAGAAACCACTAGACAACCAGGACTTTTGGTTGCAAGACACCAGGAGCTAAATTCTGGATAGTGTGATATGGGGCTAAATGCTAGTTACCAGGGATTGGTCCACCAAACACTGGGCGCCAAAGAGAGATGACAACAAAAGCTTTGACTTCCTTCTCCTCGTGGTTCAGATAATGCAGGGGCTCTTTAAGAAAGAGTGACTTGGAAACATCACAAGCGATTAGAAGTCCCGCTATCAGAGCTTCCCTTATAAAGCGCCGCTGATTAATATTTGCATGTTGACATTTTTTTGTCTAGTGCCCGTTAGGAACCTGGCAGCGATGAGGGAGTTTTATGAACAGCAAATTCATACATAAATTTTTGGCACACGAGATATAAAAAGCTCCCACACAGCAGCACCTTTATATTCAGACAGATCAACAGAAGTCCTGTGTGGAGCGATCACCGCTCGCTGCCCTGCCCAAGATGGGGGGGCACCTATAAAAAGTGCAAACAACAGCAGTAATGTCACCCGTGAGCGACATCTCTTATCTCTCTGCATTAGGTTTTATATGGGATTGACAGCTACATCTAAGAAAATCGCCACTTCATTATATACATTGTATTCCTAGTCTTCTGAAGCCTGGCACACTAAGGGTACTTTCACACCAGTGTTAGAAGAATCCGGTAGGCGGTTCCGTTGCCAGAACTGCCTGCCGGATCCGGAAATCCGTAAGCAAATGGATATCATTTGTTTCCGAATCCGTCTGACAAATGCATTGAAATACCAGATCCGTCTCTCCAGTGTCATCCGTAAAAATGGATTTGTTATATATATTTTTTCCACATTTTAAAGGTCTGCGCATGCGCAAACCGGAAAGCCGGGTCAGAATTTCCAGGAACACCAGGTACCGGATCCGGCATTAATACGTTTCAATGGAAAATAATGCCGGCAAGTGTTCCGGAAATTTTGGCCGGAGAAAAACCCCAGCATGTTGCAGTATTTTCTTCGGCCAAATACTGTAAAAGGGAAGGAACGGAAGACATCCTGATGCATACTGAACGGATTGCTTTCTATTCAGAATGCATTAGGACAAAACTGATGCGTTTTTTTCCGGTATTGAGCCCCTAGGACGGAACTCAATACCGGAAAACTTTAACGCAAGTGTGAAAGTACCCTAGGTGCTGCCATATAGTGAGGGCCACCTGACAGGGAATCAATACAGTTCATTTAGACTCCACAGCAATCTTGCCCAACCTGTGGCTCTCCAGCAGTTGCAAAACTACAACTCCCATCATGACCTGACAGCCTGTGGCTCTCAGGACATGATGGGAGTTACAGTTCTGCAGCAGCTGGAGAGCCATGGGTTGGAGATCACTGCTCCATAGGGTGCAAAATCAGACGTTTTCTTATAGGACTACATATCTTATAGTCACATATCCCATTCACAAATGTTGTGCATTATGTGTGAACACAGACTAAGGCCTCATGCACACGGCCGTTGTTCGGGTCCGCGTCAGAGCCGCATATTTCGCGGCTCGGCCGCGGACCCATTCACTTCAATGGGGCCGCAAAAGATACGGACAGCACACGGACTGTTGCTCCGTTCCGTGCCCCCACAAAAAAAATATAGCATGTCCTATTCTTGTCTGTTTTGCGGACAAGAATAGGCATTTCTATAATGGCCCGCGTTCCGTTCCGCAAATTGCGGAATGAAACGCGGATCAGCTTCCGTGTTTTGCGGATCCGCGATTTGCGGACCGCAAAACACCATCGTGTACATGAGGCCTAAGGGTCCATTCACACGTCCACAATTCTGTTGCGGATTTTGCGGAACAGAATTGCGGATCCATTAGTTTCAATGGGGACAGACGAATTCCCGGCCGGGTCCGCAATTGCGGGTCCGCAATCGCGTTCCCGAAAAAAATAGAACATGTCCTATTCTTGTCCGCAATTGCGGACAAGAAAAGGCATTTTCTATGAGAGTGCCGGCGATGTCCGTGTTTTGCGGATCTGCGGATCCGTGGATTCGCAAAACACACACGGACGTGTGAATGGACCCTAAGAGATAGATAGATAGATAGATAGATAGACAGATAGATAGATATAATATAGATAGATAGATACGAGAGATAGATAGATAGGAGATTGATAGATAGATAGATAGATAGATATGAGATAGATAGATAGATAGATAGATAGATACGAGAGAGAGAGAGAGATAGATAGATAGATAGATAGATAGATAGATAGATAGATAGATAGATAGATATAAGATAGATAGATGCATTTTATAACTTTGTCTTTCAGTTTTACTATGACCGGAGACAATGAGACCTTAGTGCGTGTGACTGGGGGGTAAATAAAGCTTTTACTGTTGAACATTTGGAGATAGAAATCCCCCTGTATTCGGCGGGTCCCCTCCTGAGGCATGAATAGTAGACAGTCTCCCACAGAGACCAATGTGCCCTGTGTTCCCTCAGTATCAGACATTCGCCCCCATGCTCAACAGGAAAAGGAAAACACATTTTAACAATTAACATACCACACACGAGCGGCCACCAATAATATTAAATCCCAGGGATCCAGATTCTCGGTGGAGAACGAGAGTGAGTGCGGTCGTCTCTTCTCCCTACAATGCACAGGTAAGAGAATTCATGGTGACTACATGTGGTACACAGCGCCCCCTGTATGTGCCCTCGGGCTCTGCTGAGTAAATACAATTTTACCTAAAGCAAATAATAAAACCCAGACATTTTCCCCAGAGTCAGACTATTGGCCACGATCATACTTACCAACATATAAAAAGGGAAAATCGGGACATTCAAGCTCCCCTTCCCCCCTGGACCGCAAGGAAACACCACAAAATGCCCACTTTGGGGCTGGGGTGTCCCGGCAAATTCGAGACTGTTGGTAGCTATGCTAAATTCCGAATTCTGTACCAGCCAATGGCCTTTGGGCAAGGTTTGTCACTGTATGTCTATAGAGTGATATATGTTGGAGTAAAAACCTCCATATAGCGCTCAAATAAAAGCAACATACTGTAACCAATACACAATGTACCCTAGCACATTATTGTGTGGTGGTCACAACTTCAAGGCCTTAGGTGACAGTCCGTCAGTTGTGCATCCACCAGAAAGGACACACCCTACACTCCTAAGGCTGGCTCCGAAAAGAAACATTGAAGTTTCTCCTGTCTTAAAGGGGTTTTCAGGGATTAAAAATGGATGACCTATTCTCAGGATTGGTCATCAATAACTGATTGGTGGGGGTCTCACGTTCTGCAACCTTGCTGATCAGATATATGACGGAGCCAGTGACGTCACGTTCATTGGTCACATGGCCTTTCTGCAGTTGAGTCTCATTAGAGGGAATGGGATTGAGGTGCAATACCAAGCACAGCCACTATAAAATGTGTGGCGCTGTGCTTCGGTATACTGGTCAGCTCAGCAACCTTCGGCACTCCAGCTGCTGTGAAACTACAACTCCCAGCATGCACACTTGCTCAGCTGTTCTTGTAACTCCCATAAGAGGTAAAGGAGGATTCTGGGAGTTGTAGTTTCAGAACAGCTGGCGTGTCGGAGGTTGCTGATCCCTGCTGTAGAGAGAGCAGCTCTGGACTGGACTAGATCAGTGGGACTGCCGGGAGTTGGATCATCATCATACCGATCTGATATTGATGACCTATTTAATTCCTGAAAATATCCTGGAGGACCCCTTTAACATAACGGGGAGCTTGTTACAATTGTATCCATTCTAGGCAGCAAAACTCTCTCCTGTCCTGGGAAGGTGCTACAATGTATCAGCGCAGGTTAAATGTGTTAGCCTGGAGCACAGACTGTATACAGGACGTCACAGGGGACTAGACTGGATTTAGGCTAGGTTCAGATGACGACAATTGTCGCGTGACAGTACACAGGGCACAGGGTTCTATCGTTTTACCTGGATACATGAAATACGAATGTCTTAGGCCCCTTTCACACGAGCGAGTATTCCGCGCTGGTCGGAAATGCGTGATGCGAACACATTGCATCCGCACTGAATCCTGACCCGTTCATATCAATGGGTCTGTGTACATGAGCGTTGGTTTTCACGCATCACTTGTGCATGGGCGTGAAAATCACAGCATGCTCTATATTCTGCAATTTTCACGCAACGCTATCCCCATAGAAGTGAATGGGGCTGCGTGAAAATCGCATTGCCCCCGCAAGCAAGTGCGGGTGCGATGTGTCTTTCCCGGATGGTTGTTTGTAAACATTCATTTTTTTATCACGCGCATGAATAATGCAATAAATCGCATTGTACCCGCGCAATAAAAACTGAACAGCTGAGCGTGATCGCAGACAAAACTGAATGTACTTGCTTGCGAAATGCGCAGTTTTTAGTGAACGCATCCGGACCTAATCCGCTCACGCTCGTCTGCAAGAGGCCTTAGGCTACTTTCACATCTGCGTTTTTCCTTTCCGGTATTGAGATCTGGCAGAGGATGTCAATACCAGAGATAAATGCTTCCATTTTGTCCCCATTTATTGTCAATAGGGACAAAACTGAACAGAATGCACCAGAATGCTTTCCGTTACGTTTGGTTGCGTTCCATACCGGATGGAAAACTGCTGCAAGCAGCGTTTTTCTGTCTGCCGTGGGATGCGGAGCAAGACACACAATGTACGCCAATGGCGCCGGATCCATTTTCTAGGACACAATAGAAAACAGATCAAGCACCTATTGATTTACAATAGTTTTAATGCCTGATCCATCATTGCTATTTTAAAGCTTATATAACTGGATCCGTTCATGACGGATTCTGCCGGTTGTATTCTAGACAGAAGCGTTTTTGCTGATCTATGCCGGCTCCAGCAAAAACGCATATGTGAAAGAAGCCTAATACAGTACACAGGGTTCTATGTTTTATCTGGATATATTAAATATGAATGTCTTATACAGAGCACAGGGTTCTATCTTTTTACCCAGATATATGACATATGACTGTGTTATACGGTACACAGAGCACAGGGTTCTTCTTTTTACCTGGATACATGAAATACGAATGTCTTAGGCCCCTTTCACACGAGCGAGTATTCCGCGCTGGTCGGAAATGCGTGATGCGAACGCATTGCACCCGCATGGAATCTGGACACGTTCATATCAATGGGTCTGTGTACATGAGCGTTGGTTTTCACGCATCACTTGTGCGTTGCGTGAAAATCACAGAATGTTCTATATTCGATTTCACGCAACGCTATCCCCATAGAAGTGAATGAATCGCAAGTGAAAATCGCAAGCAAGGGCGGGTGCGATGCATTTTTCACGGATGGTTGTTTGTAAACATTCATTTTTTTATCACGCGCGTGAATAATGCAATAAATCGCATTGTACCCGCGTGATAAAAACTGAACAGCTGAACGTGATCGCAGAGAAAACTGAATGCACTTGCTTGCGAAATCGCGCAGTTTTTACTGAACGCATCCGGACCTAATCCGCTCACGCTCGTCTGCAAGAGGCCTTAGGCTACTTTCACATCTGCGTTTTTCCTTTCCGGTATTGAGATCTGGCAGAGGATGTCAATACCAGAGATAAATGCTTCCATTTCGTCCCCATTTATTGTCAATAGGGACAAAACTGAACAGAATGCCCCAGAATGCTTTCCGTTGCGCTTGGTTACGTTCCATACCGGATGGAAAACTGCTGCAAGCAGCGTTTTTCTGTCTGCCGTGGGATGCGGAGCAAGACACACAATGTACGCCCATGGCGCCGGATCCATTTTCTCGGACACAATAGAAAACGGATCCAGCACCCATTGATTTACAATAGTTTTAATGCCTGATCCATCATTGCTATTTTAAAGATAATATAACTGGATCCGTTCATGACGGATTCTGCCGGTTGTATTCTAGACAGAAGCGTTTTTGCTGATCCATGCCGGCTCCAGCAAAAACGCATATGTGAAAGAAGCCTAATACAGTACACAGGGTTCTATGTTTTATCTGGATATATTAAATATGAATGTCTTATACAGAGCACAGGGTTCTATCTTTTTACCCAGATATATGACATATGACTGTGTTATACGGTACACAGCGCACAGGGTTCTTTCTTTTTACCTGGATACATGAAATATGACTGTCTTATAAGGTACACAGAGCACAGGGTTCTTCTTTTTACCTGGATATATGAGATATGACTGTCTTATAAGGTACACAGAGCACTGGTTTCTATCTTTTTACCTGGATACATGAGGCATGACTGTCTTATACAGTACACAGGGTTCTATCTTTTTACCTGGATACATGACATATGACTCACTTATACAGTACACAGGGTTCTATCTTTTTACCTGGATACATGACATATGACTCACTTATACAGTACACAGGGTTCTATCTTTTTACCTGGATACATGACATTAGACTGTCTTATACAGTACACAGAGCACAGGGTTCTATCTTTTTACCTGGATACATGACATATGACTGTCTTATAAAGTACACAGTACACAGGGTTCTATCTTTTTACCTGGATACATGAGGCATGACTGTCTTATACAGTACACAGGGCTCTACCTTTTTACCTGGATACATGACATTAGACTGTCTTATACAGTACACAGAGCACAGGGTTCTATCTTTTTACCTGGATACATGACATATGAATGTCTTATACAGAGCACAGGGTTCTACCAAGTGCTAGCGGCTGCCCACGTCATACTCCTCATACTTTGCAGCTTTTTCCCATCAGCCTAACATCTCTCCAGTGCACATTTTGACACCTCTATAAACGCCCCTGTCCGTTTACCGTAAAAAAACAAGATTGCTGGCACAGATCCATTATCCATTAGTGAGGCTAAGACAGTCCTTAAAGAACAGCTAGGGATGGTGCCAAGGCTCCATGTGTGCAGAAACTGAGATCCAAGAGCCAAGGCAAAGAGCAAGGAATAGATTTACAACCCCGTATATTTTTTTATGTTTTTTATGCATTTATTTCATACATTTTTTCCTGATAGCCATTATGGCTAGGGCTACACGACGACATTTGTCACATGACAATTTTTATAATGATAGTCTGTAGTGTCTCACTGGGACATGCTGCGACTACAACGCAACAGTTGCAGAAAAATCCATTTTGGATGGGTTTTCTGAAACTGCCGTGTCGCAGTCACAATGCGACACCATAGACTATCATTATAAAAATTGCCGCACGACATTGGTGCGACAAAAGTCGTCATGTGGCCCTAGCCTGTGGATCCGCAAAAAAACAAAACATCCATGCTGCTGGGCCTCAGATTATAGACCCTCTCCTATTCCTATTCGATTTGCGGACAAGACTAAGCTTTTTTACAGTGGGTCCCGGGAAAATTGCAATATACACACGGAGCGCATCCGTATTGTGCGAATCCTGAATTTGCAGACAGCTAACCGGATTCAGCCGTAAGCAGAAGGCCTCATCCAACATTAGAACATCATTCAATTGGGGTGGAATTTTATTTTTTTATTTTTTTTGCTGCATTTTAGCATAAAAAATCTGTATATATTTGACTTCTGTCTCCTCTCGGCTCTTCTTGGGAGCCCTGGAAGCGTTGCAAGGGTTAAGTACAAAAATATCCATCAGCTCATGTGCTATAAAAGCAAGGAATGGGTAAACATAGTCTGTGTCCACAGCAGGCTAACGTGCTACGCTCACAGCTGTCAGCCAAGAAGCCATCACTCAGACAAGACTAAATACGGCTTCTCCACAAACAGCCCCGCACAAGCCGCTTGACTTTTGTCACTTGAAACAACACACGATGGGGAGGCGTAAAAAAAAAAATGAGGGTATTTTAATATTATCATGTAAATATTCAGCCGCAGCTGTCATAATGGCATAACACGGCATGCCTTTAAAAAAAATAAAAAATTGAACATGCAACTTGGCCGCCCCCATAAGCAGGACGACTGTTGACTGTGCATTTTCTGAGCCAACGCTTTTTTTTTTTGGTGTGTGCTGGAAACCTTGCAGCTGTTTTGAGGCATCCATGTTCAGCCCAGATAATGCTGGACTTGGCACGTATCTTTGTGGTAATCGCCTGATCAACGACACACTCTAGTCAATTATCTCCCTTAGTGGATGCGATTCACAGAAATTATCCATGTGGCTGTTGTTGGCAGAACTTCTGCGCCAGCCATGGGGCGTCACCCAACACGTACAGTCAATAGACCTGGGGCGTGACACGGTTGCAACAGGGCTCATGAACATAAAGGTTTTTTTTTCTTTCTGTGTCCCTACCGGGTTTCTTTGCAGACTGTATGCGGAACCATTCATTTTAATGGGTCAGCAAAAAAAACGATAGTTACTCCGTGTGCATTTCATTTCTGTATTTCCGTTATGCAAAAAAACAGAATATGGTGTATTTTTGTTCGTCTTATGGACAAAGATGGGACTGTTCTATTAGGGGACAGCTTTTCCGTCCCGCAAAATACGGAATGCACACGGACGTGTATTAATTTCCTTTTCATTTACTTATTTGATCTAACAGTATGTCAGACAGAGAAGGCCAGGCCCTGCACAGGGGAGAGGCACAGGCCTAAATGTTTCTGGTGCAGGCAGAGGTCGCAGCAGAGTAAGGGGGCTGTGGCAGCAGGGGTCATTTCGAGAGGCCTGAGCTCCCAGTGTCAGCTAGCGGTTGTGTCCTGACCAACAACCCAGCGGTTCTTGAATGGTCGAATCGATCTTCGACTTCGTCGCGAGTGACATCAGACAACCCCAGCCAAGAGTCGGTGGTTTTGTCAGACACAACCCTTAGGCCTTATTCACACATCCGCAATGTAGTCCGCATGTATTCCGCAATTTTGCGGAATACATGCGGACCCATTGACTGTGAATGGGGCCGGGAACAATGCGGAGAGCACACACTGTGCTCTCCGCATCCGATTTTGCGGATCGCGCCGCCGATTTTCCGGTCTGCGGCTCCGCAAAAAAAATAGAGCATGTCCTATTCTTGTCCGCAATTGCGGACAAGAAAAGGCATTTTCTATGGAGTTCGGGCAATGTGCGGTCTGCAAAAATGCGGAATGCACATTGCCGGTGTGTCCGTGTTTTGCGGATCCGCGGCTCCGTGGATCCGCAAAACACAACGGATGTGTGAATAAGGTCTTAGTTGTCATGGCCCAGGAGCAGGCCCTGTGCCCTCACCTGTCCTCAACCTGCCTCTGTCTTTTCTGTTCCCTCAGCCAGAGAAGAATTGTATGCTGTGAGCTCAGCTCCACTATACAGCGAGGACGAGCTACTAGAGGACAGTCAGCAGCTACTGCCCAGCCAAGATCCGGAGGAGACATCCGCCGCTTCCTCTGGTAGATGGGCAAGTAGTGATGAGGAGACTGGCGTGGGAGCTGGTGTTGCGAGCGGTCAGGCTCCTGGCTCAGAGACCGTTGAGGAGGACATCAGTGACGTGCAGACAGTACTCGATGATGATGTAGCCGATCGCAATTGGGAGCCGGGTGACAAAGGGGCTTCATAATCATCGGGAGAAGAGGGTGGCAGCTTGTGAGTGAAGCAGCGGTGGAGCCAGTAAGTTGGTAGCGTGGCTGGGAGTCAGCAGGGTGACAGCAGTGGGAGGTCGGGAGCCAAACGTGTCCGGGGTAGACCACCCGCTTCGCAGGAGCCTACTGGCCTGGAAAGTATTGGTGTAGGGGTTCACAGAGGCAGAGGTGGTAGCAGTGTTGGGGGTAAAATCACCTACTCGGCGGCGTGGCAGTTTTTTGTTAAGCCGCCTGGGGAGGTGAACCTGGCCATTTGTCGAATCTGTGGGCAGAAGTTGAAGTGTGGCCAGAGTGCCAATGTTGGCATCACGGCCCTGAGTCAACATATGCTGTGTCACCATAAAATGGCCTGGGAGAACCGTGGCTCCAATGTGGTGGTACAGCCTGCAGCAGAAACCACTGCATCACCCAGTGGAACGCACCCGATTTCAGGCAATCAAGGCTCCACCACCTTAGCAGAAGGGAGCTGTCTGTCCTTCCCATCATCTGCAGGTCCTGATGCTCCTGCTCCTCTTACTCCTCGTCAGTCATTCCGTCAGCAATCAATCACCGAAGCGATTCCCAAGTGACAACAGTATGCGTGCACTCATCCAACGGCGCAGAAGCTGAACATGCTCCTGGCCAAGTTACTGGTGCTGCAGTCCCTTCTTTTCCAAGTGGTGGACTCTGCACCTTTCAGAGAACTGATGGCTTGTACCGAGGTGGAGAGTCCCAAGCCGTCATTTCTTTGCCAAAAAGGCAGTACACACCCTGCACACATATGTAGAACAGAAGGTGGGCCAGTCCTTGAGTCTTTCGGTGTTTGCCAAAGCGCACGGCAGCGCCAACGTGTGGAGCTATAACTACGGTCAAGGAAAATATGTCCTTTACAGCCCACTGGGTAAATGTTGTTCCTGCCCAGCCAAACCAGCAACTTGACCAGGTGACGCCGCTTCCGCCTCACCGTTCTCACACCGTTGGTCCTGCGACAATGTCCGCTTCTGCCTCCTCATCCTCCACCTTTGTGACACTCTGTGGTCTCCTGATGCTGCGGCTACCTCCACAATATGTCACCTTGCCACTCTGTTGTCTCCTGATGCTGCTGCCCCCTCCACACTATGTCACCTTACCACTCTGTGGTCTCCTGATGCTGCTGCTACCTCAACACTATGTCACCTTGCTACTCTGTGGCCCCCTCATGCTGCTGCTGCTGCCACCTTCACACTCTGTCATTGTGCCACTTTGTGGTCTCCTGATGCTGCTGCTACCTCCACAGTATGTCACCTTGCCACTCTGTGGTCTCCTGATCATGGGCATAGCTATAGGGGGTGCAGAGGTAGCAGTCGCTACCGGGCCCAGGAGCCTGAGGGGGCCCAAAGAACCTTGTGCTGCATAAGAAGACACACAAAGCACTGAGGGAAGGGGGGCCCAAGATGAACTCTTGCACCAGGGCCCATGAGCCTTTAGCTACGCCCCTGCTCCTGATACTGCTGCTACCTCCACACTATGTCACCTTCCCACTATGTAGTCTCCTGATGCTGATGCTACCTCCACACTATGGCACCCTCCCACTATGTAGTCTCCTGATGCTGCTGCCACCTCCAAACTATGTCATTGGGCCACTCTGTGAGTTTCTCATGCTGTTCCCACCCTCCCCACTTCATGACTGGACAACTATTTTGCCTTTTTGGCCTGGTTGACATCATCATTTATTTGACCCTTCTTCTGATCTGTCAGAAGGAAGGAAAAATGAGACGCACTACGGATCCTGTCTGTGTAGCAGCTGTAAGGCCTGTATGGTCCCATCAGAATTGGCTTATGATTTGATAGCCAAAAGCAGGAGTGAGTACAAAACACAGAAGACATGCAAATATTCCATTCATGTGTCATCTCTGTTTTGGATCCACTCCTGTTTTTTTTTTTTTGCATTAGCAATACTGATGGATTACTGACCAAATGCTGACCGAGTGAAGGAAATGCTGACCGAGTGAAGGCAGATGCTCAACAGACAGGTTCCATTTTTTGGGGGGGTTATTGTTCAGATGGATCAGAGGAAGAGCAAAATAATCATTGACGTTAACTCAAACTTACTGCTGACACCCTCTCTACTCTGTCGGGGGGCTTTACTTGTATCAGTGTTTAATAGAACAGGTTCTGTATCTATGTGGAATCAGCTGACGACGGTGTAAAAAGAAGTGCGCTCTTTCACGATATAGTAGGATTTTGGGCCTCTGCATGGTTCTTTATACCTGACGCTAATATTGACCTGTAAGGTTGAGTTCACACTTGAGTTATTTGGTCAGTTTTGGTCCCGTGACTGCCCAAATAAGTGAAGTGTGCAGTAATGCTAAGAGCGACGCCTGTCATCCGCATGTCATACGGACTCACAGTATTGTTTTACTACCACAGCAGACTCCCTGCAAGGCACAGTGTTCTACACCACTATAAAGGCTCTCCGCAGCCAGGAAATAGCTGTTTAATGCGATTCCCCACAAATTAATTCAGATCGAATCTTTTTAGAAAATTCGTCGAACCGACCGAATAGAATTTTTGATAAAATCGCTCATCTCTAGCTACAATTTTCCCCACTACTTCTTTGTAGCTTTAGTTAGACTTCGATGAAACCACTCAGTGCTCCTCTACGCCTTTCAATCCCCTGTCTGCAGGAGATTTATACCGTAGTGAAGCCAGCTCTAGGTATGGCGGCAGCAGCGTGAAAAGATGCTTTTTATGTTTTTTTGCAATGTGCGCAGAACCTGCATGATTTCATTCTGCAGAAACAATCACAGTGACAAATGAGGTATTCACTGACAGCTGGGGATTTGCTGGAGCGAAAGATTTGAGAAGGGAAAATTGTAATGTACAGCGGCCCTGATACCTGGAAAAACACAGCACAGAAGTCGATTTCACGGAGGAAGCATGTCCATCCTGCAAACAACTTCTGTGGCTGCGCATTATAAATAGAAATGTTCTAGATAATTACAGGCTGCAGGTTGCCTGGATTTTTATGCTAGAATTTCACAAGTGGTTGCGCTGAAAGCAGCATTAAAGGGGCTGCCCTGGTTTAGAAAACCCATTTTACATAGGGAATCCTGAACTAATGTGGGATGGGGGGGGGGTCATACATTTAGGACTGGAATGGAGAAAGTCTACCAAGAGAGTCTCTTACTCTGGAGGATCCAACATATTGCCATTTGACTGTGGTGGCGCTGCAGGAAAATTTTAAAACTTGCTATCAGGTTTCTCCTACAGAATACAGGTGGTCACAGGGGCTTCCAGCAGTCGGACATCAAGTGATTAATTTCTCATTTGGGAATCCTCCTAATAAATAGGTATTAGGCCCCATTCACACGTCCGCAATTCTGTTCCGCATTTTGCGGAATGGAATTGCTGACCTATTCATTTCTATGGGGACAGACTTTGTCCCGCTTGGATCCGGAATTGTGGATCCGCACTTCCAGGTCCGCACTTCCGTTCCGCAAAAATATAGAACATGTCCTATTCTTGTCCGCAATTGCGGACAAGAAAAGGCATTTTATATAGTTCTGGCAATGTGCGGATCCGCAAAATGCGGAAAGCACATTGCCGGTGTCCGTGTTTTGCGGATCCGCGGAATGAATGGAGCCTTAACCTGAGCATACCGTTCATTTAGAGTAAATGCACACGATCAGGATTGTGCGCGGATTTGCATGCGGAAAATCCGCACCGTAGGTCATGTACATTGTATTCTATAAGAATTTGAAATTCTCATGCACACGTTGCATATTTTTTCAACGCGGATTTTGATGTACGGTGTGAATTTTAAAATCCGCAGCAATTTATTTTATTTTATTTTTCCTGGATTTTCTCCATTCACTTCAATGGGGACAGTTAAATCCGCATGCGCAAAATCCGCACCAAATCCTAAAAGTAAATCTGCACCAACTGATGCGGATTGACCGCACGGATTTCCCTGCAAACACCGGCAGATTTCAGTGTGGATTGTCCGCACATAAATCCTGAACGTGTGCATTTACCCTTAAAGGGATATTCTGGTTGTTTCAAGTTATCCCCTTTTCCAGAGGATAGGGGATAGCTATTAGATCAGTAGGGTTCCTACTGCTCACGAGAATGGGGACCCCATACCCTCTGCAGCCTCCCTGAAATTAACGGAGCGGCTGGTCGCACATGCTCCAGCCGCTCCATTCTTTTATATAAGAGTTTCCGAGATAGCGGAGTACAGCATTGCCCAACAGGCTGCTCCGTTCATTTCAGATGGGCTGCAGGGAGTATGGGTCCACCGTTCTTGTGATTAGTGGGGATAGCAGCGGTAGGACCCCCACCAATCTAATAGTTATCCCCTATCCTGTGAAACTACCGGAATACCCCTTTAATGTAGAATATATGTAGAAATAAAAGAGGTTGTCTCACCATACTTATACAGGATAAGGGCTCTTGCACGCAGCTGTTGCCTGGCTTTGCCCATATAGCAGCCTGCAAACAGTATGTCCGGAATATACGGGCACCGGCCATGTGCCCACCACTCACTTGAATGGGTTCGCAATCCGGAAGGAGCGGTGCACAGAACCCCACAAAAGCACTACGGCGTGCTTTCATTGGGTTTATCTCCGTGGCGCCGCATTGCAAAAAAATAGAACATGTTAATTCGGACGAATCTCGGACCCATTCAAGGTGAATGGGTCTGGATCCGTCTGCGGAAATTGCACAGATGTTGCCTGTGCATTGGGGACCGCAAATTGCTGTCCTCAATGCACGGAACGGCTGTCACATGTTCGTGTGCATGAGCCATAAGTGATATATATCTGAAGGGTGAGGGTCCAACCACTGGGTCCTCTACGAATGGGGTTCCTGAGTCCCCGGAGAGAATGGTGGTATACGCAGATCCTCTTTGGCAGTCCCATTGAGCTGAATGGAGAGGTGGCGCACATGTTCCATTCTCTCCGGGACTCAGGTATTCCCATTCTAGTGATCTGTGGAAATTCCATGGCATTCAATGACAATGTCTGGGAAAGAAAGTATTAGGGCTGTAATATGGCCTTGTCTATTAGGTATTAGGAGAGCAGTATTGATAATAACACTATATTAGGAAATTGCTCATGATACAATTTCCTAATAAAATATGTTCCAAACTAGAGCTCCCCTTTAATCCGTGCTCCATCATTAAGGCCTCATGCACACGACCGTTGTTTGATTCCGTGTCCGTTGCTCCGTTTTACGTGATTTTCTGCGGACCCATTGGTTTTCAATGGGTCCGTGGAAACCTCGGCAAATGCACCGTTTGTCCTCCGCGTCCGTGGTCCGTGATTCCAGTCCGTCAAAAAATATAACCTGTCCTATTCTTGTCCGTGAAAAACGGTTCACGGACCCATTCAAGTCAATGGGTCCGTGAAAAATGCGGATGGCATCCGTGTTCCGTGTCCGTTTTTGCGGATCCCTTGGCAGGCACTTGGCAAAAATTGTCAGCCTGTCTTTTGGTAAAATCTTTTGGGTCATGTCCGCTAAAAAAAACGGAAGACACACGGAAACACAGCGGAAGGCAAAAACGGACACGGATCACTGAACAACGGAACCCCTTTTTGCGGACAGCATAAAAAAACGGTCGTGTGCATGAGGCCTAAGCTGCATCTATTGTGCCTCTGAGACCAATGGACCTTTTGGCAAGTCCTCTGCATAAATACTGTACACGAGAGGGGCGCAGTCAGGATTTTCACGCTTCTGGTCCTTCTCGGATGCAATGTCAGATGGAAATGGCTGGCTTCTGCCCACCTTAAAATAACTGCTAAAATAAGAAGTGTTGGGTTTGGCACATAAACCTCACACAGTGCAGAAGAAAGATAAATTTCATGTCCCTGGGAAATCACATTTATTTATTTTTTCTCCTTATGAAATGAACAATGCTGCAGTGTATATACTGAATAATGACATTGTGCACATGAAATATACTGAGCCCCTTAGGGGTCTCTTATAGAAAAATATGGGAAAAACACACATATATAAAATTATATGGACAGCAGCATAAGTGAAGCCTTTGACTCTTTTGCTTTGATCACTTGTTTCTATAGGGAAACAGTTCCTTTAAACGTTTACTTGACCTCAAGCTACATGTAAGTGCACCTTCCATAAACCTACAGTAAATGATTAAAAAATACTAATAGAAACAATAATAAAATAAACTGTAATAAAAAACACTTATAATCTATCTTAGTATTGTTACTATCGTAGTGTTTTAGTAGCACTCTAATTTAATGATATTCTCATCATTTCCAAAATCTGTAAGGGTAAGTCCACACCTGCGGCAGGCATTCCGGTATTCTGTTCTGGCAGAGGATCAGAATACCAGAACTGCTGCATTTGGCACAGCTGGACACCACTGGATCCCATCCGCTATAATGGGGTCCTTCAGGTTTCCAGCACGAATGCCAGACAAAAAAAAAACCTCTGCATGCACCATTGATATCTATGCAAGTCTAGAATAATAGTCTAATGACATTTGGTGCTGCTCAGCAATTGTGTGCTTATGATTGAAAGGTCATAAATCAATGGCACATGGGGCACTGATACATTAACACATCGACACAAAGGGTCAATAAACAATTACACTACGCAAATAATCCGAAATTTCAGGTTACAAATGAATGGCACTGATGGTTCTCCAGCAAGGACAATGTAATATAAGAATGTATCTTTGGAACGAATGACATTTGGAGTCTTCAAACAAAGCAATGTATAGGTAAATGATTGGTAACCCTCTGGTGTCTCATAACAGAAAGAAACGTAGAACACTTAGGGCTCATGCACATGAACGTGTGCGACCGTGGTCGTATTGCAGGTCCGCAATACTCAGGCACCGGCCATGTGCATCCCGCATCACGGATCATGGACCCATTCAATTGAATGGATCCGCGATCCGGGAGATGCAGTCCGGAAGGACGGAGCGGAACTCCGTGGAAGCACTACAGAGTGCTTCCGTGGTGTTTCTGGCCGTGCCTCCGCACCGCAAAAAAGTAGTGCATGCACTACTTTTTTGCAGGGCGGACGGATCACGGACCCATTCAAGTTGAATGGGTCTGGATCCGTCTGCGGCAGCTGCATGGATGTTACCTGTGCATTGGGACCGCAATTGCGGTCCACAATGCACGCAACGGCTGGCACGCGTTCGTGTGCATGAGCCCTTAGATGGAAATTGACAATCATATGCTGATATCCAGGATCCTAGAACAAGCACAAGCAGGGCGTAGCTGACAGCTCATGGGCCGCTTCCCTCAGTGCTTTGTGTGTCTTCTTATGCGGCACAAGGGTCTTCGGGCCCCCTCAGGCTTCTGGGCCCGGTAGCGACTGCTACCTCTGCACCCTCTATAGCTACGCCATGAGTTCAAGCTAATGTTGAGGATTCTAGAACAATGGCATACTGAATATCCTAGAATAATAACCTACTGATAGAGCAATGACAAACTGACCCTTGTCCTTTAACATTATTTTCGGACACCTTGGAAGTCTAACGCTTACGATACACCTTCAACAGCTGGACTCTATCAGTACACATGCGTGCTCATTTTGGCATGTATGTGTTTTTAGTGGGGAGAGAAGACACCACTGGCAATGGCTTATCTCTCTGGAGAACTGATAGAGGAACTAGAACTTGCCTCTCCTGGGCTTTTGGCCTACAAAATTCAGGGCAATGTCAAATCCAGTGTGCTGCTCCGTGTAGTCCTTGTTTGCTTTTCCTTCTCCTGACACGCCTGCTTTAGTAGCTACATACTGTACATTCACCATATAATAACAAGTCCTGCATGAAGTTTTTGAATGATTTGCAATAAAAATCCAGCTGAGTGTTACCAGTTGAAGGGGTGTCCCTGCACACTCTGACACTGGCAGCCCTCATCGGATAGTATCAGACTATGTGAAGACACAACCCTAACTAGTAACACCCATCTGGACCTCTATTGTAAACAGCTAGCAATTCATTCATAAACTGACAGAAGGGATGGAATGGAGCAGGTATGCCCACACCTGCGGCCCTCCATCTGTTGTAAAACTACAACTCCCAGCATGCCTGGACAACGACAGCTATTAGGGCATGCTGGGAGCTGTAGTTTTGCAACAGTTGGAGGGCCACAGGTTGAGCATCCCTGGAATAGAGGAATGGCACAACATAGAGTCATAATAATAGGTCTTCCAGAATCCGTACTATATGGAGAATGCAAGCAGTTACTACAACGGACATGTCAGGAGAAGTGACATCATATGTAATATTATATGCTGACCCTTTGAGGGCACTACAATAACTGGCCTAGAACAATGCCATAGAAATAATTGAGTACCTAGAGCAATGACAGCAGAATAATTGAGGGCCTAGGACAAGGACGTACTGATAACGAGGCTCCTAGAAGGGTAACAGGCTGATGTTTGGGATCCTACTGACCCTTTAGGGTCTTACCTCAATAACACTCGATGACACAAAGGGTTATTTTCGCAGAGTAAAGCAAATCCAATAGATCTAAGATCCAAGATAACAAAGAACCCCTGTATGGCACTTTGTTTATTGATAACAGACATGTTACAGTCAGTGTTACAATGTTTCAATACGCTACATAAACAATTAGATGCTAAACAAAGTCAAGAAACGCGTTAACACCTTCCTTCCCTGAAGAGGCGGAAACCAGCAGGGACTGCAGAGAGCTTTTCCTTACAACTGAAAAGAGTGTCCCAAACATCACTGTAGGCGTCAGTAATCTCTGCCTGACAGGCAATAAAACCGCAAGAAACTCAGCTTTCCCTTTCAAATTATTCTTTTTTTCTCCTTAAATCATGCCAGACACATACTACCCCACAAGGAACCACAGTCCTTCTCATCATCCTTATTTGGAAGTCTAGAAACTTTTGCGCTAAGACTATTTAAATCTTGACATTTCTGTAATGGCTCATTAAAATATTCAGAATTTATGTAAATGGTACAAATGCTGGATCACTAAGGATTGACGGTACTTTCACACTAGCGTTATTCTTTTCCGGTATTGAAATCCGGTAAAGGGTCTCAATACCAGAAAAAAACGCTTCAGTTTTCTCCCAGTGCATTCTGAATGGAAAGCAATCCGATCAGTATGCATCAGGATGTCTTCCGTTCCGTCCCTTGTACGGTATTTGACCGGATAAAATACCGTAGCTTGCTGCGTTATTTCTTCCGGCCAAAATTCCAGAACACTACCGCACTTGCCAGATCCAGCATTCATTTCCATTGAAATGTATTAATGCCGGATCCGGTACCAAGTGTCCGGATGCGCATGCGCAGTTCTTCCTTGCTTTGATAAAATTAAATACCAGATCTGTTATACCGGATGATACTGGAAAGATGGATCCGGTATTTCAATGAATAAGTCTACCGGATCTGTCAAAAGCAGCTTTCCGTTTGCATACGGTTTGCCGGATCCGTGGCCAGAACTGCCTGCCGGATCCGAACAACGCTAGTGTGAAAGTACCCTTACACGCAAAAACAAGTTCTTGGATTGTCCTCATTGCTCATTACATTTAGGCTACTGAAAGGCAAGCCCTTTGTTCTTATTTGTGGTCAGGGCTAACACTCGGGCGAGCGGTAACCCCTACCACCTACAAAGGTGGCTGTGGTGTGCCGAGAGCCACGACGCGGGTATGCCAAGAAGGGGGCATACCCTGGGTTAGATGAAGAGAAAGGGGATGGGCGGGAGGGTAAGCTGACCGGCTGTCAGCGCACACAGCCTGCTGCGGGAGGGGCGAATAAATATAACATGCCCCTCCCACAAATACAGGCTGAATACAGCCTTAACTACATGTAACGTATAATAAATTATTAATATTATTACTAGCTGGATGAAAACCTCATTGGAAGTTGCAACAATAGAAGTAACATATCATAGTATACATTGTTTATATGGGTATTTTAAAAATATTTAAAACTTTGTTTGTTTGCTTTTCTTTTTTTTTATATTACACTTGATGATTTCGGCAGCACCGTCACAATACCAGTTCATGGGTATGGCTGACGACAGATAATGCTGCACTACTTTATGCAAGAGCGGGTCCACCAAAAACTATGATAGAAGGAGCTTTTCATTGGCTCATAGAGGGAGGAACTCACCCCCAATATCATCCTTAGGCCTCATGCACACGGCCGTTGTTGTGGTCCGCGTCCGAGCCGCATATTTTGCGGCTCGGGCGTGGACCCATTCACTTCAATGGGGCCACAAAAGATGCGGACAGCACTCCGTGTGCTGTCCGCATCCATTGCTCCGCTCCGTGCCCCCGCAAAAAAAATAGAGCATGTCCTATTCTTGTCCGTTTTGCGGACAAGAATAGGTATTTCTATAATGGGCCGCGTTCCGTCCGCAAATTGCAGAACAGAATGCGGAGCAGCTTCCGTGTTTTGCGGATCTGCGGTTTCCGGACCGCGAAACACCAACGGTCGTGTGCATGTAGCCTTATAAAGTGTTAGTGCTAGTATAGGCCATCACTGTACAATGCCTGGGGCCCCCAATGATCCTGAAAAAGAAGGGGCTGCGGCACTGACTCAGCACTGCAGCCCCTTTACTGTTTCACCCTGCACAGTGGCTTCACAGCCAACCGTCAGGATCGATGTGGGTCCTAGAGCTTGGATCTCCTCCAATCCCAATTCCACTGATCTGCCATCACTTTATGAGATGGGGATGCCCCTTCTATACACAAAAGCAGACAAAAAAGGTCTGTCTTCATGAGACAACCCCTTTAACATGGGAATTTCAAAAATGTTCCAAAAGTGTGTTTGCCTCATCTGACATCATGCTAGACCCACACCACACATCTGATTTTGGCAGCACGACCCCGAGATCTAACTTGTCGTTAGTCATTAGCAAACTCTAAAAGCTTAACGGGGTAACTGGTAATTTATATTGATGACCCCCCCGTTAGAAGAGGGTGGCGCCACAGCCTCTTCCTAGGCCATGTGATGTCACTGTACATCGGTCACATGGACTAGTTGAAGCTCGGTCCCATTGAAGTGATGGGGCTGAGTTGTAATACTATGCACAGTGCTGCGCTTGGAAAGCTATCAGGAGGCGGCAGAGTTCCGGTGAGCATCGCGGCTCCTTGAAACAGCTGATCGGTGGGGGTGCTGGGACTCGGACTTCCGCCAATGTGATAATGGTGACGTATCTTAGGGATAAGTCATCATTATCTTTACCTGGATAACCCCTTTAAATCATTCACGATTCTGACAGAAGGGGGGATTGGTTTGGTTTCCCCCTTTTTGACATTGCTGGTCCCGGAAATGATTATGAGGGTAAAGAGCCCCAGAAACCTGCTGACCCACAAAGTATCAGGGGTGTAGGCAGCCCCCAGACCCTGGAAACCGATGGGTCCAAAGGTTTCTCTGTCTCTTAGGCCTCATGCACATGGGCGTTGTTTTGGTCCGCGTCCGAGCCACATATTTTGCGGCTCGGGCGCGGACCCATTCACTTCAATGGGGCTGCAAAAGATGCGGACAGCACTCCGAGTGCTGTCCGCATCCGTTGCTCTGTTCCGTGGCCCCGCAAAAAAAAAAATAGAGCATGTCCTATTCTTGTCCGTTTTACAATGGGCCGCGGAGCAGCTTCCATGTTTTGCGGACCGCAAAACACATACGGTCGTGTCCATGAGGCCTTATAAGTAGTCCTGTCTACTCAGGTCACACTTCGGGGGCCCAGAAGCTTCCAAATACTGATATCCGTGGAGGCCGCAACCTATTCCTCAGCAATGTCTTCCATTGTCCTCCGGCAGCAGAGGTGTTAATTTTTGCTGTATTTTGTGTTGTTATTATAAGGATGCCCTTTGACACGACTTATAAAGCAGACATTGTTTCCATAGAGCAGCTAAAGGAACGGGTTGTAAATATTTGTCCCTAACACAAGACCCCACTGCTCGGCTGAGCCCACAGCTGACAGACATGTCTGAGGGCGACTGAGAAAATGTGTTTTAAAATAATTCCAAGCACTTCACCAAATTTATGGGCAGGAAGAAAAAAAGAGGCTTTATGCCATATAATACCCATTTGTGGGGCCAGGGGAGAAAAACGTCAAGAATTTCAGCTGAAAAAAAGGGACTGAAATGCAGCGGTTTACTTCTATCTGCTCTTGGAAAAGCTGGGTGGCTATCAATATGGCTGCCAAAAGCTCAAACAAGGATTGTCACCCAGCTTTCCTTTATCTCTGATTGTCAAATCTGGAACCTCATCCGTTTTTTTTTGCAGATCCGCAATTTGCGGACCGCAAAACACATACGTTCGTGTGCATGTAGCCTTATTCAGGAGTCAGGGAAAGCTGGGTGACAGGCCTGAGAGCGCGATTACGGCAGCTAAGCTCGGTGACAGCTCGTTAGTAAGTTGTCCAATGGTAAATCATCTTCCCCCATATACAAGAAAGATTTGCTGTTCAGAACACTGGGAAAGCTGGGTGATAGCTGTAATGGAAACTGATGGATATTGATTGTCACCCAGGTTTCCTCATGAGCTAGACAGATTTACTTTTCAGGGGTCTTGGAAAGCTGGGTGACACATTCTTTCTGAGGTCATGTTGTTTGTAACCCAGCTTTTTTTGACTCCTGAAAAGCAAATCTGCCTAGTTAGGCTACATGCACACGAACATATGTGTTTTGCGGTCCACAAATTGCGGATCTGCAAAAAAAAACGGATGATGTCCATATGGCATCCGTTTTTTTTGCAGATCCATTGTAATAATGCCATTGTAATAGGACATACTCTATTGAGGACATGATCCATTGAAATGAATGGGTCCGCATCCTATCCGCAAAAAAAACCGGAACGGACACGGAAACAAAATGCGTTTGTGTGCATGTAGCCTAGGGGCTCATGCACACGACCGTATTTTCTTCTGTTTTTTGTGCGGCCCGTATGCGGAACCATTCACTTCAATGGGGCTGTAGAAAATACGGAAGTTACTCCATGTGCATTCCGTTTCCGTTTGTCCGCATAGGCGTTCCGCAAAAAAGTAGTGCATGTCCTATTATTGTCCACAAATCACGGTCCGAGGCCCCATTCAAGTCAATGGGTCCGCAAAAAATGCGGAACACACATGGAACACATCCGTATGTTATCCGTATTTCATCCGTTTTTGCGGATCCATACTGTAGAAATGCTATGCCCAGCCCATATTGCTTAAGTGTATGGTGATAAAAAACGCAAAAAACGGATCGCATACGGAAACCATACGGATATGCTTTGTGGAATAACCGAATGGAAGAGGACTTAAGGCCTCATGCACACGAACAGATTTTGGGTCCGCGTCCCTTGGGCGCGGACCCATTCACTTCAATAGGGCCGCAAAAGATGCGGACAGCACTCCGTGTGCTGTCCGCGTCCTTTGCTCCGTTCCGTGGCCCTGGAAAAAAAATATAGCACGTCCTATTCTTGTCCGTTTTGCGGACGAGAATAGGCATTTCAACAATGGGCCGCGTTCCATTCCGCAGATTCTGGAACGTAACAGGGAACAGCTTCCGTGTTTTGCGGATCCGCGGATTGCGGACCGCAAAACAGCTACGGTCGTGTGCATGAGGCCTAAATCAGAGGGAAAAAAAACCCTCAGATGTAGAACAACGGATCAGTGAAAAATGGACCGCAAAACAACAACGGTCGTGTGCATGAGCCCTAAGTCAGTTACTATTCAGGAGTCCGGGAAAGCTGGGTGACACATCCCTTACGGCAGCCATGTTGATTGTAACCCAGCTTTTGTTTTTAATTCCAGAAAGACAGACCTGCCCAGCTAATCAGTAATGCATCCCCTCAGATGTATTAAGAAGGTTTACTGTTCAGGAATCTGGAAAAGCTGGGTGACCCTTGAGAAAGCAATTCAGTGATACAGCTCATCCATATATACTCCACAAATCCAGTATTCAGGAGTCTTGGAAAGCTGAGTGACAACCCTTGAGAGAGCTACAAAGGCACGGTTGATTGTCACCCAGCTTTCCTTGAGTCCTGAAAAGCAAAACTAATTAACTTTTCATTGGCACATACTCCTCACCTATTAGGGGCCTGGAAAAGCTGTGTGGTAACCTGAAAATAGCCATAATGGCGGCCATATTATCACCCAGCTTTTCTTGATTCCTGAATGGCAAATCTGCCTGGAATACATAGCCCTCCCATGTACCTACATAACCAGGTCCATTTACTATTGAGGAGTCAGGGGAAAGCTGAGTTACAAATGCTATGGGCTCCAACAGATTGTCACCCAGCTTTCTATGGTTCCTGAAAGGCAAATCTGCAAGGATTTGACAATAAAAAAAAAGTGCTTTCCTAGCATCGCTGCCACTTTGTCCTAGCGATCGATGGGATCATAGAGGTCGGACGCCAATGCCTGGGCTGCGATTGGTTACGGCTGTGGTGCGGCGTACGGCACTCGGGAAAGTAGAGTCATTGCTTTTTATAGTCTCCATGACCCTGATATTAGGAAAATATTTGATTATTTTTTTTGTGCAACCCATAATTTTGGTGAATGATTCGTTTTTGCAGCTGCCCTAAGGCTTTTCTGCTACAGACTTAACCCTTTCATTTCTTAGCAGAAATCACAAGCCAAATTTTTTTTTTTTTTTCTCTCGGTTATATCCGATCCTGAGAAAGCTGGGTGATACCAATATGGCCACTCTTCTAGCTTTTATAGACCAACTTTTCCATTTTTTTTCCTGACTGCCAATAGTAGCAGGGAGTGCATTACTATAGTACATGGCACGGTTGACTTTCTGGAGCCTGGGAAAGTTGTGTGCCAATGTTTTAACGGTGGCCGTATGAACTGTAACCCAGCTTTCCCA